>OX359269.1:49686523-50054023 GCA_947179155.2 Hedera helix | reverse complement strand
AAAAGAAAACAACCTTTCCTGTGCTCTACATTAGCAAAGCAAAAATCTAGTTTTTGCCAGTATTTTGAGTGAGAAAGAAAGAGACTAACTAAAGGATTAGTTGATAGCTATATCTACATGGTTAATGTGTTATAAGCGTATGCATTGCAATGCAGACTTTTGCAGGTTCACGGTATTGGTGATGAAAAGTTTTGTGTAGACCTCCAAGAAAAGGCACATTGAATTTGTCTAAACTGTCTTTTGCTGTACTTTTTTTGACCATCATGTTGACAAAGATCAATAAATTACGTGAAAGGGACTATTTGTAAGAGCCCCAAGCTAAATTTGACTTCTCTGCTCTTTTATAGTTGATAAGCTAGCAGGAATTGACCAACTACAGGCTCATGCTTTGTTGAGTTGTTTCAGAAGAGAGAATGTTAGAGAGAGATTGATTCTCCTAGATTCAGATGTATGTGAAACTCACCTCAAGAAGTACGGAAATGGTCAGTTATGGAGGGGATTCAGACCACCAGGAACCAGTCTCTTGTCAATACCGAATATTGATCAGTATCATCAGGCCGCAAAGGTGAGTGCGGATCATTTCTTCGATCCCTTGATTGGTTTTTATAAGAGAGATTTGGTAAAAGGACGAGAGAAGTGGTTGTGGTGGTGTTTATGATGATGAAAAATGTATGAAAGGATTCCATCTGTGGGGTTGCAACAAGGAAAATGAAGATGGCTACTGCTGCTGGAATCCAACAACCCAAAGAGCTCTGCATGCTATTCTGTAGTATGAAGAAAAGCGACAAGCTATAGCTAGGGAAGGATATAAGCCTGATGAGAATATGACAAGATAATGGATGAGGAGGTCAATTGATGGAGATATGCAAACACAATGCATGAGCAAGAGAAAAGAAGAATAGGAGACCCATGTGAGAAAAAGGACCGAACTACGTAAATGCTATTTAATGAATGAAGCCTTCTGTTTTGGTACCAAAAAGAGCAAAAGATGGTTCTTGGGTTAGGGTGTTTTAACTGGTAAATTTCTGGGACCATTGGAATTTGGCAGGCTCTAGGAGAGTTCAAGGTGCTAAAATCTCCTTGAGACATTTATGATATGCTAAAGAGACTATATTATCCTTAATTAATGAGAAGTCAGTTAACATACTCATCACTTGCCCATTTTAGCTTATTAACCTCAAAACTAAAAAAATTAAATGAATAAATAAAAATATCCAAATTTCTATTATTTATTTTCATGAAATGAAAATTATTATCATATATTTTATCAGTCATGGTAGTATGTAATACTTAATATTTTAAATCTAGTTCAATTATTTAGTGAGTTTTAAATGTGCTTTAATTTCTTATATGTCTCACTTTTATTTCTTACGTATTACACACTCACTCAATAAAAAAATTGCGCTTAAATTACTCACAAAAGTAATGTTCATTCGATTTTTCGAAGAGAAAGTCCATTTGATTTTATAAAGTCCAATTACAAATTTCTAGATTCTAATATAAATTCATTTAATTTGTTTATAATTTATAATGGCAATTTTTAAAAAATTGTTTATAGTATCTCAAATTTATTGACTAACTAATTTCCTATTTACTACAATTTAATTTTTTTGTGAATTGATATTGAATTAAAATAAAATCTTTTGAGTTAGATAAACCAATTATTTATATTAGGATAATCAGTTTAACAAGATAGAAAGTTAAATTATGTATTATATATTAAAAATATACAAACGACGGTTCACCAGTTAGATATCTTTATTTATTTTTTCTAATGTTTTATGTGTACTAATAATTAACTGAGATTTTTAATAAATTATATCGTTTATCTCAATTTAAAAAGAATTATAATGATTAAGAAGACATTTTATTTTGTAAATATGTTGTATAACAAACTTATGGGCAAAACAGATAAATACCAGTAATGATTAATTGATTATATATATATATATATATATATATATGTTAAAGGATAATATAGTCTCTGAAACATATACTATTTGGGTGTGCAACTATCATTTTAGGGTGAGTATAATATAAGATTGTTTTTGTTAGCATTTCTAGTGTTTTAGAAAGTGGGTCTCTCTTTGTAAAAAACAACATTTAACTGTAGCAATGGCACTAAACTTGGTAAAAAGAGTACCATTGATCATATTCAGTGTAGAAGAAGTGGGGGGAAAAACTAAACAGAAACCTAATCAATGTATAACTTCCAGAATTGAATAGAAACACAGACCTAAGCTGATCTACTTCCCTAGCAACCTGCGAGCACGTTGGTTAGCACCTCTTACTCGCAAGTTTAGCTCTTCCACATCATCCTCCATTGGCTTCAGAAGTTTGTTGTGCCTGTAAGATTCGCCCAAGTCACTATTAGAAAATAAAGTAACAAACTGATTGTTAACCAGAAATCATTTAATTAAGAAAATAGAGAGAGGAGAGAGAAAGCGATGAACTTTTAAAATCCAACAAGACATGTTGGAAGTTTGTAATACAACAAAAAATGGCTGACTTTTCAATTTCAGATCTCATGTCAATAGCCATATCCTTCAGCTCTCCCAAGAGGTTACTTAAATCAGAGAGTGCATCATCCTTCTTTGTCTTCTCTACCTGTGTTGTGATCTCACAAATGAACAACAGGGAATTAATTAATTAAATTTTGCAGATACTCCTTGAAGCCCTTTCTAGGCATTAGAATATAACAAATAATGGCACATCTTTTTCTCTTCCTTTTTTTTTACTTTTGAAAACAAATGATGGTACATCTTGAATGTATGAAGTTTTCAACAAGGCAACCAGAATTTGTCAAGTAAATCAAACTATATCCAAAAAAAAAAAAAACGGTATCATTTTATTTTCATGGAAACAAATTAGATAAGGTGACAAAACTCAGGCTTCAAGTCTTAGAACCCAGTTAGCCTAAAAATCTTCAGGCATTCTGTTGACAAGTGGTCTTAACTTGGTCCATATGCCAAGCTCCAACATGGAACAGTTTCATCTGACTCAATTTTATTCTTAAACAATCTCACATTCTGCTGAATCAACTATCACGCACGCATACCTCAACTTTCTGCAGTGCATTTGTGGGTTCAGGGGGTGGTGTTCGTGCATTTGACCGTCCCTTAGGTGCAGTAGACAACCCTAATTTCTCCCTCTGCTCCAAGTGACTACCCTTTCTTTGCACTGGATCATCTGCAAAAAATTACAGCCCCCACAAGTTTCAGATCCATCTTTTCACTCAAGTTCTTTAAGTATAACTCTGGGTAAGAGCTGTGAAAAAACTAGCCTAGTATATTGAGAATTTAACCTCTCACGATAACAGGCCCCACTATTTGACGATTCTTCTTAGGCTTCCAAGTTTTGGAAAAAAAAAGCCCCCAAGACTTCCCAAAAGCTTCTCCCCCTGAAATCAAACATCAAAAATTTTAGGTCTCTATCCCAAATGACAATCAGGTTTCACAGTAACATACGGTATTACACAGTAACATACAATATTGCACAGTAGCACACGGTATTACACAGTGTTTCATATTATTGAACTGATAAAGTGAATATTGTACAATATTGAATTTTTTGAACCAATAATTGTCGCATGCACAATAATTCATATTATTAAATTAATAATTGTCACATTAGCATATGCACAATAATTCACATTACTGAATCAATAATTATTATTATACAGTAACGTGCTATTTCTTTTACTTATTTTTTGGATTATCGTTATCTCTATTATGATGTTGATTAAACTGTTGTATTTCATTATTAGTTAATTTTTCTGCTTATATTGTAAGTATCTAACTCAGAAAGTCAATTACACTGCATTTATAACAATTAGTCATAATAATGAATAATTGTGAATTACTGTTGAATAATTGAATTGATAAAATTATTTATTTTTATTATAATAAATTGTATAAAGTTAATTATTTTTTATTATAATAAATTATATAAAGTTATTTACTTTATATAAATTATGTAAACTAAATTATTTTTTTATGATATATTATATAAAGTTAATTGTTTTATTAAATGAATGATATAAATTAAAGAAAATTTAAAATGAATGGTATAGATTAAAGATAATATAATAATTATAGAATTTGAAACGAACGGTGTAGATTAAAAATGATCTTTAAATGAATGATTTAGATTAAAGAAATCTTAAAAGATGAAATGAGTGGTATGGATTAAACATTATCTTGAAATATACGATTTGGATTAAATTATAAAATCTTGGATTATGATAAGATTTTTGGTTATAAATAGAGGTTTTAACTTAAGAATTTTTCATAAACTTACTTACTTATTCTTTTTTTTTCTCTAAATATTACTTTGTGTAAGTTCTCGTTGTGTGTGTTAAAGTCATCTTGAGTATTTGTGAAGATCTGTAAGTGTAGTATTGTTCAAGTAAGTCTTTTTATAAAAGTTATATAAGCAACCATACATATCACACGGTGTTTATAAATATTTCTTTGGAAGATTTATCTTAAAAAATTTTCTTTGGAAGATTTATTTTGAAATATTATTTTTTTTCAAAAACTATATTGAAGTTATTATACTTTATTCTATCAAATCATTTTGATTATTTCATACGAATTAGTATACACCATGAAATTATATGTGGTAGTTACTAATTAAATTATAAATATATAGGTTGATCAACTTCATTTAAATCAATATACAGTCACGTGTTAAGGTAAGATGTATCATACTCGTAAAAGGATATTATTTTATAACTTACTATACGTTAAGGGATATCATTTCTTTCATACTCTTAAACTTACTATTTGGTAAAATTTTCTGAACTTCATTTAAATCAATATCCAGCCATGTGTTAAGGTAAGTGGTATCACTATTTTCATACTCATAAAATGATATTATTTTCTAACTTACTACGACAAGGGATATCATTTATTTCATACTCTTAAACTTACTATGGTAAGTACTATTTGGTAAAAAAAATTAAAATAATTATATGTTCTTTAATAGTTTGCGCTTTATCTAATATCATTCGATTAAACCTTCCTATTTTTCTGAATCTTTCTATTGAACTTTAACCGTTATTTTGAATTGAGGATCTTGAATATTATTCTTGAATTTGACTTCACATCATGTTGACAATTTAGACATTATTTGAATCTACACAAAGTAAGATTGTAAACTTTCGATATCTATTATTTATCTTGTTATTATATTTCTTTTGTTCATTATTATATCACTGTTATTTATTCTATTCATTTAGAATCAAGTTCTTGTGAATATTTTTGGCATGAGTGCAAAGATAATACAATTGGTGGATATTTGTGGTCAGAAGCACAGATGATAGAATAAAGGCAATATAATTGTTGCACAGATAATAGGATAAATGCAATGATAGGATAAAGACGATATAATTATTGTGTGTCTTTTAGGGAACGTGGTGAATGTTCTTTTTGTCCTGGGGTAAAAAAGAACTGTTGTTTGGTATGATTATAACCAAAGACTGGTATGATCATGATTATTGGTGTTATATTTGAATATATTTGGTCCGTAGTACAAAGATGAATTGTTGACTTGCATGATTATGATCAGAAATTGTGAATTTGTATGATCATGATTAGTGGTGTTTTAAATAATAAAAGTTGAGGATATTTTTCTTTAAAAAAGAAGCTAGTAGACATTATAATATACATAATTCTTCTAATAGATTGCTCATTTTGCTGCTATTATTGATCTAAAACTTATTATTTATTATATTCTATCAAGAACTCAACTGTTGAGAGCTAATAATAATTTTTTCATTGTTATCTTAGTCATGATATTTCTTTACTGAGCTATTTGAGCTCATTCTTTCTTTTTTGTTCCATTGTTATTCAGGAAATGAGAGGATATCTGGGTCTAGCCGGACAATATAGTGAATGTCCGATATATAGCTGTAGTAGTATTCACATGTTATATATAGTGTGACAATAATAGTAAAAACTTAATTGAGTATTATTGAGTTATGTATTGTTGTTCTATGTAATGTTTGTATTAGTTATCCTGTATTTTTAGCGTTTCAAATTAGGCTATATAGGCCCAAATTTGAGAGCGTAACATGTATTATTTTTAAAGTTTCAATTTATCATGTTAATTTTAAGTTAATTATTAAAAAATTAGTATTAATTTTATAGTTCAAATAGAAAAAGTACGTGTGTGTACACACGCGCGAAAAGAGGGAAAATGGGGTTTTAATATGAAAAAAAACTTTAAAATGAAATCACAAATTGACGTGTACGAAATCATAACCCATAGATAAAATGGCAATAAACTTATCAAAATAGTCTTTATTTTTATTTTTTTAAATACAATCTTATTAACTCATGTAAAATACGGATAAATTTAAAAATGACTTTTTAGATAACTTTTAAATATGATATTTTAGTTGACCTTGAATTAATTTAGCAGACTAAATTTAGTGACTTGATAGCCTAAAAGTTATTTTTTTTAACTTAACTTTTAGTGACAAAAGATATATTGTATTTTTAATAATAAATGTGTATTGAAATTTTGTACAAAACATAACTTTTGAGTTTTGACTTGATTTTTGAAAATACTAAAATTTATGATTAAAAGACGTAAAAAAAAATAATAAAAAAATTACACTACCGAATCACAACTCTCAAGTAATGAATCGACTCACAACCAAACAAAATAACTCGACCAATTATAGATCAGTATTGGTTTAGATAGATAGATTGGTATATATAGATAAATAGTTCAAGCCAGTAGTTTCCTTTACCAGTAGGATTGAACAGATTAAAGGGGCGAAGGAGAAGCGCGTAAAAGTGGACTGTGAAATCGGCTGCCCCATTTTGAGTTCTTAGCTCACAAAATTAGACCGTTTCTTCTCCCTCTCTAGATACTCCCATTAAAATTAGTCATACCAAATTAAAAATGATGATTAAAATATAATAACAAATTAAAAACTTAAAATAATATTATAATCTTAAAATAAAAATATATCTTCAACTTTAAAATAGACTATAAACAATATATTTATATATGTAATTTTATAACAAGGAAAGTATATATATATATATATATAACACTCTCTCTTTAATATAAAAAGAACATTATGCATGGATCAGTTTAATTTCGTTAGCTTGGTACGATAATTATAACTGAGATATGATTTGAAATATTAGGATATTGTGTTTTTATAGAATTTAGCTCCCCTCCATTTAAGGGTGTGCAACCGGTAAATATCAGTTCGAACAGGTCCGGAAGTGACAAAACTTTGATATCAATACCGGTACCAATTGAACCGGTAAATCGGTTTGATACTGGTTTTTACCAGATAAAAATTGAAATTAATATTTTATTATTATAATTAATATTTTTATTATTATTAATAATTTTATTATTTTAATTACTATTACTAATTATTTAATAATAATAATAATAATAATTAAAAAAATAAAACAGAAAAGCGGTATTACCAATCCGGTTCGGTATTTTCCGGTTCGGTAAATATCGAACTATAAAAATGCTGTACCAGAACCGGTATCGAAAAATCAATATATACTAATTTTTTTGTATCGATATAGAACCGATTTATTTTATACCCAAAAAACAATTTGGTCTAAACCGAAAAAACCGAAATAGATGCCCCGGCCTACCTCCGTTATATATTTTCTCCAATTCCCTCTAATATACCAAATTACAATAATTGAAATTGGCACCGACCACTTGATTTATGCTATTAAATTGTATAATCAAGCCAAATCTAAGAATCATATGACATTTTTAACTATTTGACAAACACGTGTACATTTAATTAAGAATTTAATGTTTAAAAATTATTATTGAACATTAACTACAAAAAATACTATTAAATATTCTAATGTATTTAATGAACTATTAATTAATATCTTTGGATCATTACTGGCAAAAATATTTATATAAATATTTTGTATATTAGATGAACAATTAGTGCACATAATAATATTTTTTTTATATAGGAATTATTTTTGCATACGCGTCCATTATCCGGTAAGTATTCATTATTTTCTTAGAATTATGTTTGTTTATAAAAATTATACTTGGTATTGAATTATTTTTATTAATTTAATATTATTTCAAACTATTTTATCTCATGATGGAAGATTAATAGTCTTTTAAGTAGTCTGGTGGATTTTTTTTTTATCATTCATAAGGTTATTTATGAGGGATTATATAATTTCATGATGAATGTGAGAGTAATAGTCCCTTTCATTTTAAGCTATTAAATGGTTTTATGAGACTAATAGTCCAATATTATGGGACTAATAATCTCTCGTCATGAGATAAAATAGTTCGATGTAGTGTTAAATTAATACAAATAATCTAATTTTAAATATATTTTTTACAAACAAACATAACCTAGAAGTATATATAGGAGAATAATAATTATCTAATCTGAATCTCATATTTCTTGAAGATGTGATGAATTTATGTGAAGCAAAATTAAGTTCTCAAATAAACAAGGAAAGGTATTAACACCAATTAAACAGATTCGATTAGTATAAAATTAATTTTATGATAAATTGTATAATAAACTAATATAGTGCTGACAGTGACAAATTCCAATGGAACACATAATTTTAAGAAATAAATGGAAGTGAGATGGCCGATGAATTGTCATGTTCTACGCGAGGTGACTAAACAACCACCTTCGTCGACCTTACATGCCATCATTTGTGCTACATTATAAAATTACACCTCTATTTCTTCAACACTTCACTCATTTGACTTCAATCCCAAGATAAAATCATGACAGTGGTCAGAATAAATAAAAATAAATGAAGGAGATATTATTAATTTCTATATAGTTCTAATAACAAGTACTTTTGTTATGAACGAATAGCTTACATTTTGCGGTAATGGAATTCCTTTCTTCATGAAACAGTAAAAAATTTAAAGTAGCCATTGGTAACACTTTCTATGAGCACCATTTTGGCTTGCTAAGAAGCAAAAAAGCAAGCAATAGTACTCGGAGAAAATGTTGTTGGAAGGTTAAAAAAATGAAAATAAACTTGTTTAAAAGCTAACTGGAATTGTCACAAGCAGTTGAGTGAATTGTGTTGACTGTGGCAAACAATTCAATTATGTAAAGAATGAATGAAGCTGTACACACCCTTGAATGAAATGATCAGTTTGAGAGCAGACGGAGCAACTGCTCATGCTTGTGGCTGCTTCCAATCCACCATGGGCTGAACCCAAGTCCAGAAATACTGCCATCTTCTTCTTCAACAGGGGCAGGCAAATTGAGATCAAGAAAATCTCGAATTTCCGGAATTGGTTTCTGAACTACAATGCTGGTGGTACTTCGGTTGTTTTTGGCCTCAGCAATCAAGTGTGATCTCTTGTGGCCACCCAAAGCTTGGCCTGATGAGAAAACTCTGAAGCAAATTGGGCATTCATGTGATCCCCCCTTGTTTATCCTCTTTGTCCCAAAACTTGTGTCTGCTACTACTTCATAATTAATATTGGGGCTATTGTTTTCGGCAGTGGTGCTTGGGTTTGGAGGGAGATTCTGATCAGTCCCAATGCTGTTGTTTTCACAGCCATCGATTTTTAATCCGAAGCAGCCTTTGAGTTTCTTGTGACTTGCTCTGTGACCTCCAAGAGCTTGGTAAGAGTGGAAGGCCTTGTTACAAGAGGCACACTCAAATTTGCTCTTTTTCTCGAAATTTTCCTTGTATATTTCTGAGTAGTTCACTCCCAATTCTGGGTCGAACAACTCAACACCTTTTCTCTTGCTTGAATGATGTTTCTTTGTACCCAATTCAGCTTTTTGATCAGATTTAGTTTCCTTGATCAAATTCTGTCTCATTCCCACTTCCGGCACCTGCAAATCTAATTCCTCAACCACTATGGACTTCTTCAGCTTTTCATCGAGAATTAGCCCACCAAATTGGGTTTCTGATTTTTTCATTCTAGACACATCCATTAAGTTCCCAGAAGCACCAAATTCTGTTTCTATCTCCAATATTGTTGACTCTAAATTCCCAATTCCTAGCTTCTTATACTTGACAAGTTCATCTAAATTATTGGCTTTTAAGAACTCAGAATTGTTATCAGAGGAATCCCCAATTGAATCCAGACCACCCCAGTGACTCACATCCTTAGAGAGCATAATCAAACACATAGCAACCTCTTCTTGTTCTTGCTCAATCTCAGAAACAGATAATGAAGCATTTGCATTGAAAGATAAAGAAGATGAAGTTGTAGCAGTAGTGACCATGTTGTTATACCTTTTCACTTTCCTTGATGATCTCTTTTTCCGACTCGGAGCTGCCGTTTCGTTATCCGATTGATCAGCGGTGGTCCAAGAACCTTGTTCATCCGCACGAGTTTGTCTAATTTTGTCAGAGTGGCACTTCATGTGCCCAAACAAGGCCTTCCAGGATTGAAAAGTTTTACCACATTCTTTGCAAAGCTTGTCATGGAGCAAAGTATCTTCACTTGAATCTTTAAATTTACACGTCTTTTTGGGGTTCTGTCTGAGGCCATAACCGGCATCAATGAAAGCATTAATTTTACCACCATTGTTGACTGAAGAGAGCTTCTTTTTGTTGTTAAGCTTTTGTTGATGATCAGATGGATAAATCACATGAGACCTCATGTGACCCCCCAAGGATCTGCCACAGGGGAAGCTCCTGTTGCACAATTTACACATATGCTTCGGTTCTTGATCTTCTTCCATCGAATTTAATCACAATTGAACAGAGAAAATTCAGATCAAGAGAGCAACCAAAAAGGTCTGATTGATCTGGTAACACAAACTGAACAAAAATGTTAAAAGTTTGACCTTTTAAACAACTCTGTACCAAGTCGAAATGCTGAAGAAACAGAGGGACTGAAGGAAAAACAACAAATGCCCAGATCAAGAAACTAGATTGAAAGCTGAAATCCGAAGTATTAATTCTTGCACATTGAGCTGATCTAATTAAGAAGAAACCCACATCATAAATCACTGAATTATTGGGCTGAAACAAGATCTTATGTAAAAGAAAAGCAAAGACAGGGTAGGGTAGCTACTGAATATCTAGTAGCTGTCTGAATACTAGCTCTTGGTAGACGAAATCTCATGTGAAAATCAAATTTGAAGAGATGGGTCTGTATTACTTTTGTTGCTAATGATGGCGATGAATAAGCAAAAAAGGAAGAAAAATTAAAAGGGAGAGCGGTTTATTCTCTCTTCGAACCCTTGTCTTTCTCACTCTACAGATGCAAATACCAAGGTAGTACTAAATTTGGAGGAGAAATCCATGCATGGAAGCAAAGATAAAAAGAGGTAAAGGGGAAGAGCAGCACGTGTACTCAACTGAGGATCCTACGCCAAACCAATCAAACGGCTCAGCTTTTGTCACAAATTGAGCATCCCTATGGCTGTGGAACGAACTCTAGTCCTCTATTCCTACTCATACTCAAACTGACTATTCTTTCCTTTGTCTAGCTATTAAGAAAGGAAGCCCACCACTCCAAGTGAAAGTTTCAATCCCACCCTCCGGCTGTTATTAATTAAAATATTTTAGAATCAAAATATTGGTAATATATTACAAGTGGGTTTCTCTTCACTTGATTATAGCCAATGAAATCATGACAGGGTTTAGACTACCTCAATGTCTGTTAGTGACAGTTGGTCATTTGAGTAAGGTTGAGGGTAGTTTGGTCATTTGGGATTGGTTTTTATGCAATGATTGGCGGGGAATGAATTAGGGAAGTGGGCCTATGCTTGTAAGCTATCCATGTAGTTGTACAACATGGGAAGCTCCAACTCCTAGCCTGCAGTCGAAGCTCTGTACATCTACACCAACCACCATATTTTGGTTATTTGTGAAACTCTATCCCGTTACTTTTATTTAATGTTTCATTCCTCTGTGCTTCTTGTTTATCTCATATTTTGGTTGCACTCTTATGTACTCACTCATCTTTTTCACTTTGTTATTTCTTAATTCTTCTGCTTTTCCCCTTCTTGTATACTTTATTTGACCTATTATTAGAGCACTTTATACTAAATTTTCGCACCAACTAGTTTCCTTTTTCTTTATTTTTTTTTCTTTTTCGTATGCTATAACCGACCATTATAGTATATATTCATCTCTTAAAGTGAAATTTGACCATCTAACCAAATAAATTGGAGTCGTATATTACTGTGCCATTTTTCTTTGTTCTTGTTTAATTTTTATTTTATTTTTTGCAGTAATATGACTATTCTAATGTTGTAATCAGTTGTCACCCATTCTTATTGCTACTTGTATTCTTGGAATAAAGGAAGGTAACCTTTGCTTCAATAGCCAACTTGGTCCATCTATTTCAAGTGGCATGAGCTTCTCAACTTTACCAGATAGACATGTACTATAATAGAGGCCCCAGCTCAAAACTTACGACTATCTTTTAACTAGCTGTTTTGTTTTTCTAATCACTAGTCACTAATCCCAACATACTTAATAATTTAACATAGTCCACGCTGTCTGGGTTTCCGAGTACTTAATTATCTTAATAGTAAATACTAGATTTGGATGTTAGTTCATGTTCACTACAAATTGTCACTAATTGGCCAGTAGAGCTAAATAGATGAGCTTCTGCTGCCGGCCTTTGTACTCCATCGAAGCGAGCCGGCTCTCTCATTGCCTTAACCGTAACACGAGTGTCTTATTAGCAACAATTAATCGCATCTTGTCTCTGATAAATCCCTTTCTTCATGCCTTTTTTAGCCGGCAATTATTTTAGTACCTTGTTTAGCTGTAAGTTGTCGGTCTACATTTTCTATTTTCTTCTTTTGTAGTTTATCAAGTGAGAGAGAGAGAGAGAGAGAGAGAGTAAACTAAAGTAGAGAAAGAAAATATGAAGTATTAACATGGTATTTAGTCTAATAATTGACATGTGCAGCCATGCAGGCACATTATTTGTGCAGCTTGGCCGGTTGGTGAATTCACAAATCTGAACTAATATATAGTGTTGTAATCAATATACCACTTCAAGGAAAGGATTGGACTATTCAAGTATAACAAACTAAAACCACAAGAAAAAGAAATGGGAAAAAAAATATGGCAACATACAATGTGCTTCCAAATTATCCTTAGAACGATGGCAACATTTAATCTTGTGACCAGTTACTGAATTTGTTGATTACTGAGGCTGCATCTAATTGCGTTTTCAGGGCAATGCTATTGACAGAGTTTAATCTTTTTGAACGGTCAATAACACCCTTGTATTACTAACCAATTCTGCAGTCTGTCCTTATAGGATCTGTCCTTTCTCCAAAATTCGCTTGCGTTTGTTGTTAGTGTCTTTTATATGTTATACCAACTAGTGGTATCAAAGTATAAATCCAATAATTGTACAATATTATCCATACAACTGAAGAAGTTTTGAACTTGAGCTTTGACAAAAAAACTTCACAATGCTTGAAACTAAATATGTATTACATTGGCCGGTTAGTGACTCCATTGGAATGTCGCTCAAGCTCAGAATCTCTATCTTTAAAGTGAGTTTTCAACTAAATAGTAGACCTTCTAGCAATTATACTCCATTTTTCATTAAAAAAAAGAGTCTCCTTTTTTAAGGACAGGGAAGGTATTACATATAAACTAAAGTAGTAGTATATAGTATGACATGTTGCCTTCAGAACCTTCACTTAATTGTGAGTGAAGAAGAGTAGTAAGAACTTTGGAAAAAGTGATGCTCAAATTCACAAAGCAAAGAAACACACACCAAGGAAAGTTTGGCCACTAGTTGCCTGATGTCTCCTCTCCCATGCCTTGTGTTATAGTACATTATTATTATGACACTAGGATAAGATGTCCAACTTCGGCTTTATTCTATCTGCCTCAACCTCTTCTTATCCATGGATTTTATCCTAGCTCCAAATATTGAAAATTCAACACTATTATTGGACAATATCAACTTCCCTTGCCCTTCTACAAAGCAAATACAGTCTAGTAATTAAGGCATGTTAGTCCTTAATTGGTCATCATGGTGTAGTTGAAATCAAATTGGGATAATTAAATACAAGTTCAAGCACATTAAGCTAAAATCATAACCTAATTGTTTGTCTTGGTAGTTGTGGCATATTCTTCCTCAACTGTACCTTCAGCTCGTTAAGCTAATGTCTTGTTTATTAGTAGTCCCACCACTCCCACTCCAAGCTTCCCAAATCTATTTAAGCGGATTAGACATGTCCATGTTAATGCTTCCAACTTCCAATCTCTCTCTCTCTCTTTCTGGCACACACACAAAGCATAGCAACAATATACTTATGTCGAGCGAGCAAGCGGGGCCCATTTATGTCCTAGTATGTATCTGTTGGATTTGGATAGATCATGGTTGTTTGGAAATTTGAATGGGTGATTGCTCGAGCACTACCACACTAGACTTTATTGGAGCATTTAGTTGTTCTTTTAGTTAACTAAGCAAAAAAGGCCCCCGTGTTGGTGCTGTATCATACAAACAAAATTTAATGCAAATGTTGGAAGAGCCATCTCAGAATGACTTTTACTTTATAGACATTTGTACGTACATGTAATAATACTAAATAGTTTAGTCAAAAAAGCCTCTCTCTCTCTCTCTCTCTAACAGAGCCAGAGCCAGAGCCATCTCAATGAAATGTTAGCTAGTGGCTCCTGCATTTCAAATGAAAATGATAGAAAGCATTATACAAGCGCCCAATCCTCAAAGAACATACATATTCCTTACTGCACTACTGTTTTTGCAGATTACAAACTCACTTCAGTGGCCTTTTTGACCGTCCCAAGTAATCCATGACCCAATTTAACATATTTTAATACTAGTAGTTTGGGCAATGAATTTTCTTTGTAAAAACAAATGTATCTACTACACCAAAGAAGCAAACTAAAACATCCTAAAACAAAGTACAATACAATAAGGATAATTAATTATATGCAACCCTAAAGAGATTAGTCACTCTAAACTTTTGATTTTCAACAACTTTCCACTATCAGCACCACAATTCTCTGTATGTCTAAATATTTACCTTATTAAATCTCACACAGACCAAACCTCCTCTTTTTAGCAAGTCATCTGATCATCATCCCACCAAAGTGTGGGGGGCAGTTTAATTGCCAAATTTGCAAAGGAAAATTCTAGACTTGTTCACAAATCTTTCCTGGTATGCATATCCACAGAAAAAACAAAAAAATATGACCCCATTTTATATTATTAAGATGAATGTAGTTAGACCATACTCTTTAATATTTTTTGAAGATAAACTTTATGAATAAATGTAAAATGACTCATTTGCAAAAGCAGGTGAGAGTCTCAGGGATGAACATTTGAAATTGAAATGGAAGCGCCAAAAAGTAAATCTTTCTTTAGGAAGCTCAACTTAAAAGAAGAAGGAATCACAATTATTACTAATGATCCTCTGTTCTACTTTTAAAAAGTCAATTTAAAATATTTTCAAATTCAAAATTAACACCATTCATTTAAATTTTCAAAATAATAAATCTTATAACTAACAATACCTTTTAAATAATTCATAACATTTATAGTTGTATTGACATAAATTAATTAAATTCATGTCAATTTTGAATTTGAAAATGACTCAAATTGATTTATCGAAAGTCAACATTGATCAAATAATTTCAAGCGGAGAAACTACATAATATGAAACAAAGTTTAAGAAGTGATACAACAAAAGGATTAGAACGATGGCACTCCTGGAAATTGATTTAAGGCCGTCTCGTCAACTCAAGACATGTAAATCAACCACCTAAAACATTAATCATATGGTAAAGAAAGACTTTCTTTCCATCTACAGTCGTGTATGAATGTATAAAAGAAAACTGAGCTCCCCACAGTCCAAAAGAAGAATCATCAAAGGAATTCACATATTAATGAATCCACCCAGTACTTTCCACGTGCAAAGATGTGTACTCCTACACTTCACAAACTTACCATTCCTGACCTAGTAATTCTAGGATCCAACTCCAAATACCTCTTCAATCATACTGCATGCGGGTAAAAACTCAACATCATTCCTTGGGCACCTACAGCACTCACCCCATTAAAAGGAGCTGTAAAGCTTTTGCTATATTCTACCTTTAATTTGGCTAGCTTTTTGGTTCAGAGTCTCCAAACCCGTGTCAGTGGATGTGCAAGGAGTGATCATTTATATCATGATCCCCCATTTCATCCAACATGGTTTGCTCAGAGGATTGAAACATAGATCCATCGGCTCTGTAATTGTTAAGCAACTTCTCTGGGAATGTTTCTGTAACATTGGCGATTCCCTTAGTGCCACCGCTAAAATCCAAATCGTAATGATGAGAAGCAGCGCTAACAATGCCACTGACATATTCATCTGAACGGTCATCATGGATCTCACTCCAACCAGGAACACCTTGACATATTGGCAATTCGACCACAGAGTCCTCATCTTCCCCTGAAACTTCATCTTCACCTGAACTTTCAAATTCACCATCACTCTCTTGCCACTCATCATCATCACTATCAATGTTCATTGAATCACATCTGTTCTGCTGAGCCCTTATTCGCAGCATAAAGACATTGAAATAATAACTAACAATCTCCTTCTTAGTCCGGGAAGGGAAAGCTGCAGAAAGATGGTCCCAAAAATTCTTTCCCGCTGATGAAGGATTAGAAAATACCACCTCCTGAAACAATTGCTGGTACTCGTCACTCCATTTTGCTGCCACTATATTTCCCATGTCACAAAAGCCCAGCTCAACAAATCTCTCCTGCCCAACTGCTCTTTCAAGGTTCTCTCTAGCTTCAACTATGTGTTGGCTAACACATTTGAAAGAGCCAGGATACTCGCAGCAACAGATAATTCTAAAATCTCCAATTCTATCATCATTGCATGCATGTGGTTCCTCTTCAGGCATTGGAATGACACAAGTACCAGCGAACTTATTCTCAACATTTAAATAGTCATCGAGGTTTGATCCGTAAGCCTGAGGATATAGAGTTGATGTTTCAGCTGAATCTGAATAAACAGATGTGTTCTTGGCACCATATGTGCGCCATTCAGGAACATCAGCTTGAAAATCTGGTCCAATGGAAACCAACTTTTGAGAATGATGCTCCAAATGAGAAGTATATATATCCTCAGAATGAACTAGCGTATTTGTTGGCCGATCAGAACCATAGTGTTTAGGGGAGACCAATATATGAAATGGCACCTCCAATCTGACATATTCTTCACTGGCATAGCTACTGGCCCAGGAAGAGTTAGAAATGCCACCAGGAGAACTATTTTCAGTATCCTCTTTTGGGATTTCAGTAATATTGCCACTTTCAGGCTCCTTATCGTGTTCGGGTATACTTCTTGTGAAACCATCCTTACCTTCACCTATCACGTTAAGTGGACAGATCAACTGATAGATTGAGAAAATTGCAAAATGAACACCAGTTGCAAGAGTAAACTCCAGATATTCAACTATGCAAGAGTAAACTCCAGATACAATACCAACAGAAACTTTAGTCAACCAAATTTCTTGTAAAAGCAGGTGGGAACATTATTATTCAATGAGTCATACAAGACTACAAGTTAAGATCAAACATTAAGATCATTCAACCAGCTAAAGGTATCAATAAAAATGCCCTTTGAATAGCAAGGACTTTTACTGAGGAAGCTGATCTTTAAACTGACTTAAAAATACTGTGCATATATATACGTATATATACAAAGTAGTTGGACAAAGTCGGTCAAAAGCATTTCACAAAGAATGACAGAATCTTTAATCACCTGAAGTGTTGGGTCTCCAGCCCACTCCCTTAGAAGGAAATTCCAAAAAGGAAACTAGGTGGTCACTGTGTTCAAATTGTCTTGGGTGCTTGGATGAAATCTCAAATAATTCCCCGGTAAAAGGTCGTTTTTGAACCATGCTTAACTGCAACAGAGCCAAAAGAAATATGAAAATAAGCAAAACATGTTTTTTATAGTGCATTCAACACCAATGATCCTAAAATAAAACAAAACTCGTGAACGAGGCTACTGAAAGTTCGGGATATGAGAAAGTAACTTCCCAGAAAAGAAAAACTTAACACAAATCCCCCTTGTGGAAACTCCAAGAATCTTCGGTGTATTTATCGAAGGTTTTGCAAGTGACGTCCCCACAATCACTTGCATAACACTTGGACATTCTTAAAACTAAGTTTTGCATGATATTACCCAAGCTATGCCACAATATAGTAAAAATCACCAAAAGAAGGATGTCTCAGACACAAGTTCACGGGTAGGATCCATAATGTAAATAAGTGCACAAACCATTAATACTATCCTAATGTAACTGTATAAACACCTGAACTACATTTACTTGCATTGAAATGTGTGTATATGATAATGATACAGAAACAACTTCTCAACCACTGTTTTGAAAATGTTATTTCAGCAAGTGCTTCATGAAATATAATTTCCGGCTCAAGTATGGCTTAGGCCCCAATAACTAGACAAATGTCATATTTTCCCTTAATTTTAAAAAATTAAAAGAAAATAAACCAGATGAGAGTACTTGAGCAAAGTTAAAGCATACTTATGTTGACACTACTTTTCTAATTTCTATTTAATAACTGCAATATAACAATTTCATACATTAAATGTCAATCCATATAATCCATATAGACTGAAGAGGAAAAATAGAGGGTAAGAGGTCATCTGGGCTCTCAATTTTAAAAAGTTAGTAAGCTTTAGAACAGAGTTACAAATGTACTAGAAGTACTACTTAATAGCATGACACATTGGCATATAGGAGATGTAATTAGACACCATATACAGTGTTAAGCTTAACAGAGAATGCCAAAGTAATAAAATAATACGGAGAGGCCGACTTTGGTAAACTAGGCAGCCAATTAGGAGCATAGCATTAAATAGCTAATACATTTTCTAAGATTATTAGGAAGGATAGAATTTTATACCTCCAATAGTAGCTAGTCCTCGTTAAACCAAAGGGCAATTTCGGTAGGAGGTTAAAAGTGTAATTAGGTATTTAGTGCATGCACAAACCAATTGCAGAACAAGAAGAAAAAACTTTTTCCAGAAATCCTAGATCCCCGATTTTTAAGACTGAGAATAGACCGAGAAATAAACTTATAGATCCGGGGATGAAGATTAACGATTGAAAACCGAAAACCTAGATCCCTCAAAAAATTCACAAAAAATAAAAATTTGGAGTAATCGGAGAAACGACCGATCTACTAAACAAAACTACAGATCTGATGATGATCGATACAAACTGAAACTCTAAATCTAAAATTCGACACACAAAACGAAAAGGGTAAATGATGGGATCGATCGATAGAGAAGAGTCAAAATCGAAAGAATCCGAGATTGATTTATAAATTAAGTGAACAAATCGGATTAATCAAGCGAGGGAAGATAGGAACTGCAAAGTAGGGTGGCCGGTGATGAAAAAAATAAAGCTAGGGTTCGTGTTTTTTCGTAACAGGTGGTCCGAAAAACAAAAATCAAGTCAGCACGTAATTACGGAAAACACCCCTTCTCGTTTATTTTTGAACGAATGGTTGTCGTAGTATAAAATGGGTGGTGGTCAATTTTTTATATAGCGTGAGAGAGAGAGAGGATGTATTGAGATAGTTGGAAATTGGTTGGGTCACGGCTGATGTAAAACCGGGAAAAAATTCATCTAATTTTACATGGTCACAATTCAACTTTAATGTGATCAATTTAGTTGATCTATTTGTTTTAAAATAAGATGCGTCTGATATAAAAAATATTAAAAAAAATTATACAATAAAAAAATTATTTCACTTTATAACTTAGAAGTAAGAATGTATTTTTAATTTAAAAATAAATTTATCTTTATTTTTGAGAGGATTAAATAAATAATTAAAACTTCTCCCTCTCTAACTCATGTGTCCGCTTAAAATAAAAAAGAAATCACAATTTATCAATCTAAATGATCACATAAAACTAAAATAAGTCATCGCAAAAAATGACTTCACTCGTCAATCAAATATGATTAAACTTTTCTTCCTCAAACTAAGTTAATTACAAGTAATATTAAGAGTAAAAAAATTGAGAGACAAACGTATAACATTACATTGATACCTCAATATCATGATAAGTCCCAAACAACGATAAATAATTGATGTAATAATGCACACATGTCAGATATAAAAGTTTGATACCTAAACATTATTTATTATTTATAGTCATTTGTTTTCAAGTCTTCCAAGTATATCAACTCCACAAAAAACTCAGTTGAGATTTAAAGCTCGGTAGTGGGCTTAAATAAAATAGAAGAGTTTCAAGCGCAACTAGTGTATCCTGCAAAATATGAGATTACAAGGGATCGGCCATTAACAGGTTGAATTCAAGCAATTGTCATATCCAACCCTGCTATTGACATAACGTACAAATTCACAAATTAGCCACCATTTACACACTGATAGAACAAAGCTCAACTAGAATACAATCTGTCCAAAAACAAATAAAAGAGGCAAAATAGCTGTACGAAAGATAAAGGAGACTCAAATCCCAAGAAAAAATAAGAAGCACCCATCCCTTAGATGCCAGCGTTTCAATGTACATAATCCCACGAATCCTGGAGATGTTGAAGTGAAAATTAGGTACAACGATGAAGAATACTAACAGCGAAAAAAACAAGAACTTCAGCTATCATACATATGGAAGTTCAAACTACGGCAGATATGTAACAGACAAAAAAAAAAACACTGGATAACACAAACTATTTTAAAAACTGAAGTTGCTGCAATACATTTATATGCACAAGCTCAGAACATGCATGTGGGTATGAAAAATATGTGTTATCGATTTTTTCTAACTACTGATATACCTATCTAATATATTGTCTGCATCTATAATTTAGAGTCCCAATTCTACATCAAGAGTATACATTTATATGGTTGAACCCCATCTAAGTCGGTATCTACAACCACATGTTAATGCTGTGTAAGGTGTATGATGTGCTTACTTGAAAATTCCACCTCAATTTTATAAAGAGCAAATCAATATTATACGAAATTGGATAACGTCAAGTTTTTAATATGAACAATATTACATGAAACTGGATAACTTCTAACTTTCAAAACAAATAAAATTAAGTGCGGGCAAAGTTATTTTACTCTTACAGAATTTACAAGACTCATTAATTCATATTGGTAGTTTAAATATTGTTTAACAAAGCGTGTTATGATATTTTCAAATTGAAAAATTCAAAACAAACGAAAATTGATCATACACAAAATATCAATTGAAAGTCAATCTAGAGCACAAGTTTTAGTGAGAGAGTAATTCCTAACACTTACAAATTGAAATCCACTGCAGAATATCATAAATCAACACCCTCGTCAAGGCCTTTTGAACTGATCATTACATTTGAATCTATTTGCTTGTCAAACTTCTTTTTTCTCCGAGCTTCGAAGTCTTGAAATCCTTCCATCTGAGAGCAAATTAGTAAGCTCTATTTGAGTCAATAAACATACTTCGAGTCTACACTTATAATCTAGAAATGAATCTAGCAATGCTCTATGATTTACCTGCTGGAACTGATCCATAGAGATGGGATTATCATGCAGAGAAATATTCTGCAGACTTCTGCATTCTTTCAATAAATTAGTAGGTATCTGCAGAGTTTGATATGCATAATGTTAATCTATTGCTTATGGTATCTCCCGTTTCATATGTATATTTATAATTTAAACTCTGGGAAACAATCTAGAAATGTGGAAGCTCATAATATTACTTTCGGAAGGATGTAATCATACAGCAGCACATGCTGGCAAGCCAAATGCAGCCACCAACCCAATGTATGTAAGTTGCAGCATTATAAATTAACATATATAAACAACCTCAGAAATATATTACAATTCAAGGAAGCATTCTGTAATCAATAACCAGATTTGAAATGAAATCTACGGAATCACGTGTGCTGCTGGAAAATGGGTGGATCAGTGTTAGATTTGCTCCTGTGAACTGCCTCTGCCAAAACACATCCACCCACAGAAACACGTGCACACACTCATGAACCCTCTCACGCTCACGCACACGCACACACACGCAGAGAACACTAAAAGATATTACAAGGATTGGAGAAACAATTGCTTGTAATAGAGAAATTTCCGTAAAGTGACTCAGGTATTATCCAGATAACCATGAAATTATGTAAAAATTCATTTGAAAAAAAGAGGTAATAACTATGATGGCAGTATTACAATACCTATGACCAAACTAATATAACACAAACCAAATGGAGCAAAACAGATTCATAATACAAATATCATAGATAATATCGTGTAAGTTGAAAATAATTTGAAATGTTAACTGAATACCTGTTTCACGCTATTATTGTTCAAGCAGAGTGACTTTAGGTGAATGAGATTGCAAACTGAAGAAGGAAGTTCTTCAATAGAGTTTTCTGGAAAGTGAAAAAAACGTAATAATGCTGAGCAGAAACACGGGAATTAAAAACACATGTACTTTGTAACACCACACAGGGAAAAATTACATATCAACCCTTAAAATTTTGGGCTATGGTACTCCACAAAACTTTAGGACATGGTCACAACTGTTAGCGGTGGAAGTTCACGAGGATGTGTATCAACTATCACGAAGCAATTCATTAAACTGATTGCATATTAATTACAGAACTATCATGAGAAATGAAGGAAAACAAAAAGTAGGTAGGCTTTAATATCTTGATTATACTTTGGTCAACTAAAATAGATAAATCCATGCTTGAAAGTATGCATCCGGGTTAATGACAAACAAAAATCCAAATCAATTTTTTTAACAAGTAACAAAAACCAAAGAATATAAAAATACATGTGCACCTATATTGGTTCTTCAACCCGCAACCTAAGATATGTTCATAGTAAAAATCTATCACAGCAAACCAACAGCTCCATCCATAAAAACACCTTCACTAACATCTTTTACACACAATTATGGAAATATATATGTCTAAATTTATTAAAAGCTAATCTAGATCTTTATACCGTTTAATTGAGCTTGATGGAATGTATCAGTTGTCATTCTTACCTACAAGATAAAAATAACGGAAGAGGCTACCTATAAACAGTGGCCAGAGGTTCTTGGAATCTACATAGATATTTTTTTTAATTATATAGCAACCGAACACTTAGTTAACAGTACATGTGCAACAATCCATTCTAAAATAAGGAAGTTGAAAGGTAATAGCTTGATATGCAGGAACAGCTCACATAATAAACTGATGTAAGACGTTCACCTTCTCCGACACTTAATACCTTCCATTTCCTGGCCTCAATCTACTAAAAACATTACTTGCAACCTCAACTTACTTGCAACCTCAACGTGATATAATAGAAACACGATGGATAATTAAAATTTGAATACCTACCCTAGTAGATTCGAATATCTACCCTAGATTGTTAATAGTTTCGAGAGTGTTAATGACAGGAATTTGTCCTCTTACAATATCTGCAGAAGGAGTCGTACCACTCACACACATCGCTTCTGCTACCAGATTTCATCCATCACTTTTCTTACATTATAATTTATTGGGCCGTATCATTTCTGTTCCAATTACTTGGGCTGCATCATTTCTGTTCTAATTACTTGGGCTGCATCAGTTGAAATATGATATATATTGTTGAGCTCGTTATCTAACAGTTTAAGATTTTAGAGCACATTGATAACTTGACATGTTATCAGATTGTGAAGCCTTGGATTCAAACCCTCTAGTCAAATTTGGTTTGCCAATTATGCTGTTAACGCAATTACAATTTATTAAATTTGTAAATCATAATGCAACGTGATTTGCCTCTCCACGTGCAAGCTAGAGTTGCGTATGAAGAGAAGTGTTAAAGCATGAACTTAAGCTTTTAGAGAAATGGCTGACTCGACAATAAATTCTGCAATACCAAAGCAACCAATGCAGGGCTTAAAACATAATATTTAATCATCAGCGACATAAACATGTGCATTTAATCAAATAGAGGCGTTGTTAACTCTTCATTGACTTAAGCACCATGAGTGAAATACCAATGTTACACTAAACCGGATATGCAAAGTAGGAGAACGGTACGAGTTCATAATCTCTTAAGAGATAACATAGGCCAGACCATCACTTGACATAAAGATGTCACAGAAATCAAAATTTTGAGGAAAATTATGATGAAAGAAATGCATGTGCTGATGTCACTTCGATCAAAAAGTAATGTTGTGCTTCATAATTTGTTGTTCAATAGAAATGACAAAAAATACAAATGATATGCTGAAAAAAGAAAAAAAAAACTCAAATTTAAAGTACCATTTGCTTGTAGTTCTTCCAGAGAAAAGCAACTCCCAACTGATTCCGGAAGAAACTTTAACTTGTTATTTGACACATTTAACAGCACCAACTGCATTGTCATAATATCTTGTTAGTTTGAAACCAAAAGAGGTTTCATACATGTAGCATATTTTATTGAAAATTGTGCAGCTATAGCACTCATAAACAAAGTTCTAGAGTAAACCACAGCTGCCATTCGAATGGCGCTACTCGAGCATTTCATAGATTCAGCCACCATATACTTTAAAATTAAACTTCCACCTACCCATAAAATAATAACAGATTTGTTAAAAGAAATCAAACACCACTTTAAAGCATGCAAACATTCACTCAAGTCAAACTATGACAAAAAGAAGGACCAAAAGCGAAAATGACACCAGTTTTACAAGTTTTTTACTTTCAGTAATATTTTCAATAATTCAAAAACATACAATTACAAGGTGAGATCAGGACTGAATAAAAGTTCTTATGATCAAAAGGTAAAACAATATTTCCTGGCCTCAATCTACTAAAAGAAACAAAAGTTACAAAACCTTGACAAATGGCACCATTGCATGGCCAAAACATTAAATACAGGCTGTCGAGGCCGATGAGTTCACACACTTCCCAAATATAAAACTGATGACTAGGTTCACACCCAGTCCACCCCTCAAAACTCCATCACTTCATATGGGCCAAAATCAACACAGGTGTCATCAACCTTAAATCTCAAGTAAAATAATTTTCTAGATCAATTTATGTTTTACAAACACTATTCAAATATTTATTTTTTTATGAGAAATACAGTTTCATATAAACTCGTACAATTTTCTTCACAAGATAGGTTTAGTAAAACATAGATGTCGTTACTCACATTGCGCAAACTCCCTATGGTTTCAGGCAAGCTCGTTAACAAATTTCCAGAGATGGATAATCGCTCTAGTCTCACCAACTGGCCCACTGAATGCATAAAATCTTGCATCAGTTAAGATAAGTAAATACATCAAGAAATTACAATCCTATAAAGCTCGAGAATGAAATAAAAAATGCAAGCTGGAACACCATAGAACAAATAGCATTCAATATGGCATTCTCTTACTAAGAGATTAAGAGAATTACATTCATCAGGCAGGTTAGTGAATCGATTCCCATCCAGTGTCATAATTTTTAAAGACTGAAGCTTCCCCAGGTTAATCGGGAGGCGCTCTATAAGGTTATCAGCTAAAATCTGGAAAAATGGAATTTTTAGTCAAATGTTCATATCTCTGTTATATTAGAAAGATCATACTATTAATAATAACCCACTTCGAGCATATAGGTGAAAAATGTAAGCTAGGATCTTACCAGCCTTTGCATGTTAATTAATTTGCTGATCTCCATTGGAACATCAACTGCAGCAGCCACAGCACAAAGAGAGAGGAGGGGAAGTGAGAGATAGAGAGTGGCAGACAACAGATAAACATCAGATTAACAAAAGGGAAGATGGGTAGAATTTCAAAAGAAAATAAAAGTTTTAGTACACATAGGAATTAAGGTCTACAAATTAATTATATAACATGCAGTCCAGAGTTTCTTAATTGTGTGAGTTGCAGTTATCAGTAACAACAAGCAACTACACTATTAATAAAGATTGTAAAACGTAAAACATAGAGATATTCCAACATAAGTGACATTATGAAAAGCAATAATCCATTTTTTGATAAACAGAGGTAAAACATTCACTTTTGACAGTTTCATCATAAGTTTGGACATATAATGGTCCAAATAACATTTTGTAGTTTTCTGCATTGTGTAGGACTTAATCTCGTGACTTGTGTTAAACTACTTTTTATACTACGTCTACCTTAACAAAAAAGAAAAGGTAGTTTCTTAATTTACTAGGCTACTAGTCCACAGACAACTTTTGCAAACCTAACTAGGATGAGTGGTTGATTCAAGAATCTGGGCTTTACAACATAGTTGAATGCCCCTCCTACTTACTGTCACCTGTCTCTCAGTATTTTACTTCACTTTTAAACTTCGTTGTAAGTAATCTCCTTAGTTAGCCTATATAGACTCATATCTCTCCTCTTCAAGATGCTTAAAGGCTCAAAAAAAAAAAAGTGACAATATTTTTGGTACAAATATTACGTTGGAATAAAGCATAGGAGGTAGCAAGTATCTATCCAGTCTCCTTTTAATATTGTCCTTTCAAGTAATTCGTCTCTTCAAGTACTTCCTATTAAATTTTATATTGAGCTAATCTTTAGCATATCCTTCTGTGCAAACCCAATTAAAGTTTTCAAAGATGCCCAACGTATAGCTATTCCCTTCACCTTACTCGATAAAAAGTTGAATAAACAAAATAGAAGAGGGAAAGTAACAGCCCACAGGTGTATGTCAGGGTATGCAGCAAAGCTTAACTGTCGTCTTTTCCCCGAAAATATCATTCTATAATAATCTCCAAATTCTATAAAAGATGAAAAATAGGCAAAACCAGGTGATTCAAAGACTAAGGAGAATTACCTAATCGATTGTGCGTTAAATCAAGAGTTCTTACGGATTTATCCAAGTCAAGCACTTCATCCGGAAATGTCTGTTCACATAAAAACAATACAGTTAGTCCATCTAAACTATATAAACTTAAAACAAAAGCAAAGCTATATGTGCCAAACTTCCAATATGTGTCAGTTCTGCAACCACCTTACAATCATATATTGTTTTAGATTAAAACCCTTAGAGTCATATAATGGTTGCAGAAAATAAAAAATCATGCAGTAGGGGAAGGAAATTCCCTTGCCTATCTAAAATATAATGAAAACACATATTTCAGTTAAGTTACATGGAAAGTATCACTCCACATATTTCTGCCTGAAAGAATGAGAAAGTTTCCTTCTATTATAGTAACAATAATGAAAAGCAGCTTCATTCGAATTCTCAACTAGCTGCTGCTTGTGAAATATGGATGGGATCAGAGATTATAATTCCAAGCAATAATCAACTAAGCTGAGGCTTTCGGGTGAATGATTATGCGTGACAAAATTAATGGGTGACAGAGCTGCATCAAGAATTGAAATCAGTATCGGAAACATCCTTTGTTCTTCAATCTGTTTGGTGGTGCGAAAGCCATCATTGGCTAGCCAGTCGTTTGGAGGCTCACAAGTCTAATTACATTAGTGATACTACCTTCCCCCCAAAATTACTCACTCAACTCAATAAGACAGCTGCATGGACCTTAATCACCAGTAGGCCATTTCCAAACTCACGTCCTCCCTTGGATCTAAGACAACCAATTTGTTTCTTAGAGCCTCCTCTTGTCTTTTTAAGCATTAATTTAGATCAAATCACTCTCCGCCATAAACTATGATCAGCTTTTGTATCATTAAGTGTATAATCTGTGAGTGGAATATGTTCCCTGCCTACAAGTAAATAAACTAAACTGATGATTATTAAAAAGAATTCAAACTTTGTCCAGTAAAATGCGTCTCTTTTGACAATTGTTGTCAAAATGTATTTTGGGAAAAATGTGGTTTCCTGAGTGTCATCAAATTCAGGATGCTGGGTGTGCCAATCAAGTAACTGATGCAGCCTAAAGTTATTGCCAATATAAGGAGGAGCAGGTTTTTTCCATTCCACCGTTTGGTTTTTTTTTGTTTTTTTTTTTGGATGTGGAAGAAAGTCGTGATAGATAATCAGTAATCCTTAATCTTCAAAAAAAAAATACTGCAAAGGTATCATCATCAAAATTCTATTCCTTCACCTGTAAAAACGAATCAAACTCACTAGCTTACCATCTGAACAAATAATTTTAAGATTCTTCGAACTCAATAAATATAGGGAGAGAAAAAAGGAGAGGAATTATGCCTTCAATTTGGAATCACGTAAAGCTACAATGCCGGTTGATCGCCAGCGGGCAACCCGGCTGGCTTTGGAATCAATATCTTTGCTGGTACAACACCCCATATCTACCTCAGATTGCTATCGATTATCCCTATATATATATATATATATATATATATATATATATAACAAAATAAAAGGATTTATTCAATGAAGAGCTTCATTTCAATTCGACGGAATTGGTAATTGGGTGTTGTTTGAAAGTTTTTAGATGAGTTTCTATTATTGTTGTTTTTGCGTCAAATATTGTAATGGGAGAAGACTTTGAACGATAACGAAACCGCGTTTTTGGGCTTCTCTGTTAATATCTACGGACTATTGTTCTCTGTTTTGCTTTCGTTTTCCGTTGTCGTTTGTGTGCTGTGAGCTTGGCAATACCCGCAAACACAACGTTTACATTACACGGCGTTTATATTACGTTACTTACAGTCAATAATAAGACCCTGTCCCATTTCATGCGTCACTAATTTAGTAGTATACCTTTCACATATTACAGCATTAATATATGTGCAGTTCATGCGAGGTATGCTCTCTGTTTTAAAGGCTATGAACATAAATGTGCCTTTGGAATTTTTGCAAGGGTGGGGAGTGATTTTTTAAAATGACATAATTTTGTGCCTTTATTTATTTACAAGATTGTTTACTCGTGTAAGGGACAGACTAGTCTCCATAATGCAATTTAAAATTATAGAATATGATATTTAGTGTTATAATTTGACTGTAAATAATATAGTATGGATAATAATAATATATTAAACATTAAATTAAAAGAGGAGTATGCATATCAATTTTATTGTGTATATTTTTTGATAGATACATGTACACTTTTAAAATAATACAATACATGATACAATTTTTTTATTATAACTATAAATATGACATAAATTATATTAATAGATGTGAAGAATTCGTGATTAACTCGTAATCGATCAAAATTTCCCAATCAATTTGCTAGTCGACTTAAAATCAGGTGTTTATTTGTCTTATTATATATGGTGACAATAATAAATTAATAATAGAATAATTTGAGCTTCCATAAATGTAAGAACATAATGTTTAATACATGTGAAAAAATGTATAAATTATAAAATAAAATAAAATACTAAAGTCTAAGAGATTGAGATAATTTAGAAACTTGAAACTCTTAATGGATTTATTGAGTTAAAATTTTCGATGTTAAATAATTTTAAATATTTAATGCTTGTTAATTTTTAAATTTCTACATAGTTAAATTGAATTACAATTCATATTAAGTGTGTGTTGAGAATAGTTTTAAAAAGCTCTGACTTTTTTTTGGCTAGATTCATTAAATCAGTGTTACTTTTATTTGTTTGATTTATTAAAGTAATATATTTTTAAAAATATTTCTATGTTGGTGAGAGTACTTAAAAATTTGAACTTTTTATTTGTGACGCTCCTAAATTCAGATACCTGTACCTTAAATCTGGTGCTTCACGATCCAACTTATACAACCAACTAATATCAACTAAATGCAAAATAATAAAAATATTTACATTGAGATAATATAAATATTTGCGTCCCAAGCCTCGCAGTCATTACTAATACAAACACATTCAAAAAAAATCAAGTACTCCATAAGTCTTTATACAAAATTGAATGAAATTAACTACAACATCTCAATAAGGCTACTCATCAACCTTGCATTTGCCTTTATCTTTTCTTGAGTCGGTGTTTTGTTTAGACTTAACTGTAATGTTTAAGGGAAACAAGGGTGAGCAACGAGTTTGCTCAGCAAGTATATAAAAGTAAGTGTTTATGTGTAGAGATTCATATAACAAGGTATGTAACAATAATTAGACGCTTAGGAATTGAATAAATGAATTGTGAACAATGTAAGTGTCAAAAGTTTCAATTCTGATAATTTTTACTACTGAAAAGTCACTATAGACTTAAGGATATATATGAAATCAATAATTTTAATATTTTCAGATAAATAAATAATTGAACTGAGTGGTCACTAAGGATCATGAACACGTGCTTGAATTAACAGTATTTTACTGAAAATTCACAATAATAAATAAGTACAATAGGTGATCAGCCTAAAGTACCATATGTTATGCATAACAATCAGACATGCTATTCGCGCGCGTGTCAATTCCCCGACGTAAACTAGTTGTTCATTTCAGTATATTATAAGAGTCATCACCAAGACAATTGCTTTGGATAGCTTTCTCAAGAAAATATGATTGACTAACAATCAATCTTATCATTGGTCTAACCGATACAAATGGCATAAACATACTTCTCAATACAATTAAAAACAATTGATACGTTCAATGTTCGTAACTAGGGTTCGAATAATCGTCCAAGGATATAATCACAATATTCAATCAAGTTTCAGAGATAATAATTTAGTCTGTGCAATATAGATAAACAGGAATTAATCCATCAATTAATTATGCTTGTACTAATTGATAAAAGTACAAGTTAAAGAAGTACTTGCCTAGATCATCGACTCTATCTTACCGTAATTCCTTATCTTTTGAACAACCTATGTTCAACATAGTCGTCTAATGGTTAAATTCTATTAAAATTCACATAATAATCTAATAGATTTAACTTTCAAATTTTATATAACTTGAACTATCAAATCATTACGCATATAATTTCAAATAAAATTATTTATTTGTGCATTATCGTTTCTCACATTCCTTATTTAATTTATTAATTAACTATCACAAATAATATAACACTTTGTATTATTCTACTTGTTTCATTATTCTTTATTATCTCTTAATAATTCACAACAAAATGATCTCATCTCTTATTAATCTACAAATAAAATAATTTAAGTTATCATTTTATTTGTTTAATTTTTCAATTAGAGTACCCCTTACTCTTATTTTAATTTAATTACGCCTCATTAGTACACAATTAAAATGACTCTTAATATTATTTTAATTGTTTATCATTTAATAATTCACAATCAAAATAATTGTTAATATTATTTAATTACATTTTCTTTATTGAATTAAAATTAAAATAATTATTAATATTATTTTAATTATTTAACTCTCATTAATTCACAATTAAAATAATCTATAATATTATTTTAATTGCTTATGTATTATTAATCCACAATTAAAATAGTCCTTTAATACTATTTTAATTATGTAAATAATCTTCATTATTAACTTACAACTAAAATAATTTGTAGTTATTATTTTATTCGTTTAATGTTAACTCACAAATATTATTTTATTTATTTAATTAACTCACAAATAAAATAATCTTAAAGTATTATTTAATTAATTTATAAATAAATATTACTTGTTTATTATTTTAATTAACTTAAAAATAAAATAATTGTTAATTATTTTATTTGTTTATTATTATTATTATTTTTACTTATTATTATTAAAAATAAAACTCTCTTTTTTTCGGGCGAGTTGGGTCGGACCGGTCAACCCAACCGATTTGACCAACCCAGTCAACCGAAAATTCTGATTGGCGCTGTAGCACCCGAATTAATACTGGAGGTCGGCGCTGCAGTGCCCCCTGGCAAAAACTTAATTAACATTTTTTTTCTTCAAATTTTGTTTTCTTATCCTTTTTTATTCAATTTTTCATGTCTTGCTCATTGTAAATTCAAATGAACTCAAATCAGTTTTGTTGTTTCATAAACTCATAACCCTTTGATAATCCAAATTTTACATTATTTTAAAAAATATTTATTTAACCAAAATTATTGGTTTTTCAAGCTAGAGTTCTATTTTGACATATTTTACAAGAAAATTCACTATAAATTCATTTTAGATCCGTTTTTGTTCGTTCTACTTGAAATATCTTCGTATTTCATAGATCTATAACATACAATTTTTAGATCTTGCAAATGAGTTACACATTTTACTTCATTTTATACTAAATATCATGTTTTCATTATGACATTTAGAGTTTTCATACTTATATATATTTTTTTTGTTCATTTAGACATAAAACACATATGAAAACATACGAAACACGTACTCTCCTTCACAAAGCCATCCTTATACCTTCGGATCATTCATGATCCCACAACACAAGATCTCTCACACCCAAACATGCATTTTACACTATAAGCTACCATATACAAGTTTAACTTATAAAAATTTTAAAAGTTATGAGTTTATACCTTTTACTAGCCTTCCTTCTAAACTTGAGATAACTTTCCACCTTCTCCTCTTTGCATGATCACACTTGAACCAACAATTTGCAAGAGTTCCTCAAGATTTTCTTATTTTTCTCTCTTACTCTCTCTCTACCACACTTATCCAAAAGCTTGCAAACTTTGTAATAAGAAATGGAAGCTCCTATTTATAGGAGTGTTAATATCCTCAAAGTATGCATTACCCATTGGTTAAGGAAGATTTAGTGAAGAGTTGTCAACAATTCCTCAATTTAAGGCTTATTTCCATGCCTCCATTCATGATTACATACTTAGCTTCATTTTAAAAATAAACTTAGCATTATAGCCTTATGATGGATTATATATAATATATAAAAAGCATTTTAGAAAATGGATTATTTGGATCATATAATTATACTATGTTTTAGACTTATTCAACTATGTTCTAATGGGCTTCCAAAGTCTAGCGTATTGTTTCAACCACGTCTCGCGTTGGACCTGTTTTTGTCCTGCATCATTTCTCCTCCTCTGCGAAAAACTCGACTCCGTCGAGTTATGAACACAAGAACACCCACGTCGGATCACTAATGAATTATTTGCAAGCGTCAATTTGGGTAAGTCAATAACACAAGTAAGAGTAAATTTATTATTGCCTTTAAAAATTGAATAAGTGTTGGCACGAGCATCGTGGTGTGCGTGTCGATCCCATAGCCAGGTACGCCCCAAGATGATATGACAAACCTTAAGGGGTAAAATATCGCACATAACTGTATCCTCAAGCTTGCCAATGGAAAATGTAACCAAACATCTCTGAGTAACCCTCAATTTTGTATTTGTAATCCATGTCACCTCATACGAGTCCGGACGAGGCTCAACTTTTAATCCAAGTTTCTTAACCGTGTCCTCAGCAATGACATCCGCACAACTCCCCATATCAATTACAAGAGAACATATCTAACCCGCACACTTGACTCGTGTCTGAAAGATCCGCCCACGATGAAGTTTAGGATCATCCTTTTGCTTTCTAGTAACCCATAGAGGTCGAAGAACACCTAAACATCCCTCCAAATGTGCATCAACTTCCAAATCTTGTTCATTATACTCATTATCCTCGTCCGATGGCGTACAAACCTCTTCATGTACAACAGTTTTCTCATCTCTGTTGACCATAACAACTTGTTTAGAAGGAGAAGAGGCAACATTCATCTTTGAAGACGGACACTCGAAAGACATGTGACCAAAGCCAGGACAGTTAAAGCACCGAGTTGTAGAGTTGTAACTAGCACTAGAAGAACCCGTGGTACGGTTAAGCCTGCTACTTGCTGAAAGATTTGCAGATGGTCTCTCCACAAGCCTGCCCTTAAACGGCTCCACAAAAGTTCGCTCACTCCGAGTTTCGACTGGTATTGGAGACCTAACAGAATTCTTCCTCAAAGTATCTTCCGCTTAGTTGGCAACTTGAACAACATCATCTAATAGCAGAAGTTTTCCAGAAGCTACCCCACTAGCAATCTCCTGATTTAATTCCGACGATACATGGAGATTAACACATCTTCAATCCATGGGAATTCTGACCTTGTAACCAAACTGTAGAATGTAGATGTGTACTTGGCTACAGATTTACTTTCTTGCACCAATTCCGTCAACTGTAAATATGCCCTTTGCTCATAATTTGCAGGCATAAACCTTCGTGTCATTGCAGTTTTCATATCCTCCCATCTTCGTGCAGCTGTGTATAGATTTTGTTGATGATGATCCCACCAAAAACGGGTTGTACACGGCCTTGACTGTCAACTACAGATTGGTTGAAATTGAAACCATTTAGGTTGAAAGCCATAGTGCTGATACCTAAAGCAGTGAACCAGATACCTACTACAAGCCAAGCAGCTAGGAAGAAATGTAAAGAACGAGAGTTGTTGAAACTAGCATATTGGAAGATCAATCGACCAAAATAACCATGAGCGGCTACGATATTATAAGTTTCTCCCTCTTGCCCGAATCTGTAACCTTCATTAGTAGATTCATTTTTTGTGGTCTCCCTGATCAAACTAGAAGTTAGCAAGGAATCGAAAAACGACTCAGGCCCTTGATCTCCATTGAAATCACCAATGTGACGCCCCCAAATCTAGGCCCATACAGCCCAAACTTGAGTCGTCAAAAGACTACAACAAAATTATTACAACAAAGCACAAAATTCTCGGTTTGGGGATAAGCCAGGAAGTTCCTCAGGAAAAACGTCAGGAACTCATTAACAATAGGAATATCATTCAAGTTTGACGTGTTTTGGTTCAAATCAATGACATGGGTTAAAAAGGGTTGACATCCGTTTTTCAATAAACGAATGACTTTATGGCTAGAAATAATAGTTATAGATTTCAATGGTTTAGTTGCTTGAATTTGCATGACAGGTTGATTAGGAATATGAAAACTAATAATCTTATGAAAACAATCAATTTTAGCATGATGGGTAGTCAACCAATCAATTCCTAAAATCACATCAAATTCATGCATCTCCAAAGAAATAAGGTCAACAGGTAATGTGAGGTTGTTGATTTAAACTAGGCAAGATTTATAGATAGTAAATGTAATAGGTATTTCTCCCAATGAGATTTCAACTGATAAGACAAGATTTAAGTTTTCAATAGGCAAATTTAAACGTTGAGTACATATAGGTGAGATAAAAGAGTGGATAGAGCCAATATCTAACATGACATAGACTTCTCGAGAATTGATGAATAGCTTACCGGTCATCACCTCGTTCGATTTCTTGATCATCAAGGCTGTCATCATCAAATCGAGTCCCATATACTTCATCCGGATCTTCACGTATTTCAACCATGGGGATACCACGAAATAGTTCTCTAACGAACTGTTTCTCAGATTCTTCAACTTCATCAGTAGTAGCGTACCAATGATTTCCATTAAAATAGTATTTTCGATAGACTACAGTTTCCACGATAGTGACTAACTTAACCTGAATTCCTCTAAATTGTAACGCCCAAAAGTATAGATACATCATTTTTAAATAATCTTGAAAATCATAGCTCGAACACCATAAATCCCAAAGACTTATATGAAACGTCCATATATTCTGATCCTTTGTTATCGAGCATAACCAGGTGATGATATGTTTCCAACTGTCGAGCAAATTAAAGGCAACAATTTCCGCAAGTTCCGGATATCCTTTAAAGAACGAATTTGGAAGAACGACGGTAGAACTTTCACCTTCTTCTTCTTTAGATCGGATACAAATAATTTTTGCTTTAGGCAAATTATTCAACTCTGAGTTTGTAGAAGAATTGTTTGTGGCCTCTACATTCACTTCGGGTACTCCGTGGTTAACCTCCTGATTTCCAGATGCCATACTTAACTGTGGTCACAAAATAGATGTTGGTTCAAATAAACTGACTCATCACTTCATGTCCCTATATTCAAATCAACTCATTAGATAATAAAATCTAATTTAGGTGGGACACACTAGTGACTGATTATATTCGTCTCTCCCCTCCTAGTTCTACCCCAGATCTCCATTAAAGACCATATCCCTAAGCTCTGATACCAACTGTGACGCCCCCAAATCTAGGCCCATACAGCCCAAACTTGAGTCGTCAAAAGACTACAACAAAGCACAACGTACAACAATACAGTGTATAATAATACACAACTAAGTCTTCACTATTATTGCCACACTATTTTACAACACGTGAAGACTACGACAGCTATTCCTCAGACTCTCACTCCATTCCCCGGCTAGACCCTGTTACGTTTTCATCTCCTGTTGAAAAACAATGGAACAAAAGAAAGGGTGAGCTCAAATAGCCCAGTAAGAAATATCATGACTAAGATAATGACGAATAAATTATCATTAGCCTTCAACAGTTGAGTTCTTGATAGAATACAATAGACTACAAGGTTTATATCAAAAACTGTAGTTAAATTCTTAAACAATGTTCAGATCAATAATAACAGCGGAATGAGCAATCTATGAGAAGAATAATGCAGACTATAATGTCCACTCGCTTCTCTTTTTAGTAAAAATATCAACAACTTTTATCATCTGAAATACCATTAGTCAAGATAATACAACTTCACAGTTCCTGGTCATAATCATGCAGATCAACAGTTCATCTTTGCACTACGGGCCAAAGACATTCAATATAACACCGACGGTCATGATTATACCAGATTCAGCCTTTGGTCATAATCATACCAATCAACAGTTCATCTTTGCACTACGGGCCAAAGAGAACATTAACCACGTGCCATAAAAGACACCGAACAGATGTATCGTCTTTAACCTAGTATATCGCCTTTAACCTATCATCTGTTCAACAATTATATCACATCTGTGCCCCCGGCCACAGATATTCACAACAGCTTGATTCTTGATGATTAATACAAATAACAGTGATACAAATGATGAACAGAAGAACAGGATACACAATAAGTATCAGAAGTTTACTTTGTGCAGATTCAAATAATGTCCAAATTGTCAACATGACGTGGAGTGAAATTTAAAAATGATATTCAAGATCCACAGTTCAGAATAACGGTTACAGTTCAATAGAAAGGTTCACGTAAATAGGAAGGTTCAGTTGAAATAATGAAGTTCAACTATTATGGAACATATAATATTTTCAGGAATTATAGAAGCAATAGTTCCATAATAAGTTTCGATTTAGGAGTATGAAAGAAAATAATATCCCTTACCGTAGCAGGTTTGATTAACAAAATGTGAAGGGAATTAATATCCCTTACCATAGTAAGTTTGAATAATGGAAGATGAAAAATATGGTATCCCTTATGAGTATAAAGGAAAATGATATCACTTACGAATATGGAATAAAAGTGTCATGTGATAATTCGTGTAGACAAATTATTTCCACACGAGACAAATAAAAAGGGTTATTCACCAACAGACGATAATCCGCACCGTAAGGTTATTCCCATCAATTTGAATACGAATAGTTATTCACCAAACAGGCGATAATCCGCGCCGTAAGGTTATTCCCATCAATTTGAATACGAAGAGTTATTCACCAAACAGGCGATAATCCGCACCGTAAGGTTATTCTCAAAGATTAATAAGGAATGAATACAAAAGGTTATTCACCAACAGGCGGTAAACCGCGCCGTAAGGTTATTCCCACAATTTAATACATGGAAGTAAATGGCACAAGAAAAAAACGATATTATTTTCGAGAATCAAAGAGTGATAATCCCTTCCAGTAAGAAATAAATAATATCCATTTATGATGATGAAAAGAATGATACCCCTTACCGTAATAAATTTAAGAGTGTGAAAAGAATGATATTCCTTACCGCAATAAATTTAAGAGTGTGAAAAGAATAATATTCCTTACCTTAACACGTGACTGGATATTGATTTAAATGAGGTTGATCAACCTATATATTTTTAATAAAATTAGTAATTACCACATATAAATTTCAAGGTGTATGATAATTCATATATTATGAACTATCAAAATTATATATATTTAACATAATTTTTGTAGTATAATATAACTACTTTAAAATAGTTTTTAAAATAATATTTCAAAATAAATCTTCCAAAGAAAGCTTTTAAAAATGAATCTTCTTAAAGAAGAGTCTTCTAAAGGAAGATTTATGAATACCATAAAAAATAGGAATTTATGAAATTACTACTCTTTAATAAAAGACTTACTTGAAAATTTTCTGCACTCCTTTTGGCTTTCAAACACTCAAAATAAGCTTACTATTCTCAGAGAAAACTCATAAAATTCTTATAGAAAAATTTTATGTTTTAGGTGTGATTTTTCTATTCAGTTGAGCAAGCTATTTATAGGAGAAAATAAGTTACTATGCGTGTGGTAGGTGAACGCACGCCAGAAAAATTTTCAGCCGCCCACGCCTTTTGCATAAAATTTTCCTGGCACAATTTTTGTGCAAATTTTCTCAGGTGGGTCCTACAGGGGCCCACAAGTTACTATTCACGTTACTATTTCAAATAGTAAAATTTATTTATTTTTTATTTATTTATTCTTCTTGTGGGTCCTGCATATAAGATAATGCTACAACAATAATTCAACAATAATGTAATAAACACGTTACAGATTATTATTAATTTAATAATATAAATTACAGTATATTTGCTACTGTGACAATTATTAGGTTCAATAATTTTAAAAACAGTGCAGCAACAATTATTGACTCAATGATATAAAATACAGTGTAATGACAATTATTAAATTAATAATGCAAAATACTGTGCAACAACAATTATTGAATTGATAACATAAAATATTATGCAGTGACAATTATTGATGAAATGATGCGTAACAGTTACGGTGTCAATTATCAGACCAATAATATGAGACACTGTGCAATATCGTGTGCTACTGTAGAATACCGTATGCTACAATAAAATACCATAAATTACCGTATTCTACTATTATTTTATCATCGGTATTTTAACAGTTAACACCGTTGACTATTTTTATATAAAAAGATTACTTCTGTCGTTTTCTATATCCGACAAATATTCCGTTGTGGGGTCCACCAATAATTAGTTATTTCGGCGCCGTCGTACGACACGAATATTCCTCGACCAAACGAATATTCCCCGACAAAACGAATATTGTCCGACAAAATAAAATTTGCACATAACATCCTTAACTTTCAAATTCGTCAGTTTAACCACTTACTGTTTCATGAAAAAAATATATGAAGAAAAATTAAATTTTATATTTCATAAAATTCGGGGTCTTACAACCAACATCTAATTTAGCTACTCTATCCACTGCATTCAATCTGGGGTCCGGCACATGAAAATTAGGTCCTTGTTGCTATAGTAGTATCTCATTAGGACCTAGAGGTGGATTTTCCACATTCCGACGAGCATCTTCATATCCTTTATTTGTACGCTCCGTAAGGACATCAATTTTTGCTATTAGTGCAGTAATAGCTGTCTGAACATTTGCCGCATTGGCTGCAAGTGCGACGATGAAATCTTCAATTTTTATAACTCAGTTTGCTGTGACATGTAAACGTCAAGCTTAGCGTTGACTTCTCCGGCATTTACCATAATTCCTGCAAGTAAAAATATATATATATTTCTTTTCTATTTTTTTTTTGACAGGGACTAAACTGTTTTTTTTTGAAACTGTAGGGGCTGAGATGTACAAACTGAAAGTACGGGGGGATAATCTGAAATTAATGAAACTTCAGGGACTAAAATGTAAAATATAAAAGTTCAGGGGATATTTTAAAATTCCTCAAAACATTGGGGTGCAAATTGAAATTTGCCAAATATTATATCGCACAGATCAGCAGCAGCGTTCTATTCCTTTCTTTTTCTTTCTTTGGACCGCGGTAGCGACGCTTCGTCAGGAGAAGGAGACGGCGACGGCTTCGGCAGGAGGAGGCGGCGACGCACTTTCAGGTAAGTTTTCTTCTCTTGTCTTCTCTCTCTTCTTCTACTCCTCTTCTCTTTCCCTTTTTTTTTTTTTTTTTTTTTTTCCCTGTGTTGACTGCGAGTTGGGGCTACGACTTGGACTGTGTAGTCTGTGTTTGGCTAGGTTGGGGTTGTTTGACCGAAGGTTGTGATGGAGATGAGTGATAATTTGGTTTTGATTATGCGGTCACGGGTGGGGGATTTTAGGAAATTCTATGTGCTTGGGTTAGGGTTATGGAATAGTGGTGTCCTGTTTTTGTCCTGCATCAGAATGAGGGCAAATATTAATAACTTATTATTTTTTTAATATTCACCCATACTTGTAAACAAGAGTTGGGAAGGAAAGTTACTCTTTATCTCCTATACAAACAAATAAAAGGAAAGTAAAGCTACTTTACTTCCTCTAACGATTTTTACTCTGCATTCATTATCTACCCAAACTCAGAAACATTTTGTACATGTATGTTTAGACCTATGTCTAATTTGTTGCACTTTTATTGGTGTTTGGTCCTTTTTTCCCGCTTGATAAAACATATTTTTTCTAGTCAACCAAAGGCAGTGTAATTGTAGGATATTCAAAGTAGACAAGTGATTCTTTGTTATCTTAAAAAAGTAGATTTTGGTGTTAATCCATTTTATAGTATGATTCTTGGATGTAAGAAAAATTTTGTTTTGTTACCAAATGCAGTCAGAAATGGGTGGTGATTTGAAGATTTGGGTTTCTGACAAACTGATGTCCCTTGTGGGATATTCACAGTCTACGCTGGTTCAATATGTCATTAGTTTGTGTAAGTAATATTTTCTATTGATCTATATGTTTGTGGATTAATTTGAATATGGCATACTTAGAGAAGATTTAGTTATAAGTCTTACTTATGTATATAAAAAGAGTTGTGGAAGTTTTGCTACTGTTGTGTATTACGGGTCAATGATTCACTGATGTTGGTCTCGTTGCAGCAAAGAAAGCTAAATCACCGGCTGATATTGCTGATTCGCTTCAAAATGATTTGAAAGGATCTACTGCAGGTGAATTGCAGGCATTTGCAAGAGAAATGTTTGCGAAGGTTGAGAGGAGGACTTTGGGTGCTAACGTGAGTTTCATTTAGAGTTTTTGTTACTTAATAAGTTTATTGTACTCATACTATAGTAGCTTGTTTATTTGCTTGGGGCTTGTGGAGCTCTCTCTTTGGAGTGTTAGTAGGGCATTCTCTACGTTGGTGGTTGATATTTTTTTAACTCACTTTAGAGGATTTGAAGCAAGATCTATACCAATTTTTTTTGGAAGTGTGCTTTCTTCTCAATTTTTAAGGAATTTGGAACGAGTATAATGCTTAATTGTTTAGAACGAGCTACTTATCTTTTAAGTTGTTGAGGGATAGGATTATTTTTCTAGCTTCCTTTTAGGCTTCTGCTGTGGGGTCCTGTAGATGTATCTCTGCGACTGATTTTTGAAAAGAGTGTAGGGCTGCACTTTTTTAAGTGCACTCTTGGTCTTGTTTTTCAATAGTATGATGACATTGGAAGTCTTGCCCCCTTGTTTATTGTGTCATCATTATTCTATTAATAGAATATTTTCTTGTATATATATATATATATATATATATATATATATAAATATAAATAGTAGATTGTTTACAATTTTTTTTATCTAGAAATGGTGTGTTTATCTTCTTTGGTTCCAGCTTATCAATAACTTTGGATTGTTTCCAGCTTTATCAGCAACAAGAAAGGGAGGCAGCAATGTTGGTAAGGAAGCAAAGAACCTATACACTTTTGGAGGGTGATGATGATGACAATGATGTTGGAGGTTCCGTTGGCAATACTTCAGTTAATGCAACTGCGGACTCCCAAAAGATAGATACTCAGAAGAAACGTTTTAGGAAGAAGACTGAATATCAAGATGATGAAGATGATGAGGCATAGTGCTTGTACTCTTATTGATAGAATTCAGTTTTTTTTCTTATGGGTAAGCTGCTGTATTGGACATTCCTGACATGAGATGGTACTTTTGTTTTGACTGAATTCAATACTGCAGGTAGTTGCAACTAGGAAAGAAGAAAGACATGTTAAAAGACGAACTGCTCGGTATGAAGATGATGACTCTGAGGTATCTTTTCCTTATATTTTCTTCCCCATTTTGCTACACTTTTATTAGTTATTAATCCTAGTTTCTCATATGAGCAATATGATGTCCTTACTCCTTAAATTTCCTCATGTTCGTTCTGTCTGTGTGCACTCTAGCTATCAAGTCACAAGGTGGTGTTTTTGTTGGCTCAGCAGTGACTTGCATAACATACATCTATTTCTAATTTGTTTTGTAGTTGGCACCTAATAATTCTTCTGTAGAAGTGTTGTGTTTCATTTCCCACTTAAATGTTCTAGATTCATCAAGTCTAAAATAGGATTGCATCTTCTTTGGATGATGCAGTCAGAGGAAGAGAGATTGCGTGACCAAAGAGAAAGGGAGGAATTTGAGCGGCATATAAGAGAACGGGATGCAGCAGGGACAAGGAAGGTACACTCTGTGGTCTGAATGGGTGCTTTAAGCCTGCCCCCTTAATAAATGTTATTGATTTTTGCACTTAGGGGAGTTGACCATTTTCATCATTTGTGTGCTTTTAAGTTCGAAATATGTTAAAAACCTTTCAAATTATTTAAGTCTTGCACAATTCATCCTCTTTGGGCTACATATATTTCGTAAACTTAAAGAACTGTTCATGCAGTGCCATCAGTTATCTACAGTGGCTGGCTACATTTATTAACACGAGTATCATGCAAATTTTCGTTTCATCTTCACATATATCAGTATCAATTATAGAATCGTACATGCTGTGCATATCATTTGTTTGAAAGTGGCTGTTCTAATCTATTAGCTCAGAGTATCAGATGATGTTTGACTATGTCTAAATTTGGCTTGGGTTATGTTTTCTAGCTCAAATAATTAACCTTGTTCATTTAAATCCTTTCTTACATGCACATTCATTGCATTATCTACAGATAACATATATTAATGAGTCTATACAATAGTTATTATATTTATATCGTCAACAATAAGTGCAGAGAAAGTGTATCTACTTTGGTTTTCTGAATTAAACTTCATCTATTTCGGCATTACCAGCGTACTAGCAAACATGTTCTAGATGGGCCCAGCTTAGTTTTATACTCCTGAATAGGGAGCTACAGGCATGAATTTACATTTACATCTGAATATATTTCAATACTTTATGCATGCTTAATTCCTTAATTATGCCTTTTGGGTCTTCTTAGGTGATTGTGCATATTAATTTCAGCACCTTGCTTTTTATGATTGGTATCATACCAATGATACTTATATCTCTTTGTCCTTTGTGCTATTTTTTTTGTGTTTGCTAATGATTTATTTTTTGGACAAGAGTGGGCTAATGTTATGCATGATATTTTTGTGTAATATTTATGTAATTGCTTCTTTGTGATGTACATTCAAATGCAATTTTCAATATTTTCTTACATATTAATTTATTATTAATTTCAGTTGGCTGAGCAAAAATTAACCCGAAAGGAGGAAGGTAAGAGATCTTCCATATATGTATTTTAATATAATATCCATAAATTTTATATTTACATCTGAAGTATATGTGTGCACACAAACATGTTTATTATAATTTAATGCATAATAATAAGCCATAGTTTCTCTTGTTCTGATGTATATTTGGACAATAGAAGAAGCAATCAGGAGATCTAAAGCCTTGGAGCTAGATGACATGGAGGCTTTAAGGTTTGTCATGATAATATTTTCTCAATTTAACGTCTTTCCATGCATTTCTGGTTAATTCTTTTAGGTTGGTTGAACCGTGATGAGTTTAATTTTTCTATATTTTGTTTATTGGTGTTATTTATTTCTATTATCAAATAGATTGATGTCCAAAGTAGTGTTTTTCTTTTAAACTTGCAATAAAAGAAATAGAGGGTGTTTGAGTTATTTGTGATTGGAGTTCTATGAGGAATTTATCATATGGAGGCTTGAAGGGTTGTCATAAAAATATTTGCCCAATTTAACGTCTTTCCATGCATTTTAGAACAAACCTATTGACGCTAGGAACAGAATCTTTACCTTCTAATTCGATTATATATATATGTGTGTGTGTTTGTGTATATATATATATATATATATATTGTTGCTATTGTCTAAGGATATACTTTTAAGTATGTTGTTGTTGTTGCATTCATGCTAATCACTGACAATACCATCCTAGTTGACTCACTGGGGTTGTTTTTTGGTGACCCTCCGATAAATACTGAAGTTCATGCTTGTTTATATTCTTGTTCCACTTTCAGAAAAGTTTCAAGGCAAGAGTATCTGAAGAAAAGGGAGCAAAAGAAGATGGAGGAAATCAGGTATTGTGTAGATAATGTTTTACATTTACCTTTTCTAGGTTTTGATTCTACTTCTAGATGATTTACATTGATGGCAGTGAATATTTGGCATGAATACAGATTTTGTCTTGTATTGTATCTCGTCATACTTCTTATATGCTATTGTGGTTTGGCAATTTCAGAGATGATATAGAAGATGAGCAGTATCTGTTTGAGGGTGTGAAATTGACTGAAGCAGAAACACGTGATCTAAGGTAATTAATCTTACATTGCTTGTGTACGACTTCTCATTTCTGAGGTGGTAGGAATGTTTCATGATTTCATTTTTTTACGTCCTTGTTGCAATGGTATATTAAAATTAAACCGCTTTACATTCTATTTATTTAACAAGGGATGAAACTTTTATCTGACTGCTGGAAGTTATCAAGTTAACCTGGTCAGAGTATTTGGTTGATTGGTCTGGTTCAAGTTTGTTTCATAAGATTAGATTGAGGACATAAAGGGTAATATGTGATATACTACCTTCGTTTCAAATTATAAGTTCATTATTTGCTTTTGAAAGTCAACTTGTGACATTTTTAAATTCAAAATGAGATGATTCATTAATAATTATAAAACAATAAATCATATAATGAGTAGTACTTTTTAGATAGTTTATGATATTCATCATTTTATTGACTAAAATTAAAGGAATTTTTGTTGATTTTGAGTTTGAAAATGTCTTAAGTTGACATTCAAAAGTCAACAATGATCTTATATTTTGGAATGGAAGGAGTACATCAATAGAAAATGCAATAATCAAAAGAAAGTGTAAAAATGTTGAGTGCACATGTAAAAGAGTAATTTGATGGTATGTGTGTATTTGACATTTATTTCAGAGTTGTCAACCTAGTTCATTTGCATTATCTAATTTATGCACCAACTTAAAACATGCAAACAGGCTTGGTTGATGCTATGCTGATTTGAGTACTTTGAGGATAGCCTTTTTTGTTTGAAGCTTCGGATTGCAATTTAAACTCATTTTTCACGCAGAAGCAATATGAATAATTAAAAAAAGAAGCTGCCCTCAGCTTGAGTTGCTTTGGTTTGGCGGGTTTCATCATACAATCCCAGTTTAAGTCATCCTCTTCACTCCACATAGCTTAAGAAACAGTACTTGACCTATTTTGGTTCCCATTATGCAGTTTAGTATTGCATTTATCAAGACTTGAGTTTTGCTTCAGATTGCCTTTTAAGTAATGCATTGATACGTGGAATGGGGCCCACAAAGTTTCAAACTATCTATTTTATTTTTCAAACATAAGGCAATGTAGTCAATTTGAAAATTTATTGCATTGAGGTGGAAAGGGTCACTTAATTGCGGGCATTTCAAAATTGAAAGCGGGTCATTTAAATTGTGAAGGAGGAAGTAACAAGTCTGTTTCATAATGGGCAATAGCAGGGTGCATGCTAACAATTCAAATTTCAAACTCATCTTTCCTGGTAGGCTAAGTCTTTTAACACTGGATAAAATATTTTTCCTATAGTAAATCTTCCTCGTCTCTGGGCTTGCAGCTGTGATCCTAAACATAGGATGAAAACAAAGTTTGCCACATTATACTTGCTATTTGACTAGCCGTGGTGATTTGATTTTCCTTGATTATCATATTTGAGAAATAAAAGGCATCTTTTGATCGAAAAATAATTTTAAGTTTAACATTTTTGAATCATGAGATAGTCTTTTATTTTTCAATGTCACGTGTGCCATCTTTTCTAAAGTTGTTTTGATGAATAGCCTGTGTGTCAATTAAATGTAAATGCTTATCTTTTTTGTTCTATTTTTGACTAATTGCCCCATGGGTTTATGCCATAGTTATGTTAGAAATATTCATGTCTGGCCATTTATTACCCAATTTCAATCTCCTCTTCGAAACCTGATTTTGATTCGCTCACATCTTGTTCCTCATGCATAACTCAGCTAATATGAGGGTTACACATGCTTCAACACTCTTGTTCTCTTTATTAAGTTGTGCATCATCACTTTTCGAATCTAGCATGTCAATTTTTATCCTTTTTTTCATGGTGGGATTTTACTTTGAAGTGGGACATTAAAGATCTAACACTTCTTTTCGCAATGCTTATAAATGTTCCAAATCCGTATGCGGCTCTGTGCTTTTGTGGTTACGTTATTTTGCAATGTTTAAGAGGAAGATTGATTGTTTCATCAGGATTGATAGCTAATATTTTGGCAGATACAAGAAACAAATATATGATCTTGTTAAGAAGCAATCTGAAGAGGCTGATGACATAAATGAGGTAATCCCGTATTTATTTTGTAAATACTGATTTAGTCTTCTGTTTGCCTAATTTTAAATAGGAACTTACACGCAAGTATACGCGGCCCACAAATAATATAATGATAAAGAGAGTGTCGAACCCACAGGGAATTAAAAATAATTATTACCAAATACGAATTTAATGTCAAATTAATTTTATTTAAACAATCTCAATTTAATTATAAAATAAAATCTAATTAAAATTATTAACTAAATTAAACTAATGAAAAAGATTAAATCAGATTAAAAATACTCAAGTTCACAATTTCCCCCCAATGCTTAATTTAAATCTCTTTACTCTCTTTTTAATTAATTAACTATATAGAATTGTTAACTGAGAATGCTTAATTATTTATTAACCTTCTTCAAAAATTAATAAAATACATATTTCAGTTATGTTGCTATATTCATGCAAAACACTTAAAATAGATTTATTAAGTATAAACTCTCAATAAAGTTACATGTGGCATATAGATATATTCATCCTATACACTATCATGCTATTCTTTCTAAAAAGAATAAATAAATTTACATGTTATCATATCCGAATCTAAACCTATAATCCACTTTTGATTTCATATAGATTATCTCATTAATTATTGCGCAAATAATTATGCATGAACACACAACAATTCATATATAATCATTAATAATTAAAAAGAAAACAAATTAATTTAAACTGTACATTGGGTTCAATTGCAATCCCAATAATAAATTAACCCATAACTAAGAAAGAAATCAAATCCATAAAATAATCTATTAAATCCAAATTACAAAAATTAAAGAAAGAGTTTAGTGAATAAATCTGTAATTATGTGCGATCTCTGAAGCTTTGTCTTCAATTTGTGTAATTATTCTGCGTTGAAATCTCCTTCAGATATGATAAAAATCCTTCTATTAATTTATTTTACAACTACTCCTAAACTTCTCTAATATAATCTGCTCTAATCTACTGTTAATATGCTGAAAATAAGAGTCAGTATTTTTATAGGAGTATAATATTAATTCATATCAAAATAGGAATTAAGAACCAATTAAAAATCAAATTAAATCAAATAATCCCGTTCTCAGCAATTAACGTGCAGTCAAACACGCCTCTGATCGCTGCGTTGCCATGTCAGCACGCACTCAAACTAAATGCCTGGCGCGCATGACACCTGCTTCTTCTTTCGTGATACGGCATCGTGCTGCTTCTAATTAACCGGCTAATTGTGCGCATGGCACGGTCCCTGCTGTTCCTTGCCCAAAACCGCGTCACACACTTCCTGCTCCTAGATCCCTTGTGCGCATTGCGCGTGCCACCTGCAGCACATAATTACGATAATGCCACTGTGCTCATTATTTACCCTTTTGCCACTTGCAGAAATTACGAGATTGCCATTAGCTTTATTTATCCTACAAAATAAAATATAAAATAATTAAAAATAAATAAAAATTATAAAATATAATAATAATGCAATAAATTAAATAAATTACCTAAAATCAATTAAAATGCTTAAAAACTAACAAATAATTAAGCCTAAAAATATTAAATAAATAGGTATACAAACCCATTATTATCTTCCCTTAGTTTTCATCAATTCTTCTACTCTGCGTGTTCTAAAATAAGTACCACTTTTGTCCAACTAGCCGTAAATGAATCTCTGGGCAGTGTGCACAGTGCGAAGCACCATTGTTCTAATGGCCAAGTTGTCTTAGTTATGACTGAACCTTTTTAATTCCATATTGTTTGTATTTATCTTTTGTATGCAAAATATTTGGATTAGTTTAAAACAAATTTTCTTATGTTCTTTTTGGAGTGCAGTACAGAATGCCTGATGCTTATGATCAAGATGGTGGTGTAAATCAGGAGAAGAGATTTTCTGTGGCTGTGGAGCGTTATAGGTCAGTTAATTTCTTGGTGCTTTGGACATTCAACCGTCACAACCATTTTCATTCATTGGCACACATCATAGTACAAATGGAAAACTTCGTTTAGTCTGACGCTGAAATGGCCCTGTGTCCTACTTCTCTAGGGATTCAAACACTGTAGATAAAATGAACCCTTTCGCAGAGCAAGAAGCATGGGAGGATCATCAGATTGGTATCTCTTGGTTAATGTTTTTACATGTGTAAGACTCGTGATAAACCAGTGATTTTTGACATTCTAATCCTTGGAGGCATTACATTTGCAGGAAAGGCAACTTTGAAATTTGGCTCAAAAGACAGAAAACAAAAATCTCAAGACTACGAGTAAGCTTTTATGTGGTTACACTTTCTTATGTTAGTAATTATTTATTCTCTTGGTTTTTTTTTTTGGAAAAATCTTTTATGGCCGAGAAAATAGATGAATAATATGTATAGCAGAGCTAACTCGATCAGTTTTTTTACTTTTTTAGACTTACGAAAAATAGGAAGGATGTTTTATACATGCATGAGCTCTCATTCTGAAGCTGTCTTGCATGTTTTCTTTAATAGGTTTGTTTTTGAGAACCAGATTGAGTTCATACAGGATGAAGTGATGCAGGGTGAAAATGTATGTACCAAACTTTCATTCATAGATATACCTCCCTGGTCTCAGTTAATTTTCTTCTAAAAACATCACTCTATGCGTGCAGTATGCAGAAGAGCCACATAGTGAGTCACTTGAGAAATCACTGGCAAGAACGGCATTTGAGAAGCTACAGGTATGCATCTTTTGGTCTTCGCAAATGACGCCAGTGATTAGATATGTGTTTAGCTCACCTCTTAGTGTCTCCCTAATAATGGGATTATAATTGGGTGATGTTTTGAAGTGGAAATATGGAATGCAGAAGATGGGAGTGGTTAGGATGGGAACAGTTCTTTCCTCAAGCCTGACTGAAAAATTCTTTTTAAACAGATCCAAGTTAAAAGGCAAAATAATAAGTGAACCATGACATCAGTAAACAGAAAATATCACGTTAATGCTCGGAAGCTATAGGGAATTCCAGATGGTATTTGTTCTTTCGTAGAAAGACCAGATAGTTGCTTGGCTAGTTTTTTTAAAAAAATGTCATTAGAATTGACAGATCTTGAAGATTTTGAAAGAGCCATCTTATAGAGATCATATATGAGATTAAAGAATAAGTCACAAGTATAAGCCCAGGATAAGGCTTCATTTTCCAAGACTATTTGCAAAGAAATCATTTTTTATGTAGGACAAGAATTGAAAATAAGAATAATAATGGAAAGATAGAAATTACCCCGCTAAGTATTTCGAGATCATTTGCGTCCTCAATCAAATATACTTTGAATAACCAATACTCTCAATAATAATGATCTCCTCAGCCGGTAGGATTACACGGATATTATAGGGAACAAAGTCGTAGTAAATACAAAATCCATACGTAGCTAAATCAATCAGTTGAAAATCCTCCCAAGAATTGCTCCATAATATTAGGTAAATCAAACAGCTGAATATCCTCCCCCAATTTTACTTTTTTAGGCTTCAATGCTAGTAGTCTTGGTCGGGCTTCTCCAGCTACAATGCAGTACCCAGAAGGTAATGTACCTGCAAGAGAGTGGGAATAGAGCTAGGAAAATTTGTCATTGCTCTACTGGGTTGTCACTTTCACTTAACAAAAATAGTTTTAAAGATAAGAGGCCTGGTTATTGTTATTCATTTTTGGCTTCACAAACAAAGAGAGAGAGCGTCATCATAATTAACTTCACTATTTGTAGATGAAGTGGAGAATCAGTAGTTTACCTGAGATAATAATTTACTCTCTTTTTTCTTAAAAGAATAAAATGATAGTGGTGGATATTTCAGCCAAAATGTTATCTACATCTTTATCTTTAGAATGATCATTGGTGTAGAAAAGAATTAAAAGTATTACTTTTTTGCTCCAGGAAGATAGAAAAACTCTACCTGTCTATCCATATCGGGATGAGTTGCTCAAAGCTGTTGAAAAGCACCAGGTTAATTTTCTGCAATGTGTTATGTTTCCTAATTATTACCAGTGATTTTCATTTACCTTTTTCATATATTAATTGCTTTTGACTTTGCCAAAACTTATTAGAGTCTAGTAGTCTATATCTCAGATATGAACCTGGTTTTGCAGGTTCTTGTCATTGTTGGGGAGACTGGTTCTGGCAAGACCACTCAGATACCCCAATATCTGCATGAGGCTGGGTATACAAAACTAGGAAAGGTATAAGGCTTCTTTTGTTTGCTATTAATTGCCTGCAGTTTGTTAAAAGTTTCTTTTGTTACATCTTATTCAATGTTTGTTTTTCTTTTTGGGGTGCTTCACTGATGGCTCAATTTAGTAACTGGAACCCTATTTTGCTAGAGAAATTATCAGGCTCTTATTTAATTTCGTTATCAATTGATTTACTTGCATGGCAAGCAGCAGCCTATTTGTTTTTTGAAAAACTTAAAATTAATTGTAGTAGGATTATGTTATTGAAGTCGTATGTTGTTGCTGAATAAAGCACAGAATATTTAATGGTCACTATATATTAGTTTCTGTATGGAAAATTGAATCAGTAATTTCCATATGGAAACTTAGTTTCCATTTGTTTACTGTTGAGTTTTTGAGTACTTTTCATGGTATTAATACAGTAGGAAACAATTTTGCATCCTGCTTTCTTATATAATTGCAAATCTTTCAAGGCTAGGAATCTATCAGTGGATCAGGTGGGAACATACATCTTTTGAAAGCCTTGAATTTCTAACCTTGTTCTGCCTTTTCACAGATTGGATGTACCCAACCCCGGCGAGTTGCTGCTATGAGTGTTTCTGCTAGAGTCTCTCAAGAAATGGGTGTCAAACTTGGACATGAGGTATACCTTTTTTATACAAGTTATTAGTTCTCCAGATGGCCACTCTGTGTTGACTTTTTAGTCAATTTTCCAGTAATGTAGTTAATATTTGAATATTCACTTTAATATTTTTAATGAACTGTCTTGGTGTTGTGTGCTATGACAGTAAAATATCTCTAATTTTGTGCTAATAATGGATTGGCCCTACAAGCATTGTTTCCTGTAACACTGATGTTACATCCATGGAGTTTTTATTACAAAATCCTGTAGACTAAATGATCAACCTACATGTCACTGCAATTCCAAAGCAATTTCAACTGTGGCTTTCCCATGAATTGTTGAGTGGTATTAGAAAACTTGCAGTATTAGGTTTGTCTGTGGTGTGTCATATATCGTTGCACTTGTTTATCAAAATCTGATATTGCACTTGTTTATCAAATCTGATATTGCAGTAAATGCACTTATTTATCAATTCTGATATTGCAAAGCCAGACATGCAACTCTCTAACAATTGTCGCATCTGATTTCAGGTAGGTTACTCCATACGATTTGAAGATTGCACTTCTGAGAAGACAGTTATCAAATATATGACGGATGGAATGTTACTGCGGGAGTTTCTAGGGGAACCTGACCTATCAAGTTACAGGTGCGCATTTTTTAGATGAATTTAATAGTTGTGCCAGATGGTTTTAAATTGAAACTTATTGATTCTGCATATCAGTGTGGTGATGGTGGATGAGGCCCATGAAAGAACACTTTCAACTGACATTTTGTTTGGTTTGGTCAAGGTGAGCAGAAACTGACATGTAAATTTCAGTATTTTCTCTTAAAAATGTAAGCGAAGGGGAGGTAGAGAAGAAGATACAATTTCTTGCCTGACTACACTATTTTTGTTGTTGACAGGATATTTCTCGGTTTCGCCCTGATCTCAAATTGCTTATCTCTAGTGCAACTCTTGATGCGGAGAAGTTCAGTGATTATTTTGATGGTGCCCCAATTTTTATAGTACCGGGAAGGAGGTTTCCTGTTGAAATAAACTACACAAAAGCACCAGAAGCTGATTACTTGGACGCAGCAATTGTCACTGCTCTTCAAATTCATGTGACTCAACCCCCTGGAGATGGTGATATATTGGTCTTCCTCACAGGCCAAGAGGAAATTGAAACAGCTGAGGAGATTCTTAAGCATCGGATAAGGGGGTTGGGAACTAAAATAGCGGAACTGATTATATGCCCAATATACGCAAACCTCCCAACAGAGCTGCAGGCAAAAATATTTGAACCTACTCCAGAAGGTGCGCGGAAGGTTGTCTTGGCCACAAATATAGCAGAAACGTCGTTGACAATTGATGGGATCAAGTATGTCATTGATCCAGGATTTGTGAAGATGAAATCTTATAATCCTCGGACTGGGATGGAGTCCTTACTGGTCACCCCTATCTCAAAAGCATCAGCAAGTCAAAGGGCCGGTCGATCTGGACGTACGGCTCCTGGAAAGTGCTTTCGGCTCTATACTTCCCACAATTATTATAATGATTTGGAAGATAATACTGTCCCGGAGATACAACGAACCAATCTTGCAAATGTTGTGCTTAGTCTTAAGAGCCTTGGCATTCATGATTTGTTAAACTTTGACTTCATGGATCCACCACCAGCTGAGTCTTTACTGAAAGCCTTGGAGCTTCTCTTTGCGTTGAGTGCACTTAATAAACACGGTGAACTAACAAAGGTGGGCAGAAAAATGGCCGAGTTCCCTCTTGATCCCATGCTGTCCAAGATGATTGTTGCTTCTGACAAGTACAAGTGCTCTGATGAGATCATTTCAATTGCTGCAATGCTTTCTATTGGAAGCTCAATCTTTTATCGTCCAAAGGACAAACAGGTCCATGCAGACAATGCACGAATGAATTTTCATATGGGTAATGTTGGAGATCATATTGCATTACTCAAGGTCTGTTGCCTAATTCTTATCTGTATATTTGGGGAATTTGGTATATGCTTGTTTGCATATTTTTCTATGATATTCCATTTGATATAGTAACATAATAAACATGATTATTATATTTGGTATCAAATTGCGTTCAGGGGATGTGCTTGCACGCACATGAACACTCACACCCACAGTGCACACACCGGACCCAGAGTGTGCACAAATTTCTAATTCACTAGTCAAAATTATCCTCAAGTTGAATGGTAGGGTTAATGTAATATGCAATTTTGTGAACTGCCATAATGATTTCTCATATGGTTCATGTACTAGTCATCAAATGAATGCAGTCAAGGGGTTGTTATATACCAGGGTTTTGTGAACTAGGAGTAGATTAGCTTGTTTCTTGAATTGAATCTACGCATACTAAGGATAGATTAGCTTGTGGTGGTGACTATGTGTTTTTTTTTTGGGTTAATCTTTCAGGTCTACAGTTCTTGGAAGGAAACTAACTTCTCGACTCAGTGGTGCTATGAGAATTACATCCAGGTGCTTATATATATATATATGTATTATATTCCCTTATAAATTGTTGCCAATTATGTTTAACCGCACAAAATGGCTCCCAACCAACTATTTTGTTTAGACTTGTCAAGGGCTTCATTAGTTTATTTATGAAAATAAATTGAAATATTTTCTAATTTAGCCTCTATTTTTTTAAAATTTATATATATATATATATATATATATATATATATATATAACACAAATTTATGTTATATCTCTTATACATGGGATATGAAGGAATTAAGAATGGTCCCACCTTAATTTATACCTTAATTTATTCTATGTCATCGCTTAGAGTTTCACGTTTCACGCAATTCGACTTTGTTATAAATTTGTCGACATATAAATCATTTCCCTTTGCATTATAGATGAATACAGGAAGTTCATTTGCATTTCCAAACAGTTTATGATTCAGAGACCAATTTAAAGATTCAACTGTTTAGAAAGAAGAAATTTCAAGTATAATGTTACAATGCATGAAGCTTGTAGGTCATTATAAATATCGCTATTATGAGTCATGATTGATAAAATTTGAAACCAATTTGATTTAATGAACCAATTTGATTTAATGAAGTTATTCATAGATAAGCAATATTCTTATAGGTTCTGTGATCTATATCAGGTTAGGAGTATGAAACGTGCTAGAGATATACGGGATCAGTTGGAGGGGTTATTGGAGAGGGTTGAAATTGAATTGGTATCAAATCCGGGTGATTTTGAAGCTATAAAGAAGGCCATAACATCAGGTTCTGATGCAACTGTCCTGGATTCCTGTTTCAAAAAGACATAGTGAATCATGCATTTAGTCTCATGTTGGGTTTATTCATTTTTTTGAACAATTTTCAGGATATTTCCCCCACTCTGCAAGGCTGCAGAAGAATGGATCCTACAGAACTGTTAAACATCCTCAAACTGTTCATATCCATCCGAGCTCAGGTTTAGCACAGGTAAACTATCCATCTATAAACATTTTTCCAGTATACAACCAGCTCAATATATCTTTATAATAAACATGGTAGCATGCTAACCACCTCAAATATGAATGTATTCATATATGATTCATTTAGTTGAATAGCATGACTTCGTTAAATATTTTCTACAACCGATTGTAATGTTTTCTTTTTTCTCTTTTAGGCACTTCCTAGATGGGTTGTCTACCATGAATTGGTACTGACAACTAAAGAGTACATGCGACAGGTAAATGATTTTGTTATTTATTGTAAAATGGTCAAGCTTACTAATTTATATGTCACAAGTTTTTTTTTTTGGATCGTCTTGCTCTTATGATTATAGGTTGACTTTGAGTATTCGATTGCAGGTTAGCGAACTACAACCGGAGTGGCTGGTTGAAATAGCTCCTCACTTTTACCAGTTAAAGGATGTTGAAGATTGTATGTACTCTCTCTCTCTCTGTGTCTGTCTGTGTAGGGGTGTTCATTCGGTCCGAACTGGACCGGTACCGAAATTATCTAAATTTTCATACCGGAACCGGTTGGACCGGTTCGGTTTTGGTTTTACCGAATTTTTTTTTTTTTTTTTATTATTATTATTATTATTATTATTATTATTATTAATTATTTATTATTTAATAATAATAATAAAATAATAAAACCGGTACATACCGAACGTAAAAGTGGTGAACCGGTACCGAACCGGCTGGTTCAAACCAGTTTGGTTAACTCAAAAACTGAATTATTTGGCCACCCGTCTGTGTGTGACCATGCGCGTGTGTACATACATGTATGTGATTATTTTACACTCCCTGGAAGTTTAAAATTGGAGGGATAAGAAGAGGAACTGGAAACGAAGTGCTTCACTTTTCTCGGTTTTCTTTCTTATGATTTGTATTGGAGAAAAGAATGAAGAGAATTATATCGCTGCTCACTTTTCTTTCTTCTCTTTCTTTGCAAATTGGAAGAAAAAGAGAGGAGAAAGTATCTTTAATTGAACTTCACTAATCTCAACTTTACACCATAGTTTCTCCTCTTTACTGTCTTCCAATTTTTAGATAATGGTAAAAAATAGTGGGATTAACATTCTTAGTTCCCTACTTTTTCTTCTCAACTTTCAAGCGACGAAGAAATAAGGCAACTTCCTCGTCTCTTTTTGACTGCCGAACCAAGTAGAATGAAAACTTCTCTCTCCCCTCCCTCCTAAACTTCACCTGCTTCTCCTCACTTCTTTTCTTTGTTTTAAAAGTCACAAGCAATGCCCTAGAAGTCATCATTTTTGTGTTGGTTAATGTGCAGAATGTGCTTCGAAAGCATTATTTGGTCAAAATGTTGCTACATTGTGTTGCCATCAAGTTAAAGTCGGCTTAAAAAGCCATGCTTATTAATGAATTAAACAATTTCTAAAATTTTATAGATAAATTAATATGCATGCATACATACATAAACATGTGGATGTATATGTATATATATATGCATATTAGACTTCTGCATATCTTTTTTTTTTTAAAAGCAACTTCATCACATCACATATGTAAGGTAGTACACTTGTTCTAATACAATTTCTGTTACAGCGGGCACAAAGAAAATGCCACGTGGAGATGGTCTTGCATCTGATTCGGGAAGATTGGGAAGATAGGGTGTGCTGACTTGAGAAATTAATTACTGTACATACAATTTTGTAGCTATATATTAGAGTACATTTTTGTATTTAGCTGAAAATTTTAGCATCAATCTTCTGATGCATTCGTATCATTGACAAGAGTCTTTGACTTCGTTGAGTTGACATTATGAATCTGCCATTAAATGTTATTTAAGCACCAGTAGTGTAATGAATGCCAGATCCCATTGTTTTCAAGTCTCTTTTCTATGGTGGGCCGAATACCAGCTATACCTAAATAATATGGACCTGTTCAGCTATTGGCCGTGGTTTGGCAAACCTCTTCACCAAAACCGGCGGATTGACTTGAAGAACTCAAATTCATCTGTGTTGTTGTAGTCGGTAGGCAATGGCAGCTGGACCTGTGTACCAAAAGGAGGGCCCAGTTTGAATTATAGCTTTTAAATTGTATTATTTTAAATGCTTGATAAAAAGGAGATTAAAAATATTGATTTGATTCTCAAAATGGAATGTCCTTGAAAAAAAAAAGATATGTGAGAAAATTGTTTAATGGATTTAAAACTAAATGCAAGTGAGAGAAAAAAGGGATACGGGTGTGGTATTTATATAAATCATTACTTATACATGTAGATTCGATAACAAATAATAATAATAATAATGTGTTTTAATATTTTTCCTTATTAAAAATTGGTTAAATTGTCTAATCTGCTTCAGTTAAGCCAAACCACTTGTTGGGTGACGACAAGGTAAAAAATCTTTTTCTTATTTAATAAAGTATGCATGCACGCACGCATATTCAAATAAAACACATGATATTCTTTTTAGGTCTATTGTCTAAAATCAAGCAGAAAAGTCGACTTCCACAGCTTTCACTCCACTTTGAGAGCTCTCTCTGGGTTGGGCAGAATTTGTTTGATACTCGATGCCCTTGCTGTTACAGTGTGTATTATAATATCTTTTCAATTGCCTCGGCTGTTTTCACCGGGAGAGTTGATTTCTCAACAACAATCTTGTTAGATCTTGAAACATCCGGCGCTGCACTTTCCCAAGGACCACAAAACAGAAAAGAACAAGTAACTGCAAAATGTATACGTTTATTCCTAAATGGGTTGATTCACTCGAAAGAGTAATTAAGCTTTAGCTACGTACATATAAGCGCTGATTCGGATCAAAATTACCTTGGATGAATGGAAAACTAGTCTGTATCATCTCTCCCCGGCCTCCAGAGAGAAATCTTGGCTTCTCACCTCCTTAGTACTGATAGATCTACTCCCTAGCTATAGGATTCTCACAAACTAAGCAACGGTGCCAAGTACTGATGATTTAAAGCCCAACAATTAAAGAATGCGTCTTCAGACACGTTTTCAAACTGCACCTTTCAGTAACATACAAGGGAAGGAAATTCAACTACTTTTTTCTCTGCTGGCAGAAACTGAACAGTTCTTGATAAGTAGTAGTATAGTATTATTTTCATCAGTTTTTTTTTACCAATACCAAAGGGCATTAAAGTCATAAAAAAAAGAAAAAAGAAAAAGTGTTTGGTCTAAACACAAAACTAATTATTACTTGTATCACTTTTCTGATAAAAAAAACCCATATTAGATTTACATATGGTTGACCTTAATGTAGCACAATTAAAACATTGTTTCAAGAAAAACAATTTCTAAAATGACAGTTTTTCTTGAGCAAAAAGAGATTGAAAGGAAATATTGGCTCCATGAAGGGGTAATTATTCACTAGTCATGGGGCACCTGCCACGTGGTACCTCACACTATTTATGTGCTGCTTAAATTAAAAGAGTCCTTGTAGTATTAATTTATTAGTAGTATTAATTTATTAGGCTGACTTGTACAATTAATTACTACTATTCTTTATGTAATTAATTAACCAGTTAGAAAAAATAGGGATTGATATTTTGGTATTTCAAAATATCTTTGACAAATCTATTGCATCTTAACCATAAACCTACCTAATTAACAGGATTCTCAAATTTCAATGTTGTTGTAGTTTTAATTTTATAATAATCTTGAAAGGAATTAATCATATGGAAAGATCGAGGATAAATAATCTGGTCGTAAAGAAAGAAAATTATTAATAATTATCCTCCTTCAATACCTACCAGAGTAAAGATTGCAAGTAATTCCTATTTATTTACACATTGGTACCAGGAGTTCGAATTTAATTCCTTGTTATTTTGAAAAATAAAATAAAAATACTTGCTTGAGTGAGATACAGACTGCATAATGTAACTTCCAAGGACTAAGAACCACCATGACGCCTCAAATTCAATAGTAGAATATGTCAAACACTGCAACGTAGAAAACAATGTAAATTTCTTTGTAAATTATGACATACAAACCAAGAAATTCAAGGGATTCAAAACCCTCATCTGATTTTATGAGAAAACCATAGTGCTGAAGTCATATTTTCCCATAATATGGAAAAAGCATGTGTAGCCATGGACAATAACCCAACAGATGGGAAACAGCAAGGCGTGTCGCCTCCGGCCATTGTCCTAAGCCCCATTTGGAAGCTGACTCCCGGAAATAACAGCGGCAAACGTAGCAACCTCTACGACTCGTACGAGCTCCAGGCGGTAACGAAACAGCTCAACCGCGCCATTCAGGGATCAAAAAGCCCCTTGTCACCTTACTCATACTATATGAAATCATCCTCGTTCTGCTCCAAACGGATGAACTGCATTTTCAGAAATAATAACGCCACCACCACAAAGAGGATTTCTGGCCCACTGCTGAACGCTGCAACTCAGGATTCAAACATGAATAAGAATAGCAACAGGGGAATTGTTCTACGGCTATGGAAGAAGATCAAATACCGGCTTAAAAGGAGCAAATCAATTGATAAGCGCCAAGTAGTTTGATCAAGTTGTTTAATTGTAGCTCGTGTATTTTAAGTACAGCTCCTATCAAACAGTGTGCTACTTCTCTCTTCTAAAAGGTGAGTTGCTTTCTTTTTCTATGGTACAAACTGCAAAGGAAAGTGAAGACAAGAAACTTACTCTCTTCTCAAGGAATAATAGCTCTCTTGGCTAAATTGTTTTTTTTTCCCAGTTACTCTGCTCCTTCTAGCAGAAAATTACTCTCTTCTGATGATCATCCCAAACCAAAAATACTTGATATGCTGAAAAAAATGAAAAATTGCTACAAGACATTGTAGATCCTATGAACACTAGAATCAATTAATTTGCATCCTTGTGTATCTGTATAATCAAACTTCAAAGTTGTAACCTTCAAAAAAATGGAGTTGCAAACTTCCTGGGATAACAGAGTTGCATTGCAAAACAAGGGTAATTTTGTTGACGGTTAATTAGTTTCAATGTACGCCTTCCAAGTTTAGATCTTTTTCTGATCAATTGCAAGAACGAAGTGAGATTTTGGAAGGAAATATATCAATGAGTTTTGACATCTATTCACACAAGTGGTGAGTTTAGATAACTATATACATGCATACCTGTGCATCTGCGTGCCTCTGTGTGTGTGTGTGTGAGAGAGAGAGAGAGAGAGCAAAAGCCTTTGATGCCAATAAAATTGTAAGGAAATAGTAACCCAACTTTGTCACTGTTTCGAATGAGAATGTCCATAGTAATAACAACAGGATGTTTGAGTGCTACAACATATGAAGTTGGCCAAAATAAATAAAACTCAAGATAAACCTTGATACGGTTCTTCTGAATACAAATCTCAAAAATGAAAAGAATATTGGTCAAAATACCAAGATAGTTGTTCGTGAATTTTGGAGATTGGAGCTGTTTTCCCTGTTGGTTAACTGATATCTGCCACCGATCAGGAATTGTCACTGCGTTGTGTTCTATGTCGTGCAACACTGTGCAAAGGCCACCTTGTCTCTCCACTGAGCCCAAACCACCCCTCCCCAAGACGAAACTCTAGCCAACTCATTTCGTGTTCCAGCAGGAAGAATAGCTACTGCTGGAGGAGAAACAAAGTTCTATTTATCTATAGCATTCAGAACCCAGCCAGCAGTACCATCTACTCCGCACACAAGAATTCTGAAATGAGGCACCCTTCCGAATAGAAAAAAGCCAGCCTATGGTCCCTGCATTGAGATCAACTCGAAAATCTATGTAAAATTCAAACTCAAGTTAAAAAGGTAGACGAACGACCAGAACAAGGAAATAGTTATATCAAAAATCATATAATCAAGTAAAAAATATATGACTCATGAAGTTCAAATTTCAAACAAGAATCTTCTTACTTATGAGATTGAGCTATAATTATGTATGCTACAGCTAAGCAGCTAGCAAGGGACTAACAATGTTCATTTCCCCTTCTCACTCTTTCTAGATTATTTTATTTTATTTTATCAAAGAAAAAGACCCTTTCTAGATTCTTTTTTTCCTACTTGAAATCAACTCCATCACAAATTCAAGTTTCAAATGGCTCTATATACAACAAGGTCAGGAATTTCCTTTATTGGAAGAAAAGCTTGCTTTTCAGAAAATACTTTTTATGATATAGAATATATATATATATATATATATATATATATATATATATATATATATATATATTGTTTTTTGCATAAAAGAAAATTTGTCTGTGAAATATCAATTCCTCTGAGAGGAAACTTTGGTACAACAGTAACAGGGATTTCATTTCACATTTCATAATTTACAGGACAACACATCTTTCAGAAGACATCCCAGATTCCATTTCCAAGGTTACCGATCTAACAAATATAAGAGATTACATATGGATCCACTTCAATGCAGAGAGAAGAGAGACCATATCTATCACACATGGGCACTCAAGTCCAATTCTAATTAAGACACCAAAAATAGTTAGTAGCTTAAAGTATAACTATTAAAGCTCTTACCTGAACGGGATTCAAATGTAGCCGAAGTGAATTACCTCGCTGAGCCCCACTCTCCGTGTTAATGAAGACTAAGAGTCTAAGAGGGGACTTGCATATGGAGGCAAATCACTCAACTCGTATCTCTGCTTCATTCCTAATAAGTGGAACTCGTCTTTCTGATTGATTGAAGGACTTCTTTCGAAACTTGGCTTTGAATCCAATATTTTTACTACATTGCTATCTTGATTTTGATCCAGAACCTCTGTGCTTATGGTACCATTACAGTTTTCTTTTGTTCTATGAGAACCATTTATTGTTTGATTGCTGTCACCTGTGCTTTCAGAGGATGAGTTGCCAATACTACAACTACCTTCGACAGCAGATGCTTCATTTCCCTGCTTGTACTTCTTACTTTGATTCCTAATACTAGCGCGTACAATTGATGCAATCTCGTTGGCTCCATGAGTGATCGAACTTAACAGTCTTCCTGATAAAGCCCCAGTCCCATTCCTTGACATAGATCGGTGATAGAATCAGCCTTCTAAATAATCCCCAAATCGCAAATATCACCTGTTTCACTAGACATGCTACCATGACAGTCAACATATACCAGGCGCTGACACCATAAGCAACACCATATTGGGGATACCAAGGAAAGAGCTACTGCAGGGCTCCTTTCAATAACTACAGAAAGAAGTTTCATCGGTTTGATCCTCAACCTCCGTCCACCGGACAGCCTACTGGTGCATCACATGCTCATACCCAGTCATAAATACATGCTTGCAATCTTTCTGTGAATTAGAGGTGCAGCTGAGGTGAGCTGCGGCACCACATATGCTACAATGATGAATAAAACTGTCTGAAGTCCCCATTGCCCTAAGAGCTTGAGAAGGTGACACGTACTTCAAGCATGTGCAGCATTTTAAGCTTTTCCCACGAGAGACGGATTCCAAGTTCCAAGTATGAGGAGCTAAAAGAACCTTTATTCTACATGTAGCTATGGCTTTCATCCAACTTAGATTGATGTTTCTTCTCCACTGTAAGGCAATGTAGGCTATACTCAAGACTCCAATTAGTCCAGCGATAAAACAAGAGACAATGAAAACCAGAGATTCTGCCATGTCAGATGGAAACAGAATCCCAAATTCTCTATAGTAATCCATTCTTCAAAAAGAATTTCCCCACATTCTACATAACACAGATATAAATGGTACAAAACCTAATCACATGAACAATGGTCAACTACAACATTCCAAGAGCTTACATATTCCTCTACTTGCTCACACTGTTCAAGCACAAGATGCGGGGTACTAAAACAACAATTATAGTGAACTCCAAAATCCAAACAATAAAGTTTCCTTCCAGAAATGAGAATATTTCTTGCAAGGATTCAGACCATTATTAGTATTCCTGGTTTCAAGTGTCTAAGGCTTTTGCAATTCTTCATACTACACCATATTTATTCAAGTAACGTTTCAAAATGTCTTTCAAGTTACAAGCTAAAAATTGCTTCAAAAATGAATAGTTAGCCTTCTAAGCTGTGATACTCCCTGCAATTATGTCACAAGCATATAGGAGGAAGATGCAAGAGACAGTGTCTTCACAGAGTAAACATTCTCGTACCATTCCAACTTGAACTGCAAGAATTACTCATCAATAACACTAAACAAAAATTGCATAGCCTGCATTAAGTACTTCACCATAGGAATTGCCCTTTCTTTCAAGTGTTACCGTTAAATAGCTACTCAAAGTAATCCTTATGTTTAATCATACAGCATAAAAGGACATTACTAAATTAAATACTACACAATGAAGAATTTCTAAGAAAGCACGTGATCAATCCAAATAACAGTCCGTGCTCTGTAATAAACCTTGCAATAAGAACAAAGTATTAGTTTTCTTGTCTTTCTTTTAGTCTATTTTAAAACTCAAAAATACATTATTATGATTCTTTTAAATTGGCGAGCAACCAATAATAGATGGGCACCAAAGTGTAATTATGGCAACTGATACTCTATATTGTATATTTTTTATTATTATTTATTAAAATATACAGCCGATACTCTTTTATTTGATCAAGTTCTTTGCTATTTAGTTTTGCGCTAAAATAATTGTATATAGAGTGAAAATAATGGCTACATTTTTTATCTACATAATTTTGATATTATCCCTGTCACTAGATATAGTCATTTCAAATCTCTTTATAAATTTTGAATAAGTCTATACAATGTTTTGAAAACTGGTTTGGAACCGGCAGTCGAACCAATTGAACTGGAAATCGATTTTCTTTTCGGTCCGGTTTGGACCGGTTCACCCAATTTGGTTAGTAACCAGTTAATTCGGTAAAACCGGTTAGTTGGCCTGGTTGAACTAGTTTTGTAGTATTTTTTTTTATAAATATTTTTACCAATAAGATAACATAATTTCACTATATTTTAGCTTACAAAAAATTAAATGTTTTAAAATTTTATTAATTATTAACAATATATATTTTTATATATTTATGACGTATTTGGTTCAATAACAGTTCAACCACTGGTTGAACCAGTAATCCATCCACCCGGTACCTTTTCTAGTTTTGAGAACATTGAGTTTATTTATACAAATATCAAACCCCATCTCACCATTAAAAAGTAAAATCTGACGCAAAAATTCATGTCAGACCCTATTTTTTAATGATTGAAATGAAATTTGTATTTAGTATTTGTGTGTGTAGAATTATCCATAATTTTTTGAAGATAAATGCAAATGATAGGAATTACACTTTCTACAATGGGAGAGAATTCCACTTCTTGAAACTAATTTTCTTATTGGTGATTTTCTCATGGAAGTTCTAGTTAGTTAATACCAACCACTTGAATATTTTAGCCGATAATGTTGGCCTTAATTTAATATATATATATATATATATATATTAAAAAAGAATTTATAATAATTACTCCTTTTTAAAATATAAGATCAATATTGAATTCTTAAAATTAATTTGGCTCAAATTCAAATTTGACAGGCCAAAGCAAAACAAGATGGCAACATTCATTTTAAACTTTTGAATGCCTAAAGAAGCTTTAGAAATTTAATCTTTTAACACTTCCCCCAACAAGATAATCTTTTTCGTTGTAAAAGAGATAATTGCCTAGCATAAGTTTTTTTTGGTATCACATAAAATTATTAAGCATAGAATCAACGGGTTTGTCATTTTTCGAGTGTAGCATGACTTCCAAACAAGAGCTATACTCAATTTAGGTGTTAAGTTTAACTGGCCTAAGAAGAGCCACAAATGCTTAATTAATTTCTCCATAAAAATGAATAAATGTTGCAAACTCAATTACCTAAAAACTGAAATATATGCATTCTTTCTTTGGATAAAGAAAATTTTGAACTCCATTTCTCATAAAGTACCTTTTCCATAAATTGTAGTATCATCCATGTAACACCATCCTGATTATCATAAATCATAATTGACGCAGAGCTAAGAAGAAAGGAGAGGAACAGAACCAGTACTTAATGGAAATGGGGTTCAGAAATAACCTTAAAAACAATGTCAACAACAAACTAAATTAAATGAAAACAACATTCATATTAGAGTATGCGGCAGACCAAGCACAAAAATTGGTTTATCGGTACCCCCTAAAGCTACTTTGGTCCAGACAACCAGAACTTAAATTAAAACTCAGTATTTAATGTATCCAGAAGAGAGCCTGATACATCTCTCAAGGTGTTACCACAATCCTTCCAGCAACTTGATCAAGATCCCGCTGTCCACTGGATGTGATCTTTCGCCCTCTGTTGCACAAGAACAAATTATAAATAAATTTTATAAGAAAAATGCTATCTTGTCAGACAATTCAGTATTTGACCATACATACTTCTTACTAGAATTTAGAGAGCTGATGAGTTCACTTGAAGAAACAATAATAATAATACTACAACTGTTACCCCATATTCGACTACAATTTTAAATTAGTACACAGTGAATCCTGTTCATTTAAAGAACACGTGGCACCTCAACCACCTAAAAAACAACAGTTTCAATTTTAGCAACTCTAGAAGTTCACATAGTATTTCATTATTTCAGACTAGCTCCCTCTGTAGCGATCTCCAATATGTAGAGCTTCAAGGGGAATTATCATCTCAATCTCGCAAATAAATATACACAGTATTATAGAAGTAGATGTACTCTTATCATTATTTCAGAGTAGTTCCCTTTTAATGGATTTTCAATTTGCTGTGATTCAAGGGGAATTATCATCTCAATCTCCCAAAGAAAAAGAGAACATGAAGGTTGCTTTAGTCAACAACAAAAAATAAAATTGAGGCCAACAGTTTCTATATCCTTCAATTGCTGACAGTAAACATAAACAATCTTTAAACCTTAATCCCATGTCAAGAAAAAACATAGAGAACACTTCTTCAATTGTTTACCGTGAGCGTAAATAGTCTGTAAACAACAGCCATGACACGGAAAACCCAAAAACCTTATAATTTTTCTCGCATACAGTACCATAGTTGTCATGGCGTCGCCTAAGTAACTACTAGGCGTCCCAGTGGTAGAGAAGGACAAGAAGACGCCTTGGGGCGGCAAGACTCAGGCTTTAGTAGCTAACCCAAGTTAAATGATTAAGTCATTTTTTATCCATTACTCTTTATCATAACCCATGAATTTGTTATGTGCTGTAATTTTATTACTTATTAGACTTATAATGTGTGATGGATGCTAACTTGGTCAATCATTTATTTTTTACGTAGTGTTTGTTGACTTGTTATACTAATTTTTAATGTCAAGTATTTTATTTTTGATTTTTTGATTGTGAAGTATTCATATAATTGTGTTTTTAAGTATATTTCATATTGCTAATTATTATGTTGAGTTTTATTGTATATAAAATTTTATTGTTCAATATACTTTTTAAGTAAAATAAATAATGGATAAATTACACATTATTAACAATTTGTCCATGACGGACGCCTTATCGCCTATGCGTCTTGGTGGTCAACTATCACTGTGTCATGCCCCATGACAACTATGCAACCTACTTGGAATGTCTACTATATTTACCACAAAACATGTGTTTCCATATGAAAACAGATGCAGTACATATGGCTTATTAACAATGAGAATAGCAACCTAAGCTGCTAAACTTTGCATAATAAATCATTATAAACACAAGCCACTCACCCCTTAGAGTCAAAGTCAACGATGTTCATGTTTTGCAATTGCTGAAGAATGTGACGAGCAACACTCCCACTGCTCTTGCAGAAATGTGGTGGGGCACTGCCATTCCTCTTGCGCCCACCATATATCCTCCTGAATGCACCAACACCAATTCCTCCCCTCAAATAGATCTTCCTTGCCATTGATGCTGCAAGTTAAGTTACATAAAAGAGAAATAAGCAAAAGACAGATAATAGAGAGACAATACATATATGTGTACGTGGTTGGTTATTGTCCCAGAAGAAGTAAAAAACCAACATACCAGCTCTAATATAATACCAATCAGGATCATAGGGGGCAAGCTCCTTGAAAGTACCAGTCTTGACTATATCGGTCCAATGTGGAAGCTCCATCTGTTGAAAAATATGTGGCAAAGAGTAAGATCAAAACCAATAGATCCAGCATAACTGCTTGCTAGTTTGCTTGTTTTTATTTACACAGTATATTCAGACTAATTGTTTATCTGCATAGACGTTGATAACAAAAATTTAATACCGAGTGCCAAGAAATAGTTATATGTATTAAGTCAACAGGTTACTCCTCAACTTAACTGGAAGCTCAGCCAATATAAAGAACAAGTGGTGTTGCTCTCATAATAGGTATTTAGCACAAGTTTATGAGCACCTAATCCAACTCATTCACAAAAAAAGAATGTGATGTCCTCTCTGTTGTCAAATATCATACATCGATCTAGAATAACAATTTAAATGACAATATATTTGAACCTACTATTGTGTTAGTACTGTTATAAAGTTTTCCAAGACAAGGCTAAAAGAACATTTTGAACATCATTTGTAGAGGAACATGGTAGATCGAGAACAATATACACTGCAACAATAATTCACAACAGTACACATTGCTTCTTATGGAATAAATTTTAAAATAAAGATCATTAGATCCCTTAATAGGGAGAGAATTAAGGCTAAAGTGCCAAGCAGTGAGAAATCCTTAGTATATATAAGTTATACATGAACTATGATCAATCAATCTATACAAAAACATACTCCCAAACAACAAAAAATGCCTTATAATAGAACTATGATCAATCAATCTATACAAAGACATACTCCAAACAACAAAAAAATGCCATATATGGTTGGAACAGAACTCATTTCAGAAAGTAATCGAGAAGCAAAAAAAAATGAGTACAAGTAGTAAATACTCAAATAAGTGATAGATCTGACATGAAAATGAGTAAACCAAAAGCATACTAGCCCAACGATTACCACAAATTATGCTACAGACTACAAAACGCAAAGGAGTAGCATTAAATAAAATTCTCAATAGACGTGTTTCGAAATTTGAAATCAGTCCAAACATTAATAGCACCCACCCCAACCGGCCAAACCTTCATTCTCTGGAGGCTAAAGTGATCTCCTATGTGAAAATAAAGTGGATTAGCTTAAATGCATCAGCTGAATTCCCCAACTCCATTCAAACTCTTGCTGATCTTAAAAAAACAAGCAGTGAATGATACAATATTTAAATAGATTATATGACAGAAAAGAACACAAACCAGAAAATTTCTGCCAGACGCAGTATACTTTTTTAAAATACATAACACGAGACATTAAGGCAAGCAACAGATAAGTACTGAAAAACAATACTTAACAAATATTTCACAAATGTATGTGCAAATTATCAGAAGCATTTGCATAACTAAATACAAATGATTAAAATAAACTCAGATCATTTGAATAAATACGAGCTGAGGAATATCAACACCAAATGTAAATGAAACACGATAGCAATGGAAGCTGAAATTGAGAAAAGCAGTTCTACTGGAAAATACCAACGATCTAAAACTTAGATCGCCAAGGTAATACACTAATACAATATAAACAATAGTACAACAGGGGAGAAAGAAACCTTCCCGGACCGCTTGAGATGAGCGGCGTAAGCCTTCACGAACTCATGAGGCGAAACATCTTTGACGGTTCTAGCAGTCTCCATATCTTCACTTGTGCTGCTGCGCCCTAAGATCTATCTCCTCTCAGCTAGGGTTTCTCTCAATCTCCTCACTCGGCAGCGTCCTTCGAGTTTTTAAGAGGAACAAATATACAGGGAGGCTAGGGTTTATACTCTTCTTTGCTGTGGGCAGTGAGTTCAGTGAGGATAAGGCTTAAAAGCCCAAGTCGCCCAGTTGTAAAAGATAGTATAAACTAAAACCCAGCCCAACCCAAAGGTCGGTTTTGTCTACTAAACCTAATTTCTAGTTCACTTTTTCTTCCATCACAAATTTTCAGCTACTAGTTTAGTTAATATAAACTAAAGCGCGGCCCAACCAAGGTTCAATAAATAAAAGTACACAATATTTAAACATTATATTTATCTTATAATTATAAAAAAATAAAATATAATATTAAAATTCGTGTCATATTTTATTTTTTAATAATAATTAAGATAAATATAATATTTAATTTTGTATTTAAATGTTGTGTGGGTAGATTTAACCAAAATAAAATGGGATTGTTTTCATTTACAAGTTAAGAAGGTGGAAGATTAGAATTTAGAGCAAGAATGGCTAGAAAAGTGGTAGTAAAGGAGGTTTTTCTTTAAGAAAATTAGTATCTCATTGAACAAGTGAAAAATTCAATTGAAGAAAAAGGCTAATTATGATTTATACCCATTTTTAAAAAATATATATATTTTCTTTTACCTTTTTCTAGTAGGTTAAAATTTTAAAATTAAATCTCTATTGTTAAATGCCTTTTGTAAGGTTTGTATAATTATCATATTAGTAACAAAAATTGATTTAATGTGTTCTTGATCTCACTCCATCAAATACAAAAATAAATATTATATAAAGAATTAATTATAAAGTCCAATTTTCAAAATAATCATGTGAAACTAAGACCTATATTTAGTCGGGGTTAAATTTATTTAATAATCAAATATTAAAAAATTGGGAAGTTAGCTTTAATCAAATGTCATGCAAAATTAATTATTTTCAAAGTAGAGATAAATTCACGTTTTTTGCCATTTGACCTCGAAAACTAAAGTGAACCACTTTTGTCAGTTGAACAGAATATTTTGAAAATAAGATAAAAATAAAGGATGAGAAACAAGAAATTGTACCCCAATAAGTAACCATTTTAACCCTAGCAACTCACGAGCCCTGACTGAGTCAGTGGGGTACAGTACGTTAAACCGCCACCCGGAGGAAGGAGGGAAAGAATTGAATACTCTCTCCTTAAACCCTTCCTTTCTAACGAGGAACACTCGGTCTCTTGGCCTCGTGCGTATCGCCTCTACCTAAAACACTTCTTTGTTTTAGACTTTTAGTAGTTTGACTAGTTTCTATTGATTAAATCGCCCCTTCTCCCTTACAAAGCCTTCCTTTTCATCTCTCTCTCATAATCCTGATTATTCTCTCACTTCTCGATCGAGATCCATGGCCTCTTTCTCTGTTCCTTGCCCCAAGATTTCAGCTTCATTTGGGAATTTGCAGCCTAATTTGAAGCAAACCCAACTGCAATGCCACTCTTCTATTTCTTTTCGATCGGATTCCAAGTCGAATCGGGCATTGCTAGCTGGATCTTCCCTAGATAACTCTGCCATTCATGGATTTCAGGTTTCTTTTAAGTATTATTGAACATTATATATATACATGGATTGGTAACTTCTTTGCTCTCTAACTCTAATATGTGTTTATAGCATATTCTGCTAATTTCAACTCGAGGAATGTCTGTTTGATCCATTTTATTTTTATTTGCCTGTGACCCATTGTTATCAACTTTCTCGTGAATTTCATTTATATTAACATTAATCTTTACTTTTTATTTTCCAATTGTAGTTAATGCCAATCCATTTGAAAAGTTTCAATCTTTTGTATCATGCATAATTAGGCATTTTACTAATTTCAATATGTTGATTTGTTGCCATGTTAATGTGTACCCAGTTGAGTTATTTTTCTAGTGAATAAAGCCTTCATTTATTGTTTCCATGTAATACCTTTATTTCATTTCAAGTGTAAGGATAAAAGTAACGCGATTATAGCACCATTGAGGAATGCATTATGATTAAATGTGTGCAATGGTCTATTTTAATCTCGAAATTTCATTGCGGGCGAGGATGCCAGTTATCTGGTTTAAAATGCTGGCAACTTGGATGCATGCATTTCAGTAAAATTTTAGATCTGACTATGATTTTTGACCATTTGCCCATATAAGAGTTGTACTTGTATTTACCAGCCTATTAATGTTTCTACTGGTATGGAAAGTAGATTTGCCTGGGAAGTGGAGAAAGTTGTGTACGTGTTCTCTCTTTGCAGGAACTGAGAGGTGGGATATGACAAACTTTGGGATTCATAAATTTTGTATTCTTTCGACTAAATCATAAGAATTGTATAAGCTCTTAATTTCCCTCATTAAATGCATATAACAGAATTTTGTAATACCAATTGAAAGCATGAAATTGAGAGGTAATTATGTTCAATTAAGTGCTTGTGCTTTATTCCTCTACCTCTGAATGACTTTGACTCTGAAAGGCGCCATGTGCTATTTGGTTTATGATCATTTGTTCTGATTCCTTTTCTTTAATTTTTTAGGCCGTCCTGCAAATTGTTTTACCTTTCTTTGTAGGCATCGAACCGGAACCAGTACGAAGTTCTTAGGGTGTCTTCTCAGCTGAATGAGGTAAGCTTAACATTGTTGTCAACTCTCCTTGGACTCCTTTGACTTCCTTTTTCCAACCTTTTTATTTTTCTTGTGAGTTTTGGACCTTTGGTCTGAATCTGAGTATTTACTCTCCTCATCCAAGGTTGCTATTGAGAAGTCAAAAAATTCTGTCACAGTTCCAGAGACAAAGTCAGAGGAATCAACCAAGAAATCTGCTTCTCTAAACACCATTCCTGATGCATCATCCATTTCAGCATTTATGAATCAAGTTGCAGATCTTGTAGTGTGCGTTAATTTCCTTCATTTGTATAGTCAGTGATTTTGTTTTACGTGGGCAGAGTACCGAGTATATATTAAATTTGCACTTATACAATTTTCTTTTCCTCGCTGTGGAGTAATTATTATTTTGTGTGGCAGGCTTGTGGATTCGAGAGACATCATGGAGCTGCAGCTAAAGCAACTGGACTGTGAAGTCCTTATAAGGAAAAAGGAATCTTTACCACAGCCACCAGTTACAGCTCCATATGTTATGATGCAGTCCCATTCTCCACAAGCTATGGTTCCATCTCAACTGCCTCAAGCACAGGCTGCTCCTGCTGGTCCAGTTGCCTCTCCTCCAGTTTTGGCTGCACCACCTACCACTGCAAAGCCAAAGTCATCCCATCCTCCACTGAAATGCCCCATGGCTGGAACATTCTATCGCTGTCCTGCACCTGGAGCCCCACCTTTTGTGAAGGTAAATGTTCCCATTTCTTTATTTTTATGTCAATGTGCCTAATAATATAAAACTAAGGCAGATTCTTGAAGAAGTCAATAATTATACAAATTTGGCTTGTCTAAGACAAACTTATCATGAAAGTTTAAAATGTTTAATTCCTTAAATATATTGGAATTCTCCATATAGTTTCTGGTTCTCTCTCACAGACACTGTAGCTTACCTCGGTGTTTGCTTCTGTTATCTGAACTACTGTGACAAATTTCAAAATTCCGTCTCTCATCCTCTGCTCGTTGTTTTTACTCTACTCGACTTCAGTCAAATCTAATTCTCATTGATGTAAGTCTCTCTGTGGTGCTATAATCACTGAAATAGAATTCAGTTTGCCTGAAAGGCAGTCAGGTATCTACTTAGTTGACTTTGCAACGACCTCTTATTAGCAGCCCACGTGGAAAACACTATTCTTTTCGCATGAAACAATGTTTATCATGATCTTTTACTTCATCTCTGATTTGTAAATTTTGCTATATAGGTAGGAGACAAGGTCCAAAAGGGTCAGGTAATATGCATCATCGAGGCCATGAAACTGATGAATGAAATTGAAGTAAGTCTCTTGCTCTTTTCTTCATTATATATAGTGTTACAGTTTAGATTTTTTAATTTTTTTCCTGATGGTTGATCAGTACATCAAAAGGTGAAAAGGAAGAGTTCATCAGTGAAATTCTATTACGAGCCTCTGCTAATATGTCCACATAATATTCTTAGTATTTTTTTTTCAATCCATATATCTATGACGTATGAAGCATGGAGACTGAAGTAAGTACTGATCTGAAGTGACATTGGCTGTTGATGAATTTTGAAGAGTAATTTACGGATACAGTGAAAATTATCTTTAGTGTCCACAAGTGTCGCACAGTCTTGACACAAAATCGTATATTCTAAAAATATGGACACATCAAAAGAAGTGTCTGGGACTCTGGCACATCATAAAGAGTGTCTATCAAGTGTGCATAGCCGTCATGTCCAACACATCTTACAGACATGTTATAAAGGTGTTCGTGCTTCCTAGGATATGGTGAACGTGGTGAAGCTCTATAAGGGCTCCCTCTTTGAGACTGAATTATTACAAGTAAATACAAAGAGAACATCCATTCTTCCACTTTTTGATAGTTAATAGGTGCAGTATCTGATTGATGGTCTATATTAAAATCTTGACCTTGGATAATAAATATTTGTAGAATACTTTGCATCTTAGCAAATTGTAGGTCCATCAACCATTTTACTCACACTTCATGCGCATGCACTCTCATGCACATGAACTCACAGTTTCTGGGCTGTCCTGCCTTGGATAATAAATTGATTCCATGTTCTGATTTTTTTGACAGGCGGATCATTCTGGAACCGTAGTTGATATACTTGTAGAAGATGGGAAGCCAGTTAGCGTCGACTTGGTCAGTATACCCTCTCTCTCCCTCTTGAAAAATTATTCAACGGGTTTGGGTACTGCCACATGGTGCCTCATGCTAATCACATCTCCCTATTTCAGTAGTGTCCCATTGCTTGTAGTCCCACCTACTGAAATGGGGAGATGTGATTGGCCTGGGTCGGTGTCCCAGGAGCACTGAATAATTACTCCTCCCTCTTCCTCTCTTCTACACTCGAGAAGTTTTATTAATTCAACACCGAGTTGACTGAAAATGTTTTACTCCTTGCAGCCCCTATTTGTCATTGAGCCATGAAGAACTCGAAGTGCTCTACCATGAAACTTTTTTAGGTTAAAGCATATGACAAGATTGAGCTTAGATCTTCTGTGTTTCTATTCATATTTAACGATGTGTTCTTTTGTATCACCGTGTTACTTTAGCTCTCGCAAGTTTTGAAATAATACAAAATTAATATTGAATCTGGTGCTTGTCCACCCAAAGCTTGCAACTCTGTCTCTGTGTGTGTGTGCGTGTGTTCTGTGGAACAAGTTTGATTCTCTAAGAGCCTGTTCGGGATCTATTAGTCATTCTTCCAAAATAAGTGTTCGGTTGCTACTTATTTGTGGACTTATTACTTAACTTATAAGTCAAAAAAAATAAGTACCTAATTGTTGCTTAAAAAAATGATTTATTAGTCAGTTTTTTTAAGTTGGTCAGCCATTATGAAATGACAGAAATATCCTCTTTTGTTTTTTTAACGTTTTTCTTATTAAATGACATTTTAATAATTTTTATATTTTATTTTAACTTATAAGTCATTATTAGCTGGACACATTTGCAATTCTTATTTATAATTCTCAACTTATAAATAAAAGTGATGCCGAACACTTACTTGTAAATCTACTAAAATTTTAACTTTTAAGTCAAAAAAAAAAGTCATTTCTCAACGGGCCCTAAGCAAAACAACTAGTTTCTCGGCTTTTAATGATGAAACTTTTCCTCCAGAATAATGGTGGACTCTCCAAGCAAAACAATTGGTTATGAATGAGACTTTATGAAAGGCTTATTTCAAAGTAATGCTATACGTTTGAATTGAAGGAATAAATTATTCTATATTTTTTTACAATAAATAAAATTCATAAATTTAGGAAAAATAAAAATAGTTAATTTCATTTTAATGGAACAAACGAACATAAATTTTTTATTCATAGAAATGAGTCATTTAATTCTTATCTTTATTTCATTCAATCTAAACGTAGCATAAATATGAAGAAAAGATAATTTGTTAAGAAGACCATGAGATCACAAAGGAAGAGAAACTAATGTCAATATTTTTAACCTTTCAACAGTAGTAAAGATCCAGCTCTAAATAAACCTCTGTGGTCCTTGTTACGTTTGCTTCTTTCTTGTTCGTTCTCCAACAATGCCGATCCGTCCTCGGTCATATTTTAATATTGATGTTGGAAAATCATTTATTTATTTGCATTTTTCATGGTGTGCATGAAGGAAAAGTTCTCCTGTTTTCCTATAATGAACAAGGAAACCCGTTTGTTAAATTTTCTTAATATAACACTTTTTCTTGACTTTTTGAAGTATATTCAATATATTTTATTCTAAATTATTTTGAATTAATTTTATTATTAATTGATACAAATTTGAATACACTTAAAATGTTTTGTATTATTTATTACAAATTTTGTATGTGAACTAACATCAGATTTTAATTTTAAATTTTTATAAATTAACTTTAAAAACTTAAATTAAGTTATATTTTAGAGTGGATGTATTTGTATTCCTTTGCTCCTTTTTATCTTATCTTTTGCAAATTAAGAAATAAGATAAGCTCAAAAAATTAACCTTATATATACAAATGGTGACGTGCAAAATTAACATGTTATCGAAATAACAAATTTCTTATAATTTTTTTCTATAAAAGTTCTACCGAAATTTTAAGACACTTGGATATAATTTTTTAAAATATTAATTTAATTATTATTAGAATATGTGAATTTTTTTAATGTAAAATAACAAGAAGCCTTAATATACGGGGTAGTATATAGGAAAGCAATAATTTAAATTTTTCTTTGGATGGAGCCATGGAGGTATAGTTGTTATAAGTACAAAGAGGAAAAATATTTAATGAAAGGGGGCTTAAATTGAATAAACGCATATTTGAGGTAGTATAGAGTAATTATTCCTCGGCTGGAGTAGTAGCCAAGTCAACCGGAATTCTTATTCCATTGTCGAAGAGAGAGAGAGTGAGAGACATTATTCATCACTCCGTCACTCAATCTCATTCGTTCTTCTTCTTCAATCTCCGACCATGGTGCTCGAGGTTCGTGCCTTCTATTCAATACATATCCTTTCCCCCCGCATCCTCTCTCTGTATGGGCTATGCCTCTTCTTTTTTTAGCAAACTAGGGTTTTTTTTAGCGATAATTTTCCGTTGTTTGTTTTGTGTTCTATATCAGGCGATAATGATCTGTGTCGATAATTCCGAATGGATGCGCAACGGAGATTACTCGCCCACTAGGTTTCAAGCTCAAGCAGACGCCGTTAATCTTATATGTGGGGCTAAAACACAGGTAAACCTATATATATATCTTCTGCATTAGAGGTAAATTGTTTCAAGACTTTATTTGGGTGTTTGCTATTTAGTATCGTTTGGGGTCCATGTCTGATGTGAATTTGTTTGTATTATTTATTTTGTTGTGCTATACAGTCAAATCCGGAGAATACTGTGGGAGTATTAACAATGGCTGGAAAAGGGGTTCGCGTTCTAGTCACTCCTACCAGCGATCTTGGCAAGATCTTAGCTTGCATGCACGGTTAGTTTTCTCTATGCTATAATTTTTTAGTAGTTTGAGATTTTGTTTCTGGTAATTTTGGGAAATTTAACGTCTGGTACATATGGTGTCTGTTATTATTAGGTATTTGAGGTTTTGTTTCTGATAATTTTGGGAAATTTAACTTCTGGTACATATAGGATCTGTTATTATTTTGTACAAGGGTGGTAGGAATGTTTAGAATTGTTCATTGCCTTATAATTTGAGAAGAGAGAAGCAAACTAGAGAGGGAGACTTGTAATGCTGTTGGAGTTTTGAATATTGCAGATTTGGGTCTGGTTTTTAAAATATGTTTTGTTTATGGGGATGTATATTGTATATGCTACTTGTACTTCATGAATCAAACCATAGATTACCTATAAAACACATAAAAATTGTGCTCTATTAGTTGGTACTAGTATATATGGATTTTTACTTGTTGCCTTTTTTTCGGATATTTAATACCGCCAGAATTGGCTCCTTTCTCTTTCATCGATCCTTTTCCTAATTGTTGACAATTTATTGAAGTTGCATACTTTGTTAATTCAGGTTTGGACATAGGTGGTGAGATGAACTTGGCAGCAGGGATCCAAGTAGCTCAGTTAGCCCTCAAGCATCGCCAAAACAAGAAGCAGCAACAAAGAATTATTGTATTTGCTGGAGGGTAGGTATCCTTTTATGTTTTTTCCCTGGTGTGTGCGTGTGTGTGTGTGTTTGGGGGGAGGGGGTGTTCCTATATTGTAGCTTGATGCCTTATCCTTATAATGTGAGTTTCATGCTTCCAGTCCTGTTAAATATGATAAGAAGGTACTAGAGATGATTGGAAGGAAGTTAAAAAAGAACAGTGTTGCGCTTGATGTTGTTAACTTTGGCGAGGAAGATGATGCAAAGACAGAGAAGCTTGAGGCCCTGGTTGCTGCAGTAAATAATAATGACAGCAGCCACATTGTTCATGTTCCTCCTGTTGCAAGTGCTCTTTCTGATGTGCTAATAAGGTTGGTAGTTGCACTTCATCATTATTTGCTAGAGTTCATTACTTGGAGTTGGGTTATAACTTTTCATTTTCTTGGGCAGTACTCCTATATTTACTGGTGATGGAGAGGGTGGAAGTGGGTTTGCAGCAGCAGCAGCTGCAGCGGCTGCAGCTGGTGGTGTATCTGGTTTTGATTTTGATGTGGATCCTAACGTGGATCCTGAATTGGCTCTTGCTCTTCGAGTTTCAATGGAAGAGGAGAGAGCACGACAAGAAGAAGGTGCTAAAAAGGCTGCAGAGGAAGCTTCAAAGCAGGAAAAAGGAAGGGAACGTGAATCCACTTCACAAGACTTAACCATGACTGAAAGTGTTGTTCCTGCAGCTTCTGAAGCTGAAAATAAGACAGCTGATTTAATGGTTAGTTTCTGTTGATGTCAGGCTCTTAAGGGGTCTATGATTTCTACCTATTTGGCATGACCATTTGCTTATACTATCGAGAGGATTGGATCTACATATTCTTTACTTTTGTGTTACTTTTAGATAATGCATTATATGTACCGCATTTGTTGTTATGACTTGTGAAATATGTAAATACCGAAAGAAAAATGGGTTATGTTAGGGTACTAAGAACATCAATGGAGGTTGTTGAATTGGAAATATAATATCCATTCTTCATTAAATCTTTATATGGAGTAAAGAAAGATATGCGTTAGTCATAATCTATGAAACACCGGCATGGACACGGGACATGGCTGCAACATGATACGCGAGATGGGACACAACATTTTCCCAAAAAATAGGATACGATATGTTGAAGATAGGTTTAATATTTTCTATATATTTAATAACTATAAATATATTTCAAAAATAAATAAATTTTAAATATTCATAGAAAGTGTTCTAAAAAGCGGCCTAGGCGGCGCTAGGCCCCCCCCCCCCCCCCCCCCCCGGCGTCTTGCCTATTCCCAAGGCAGCAAAAAAATCCCTCCAGGAAATTAGGCGGGGCTAGGCGCTATGTGATTTAGGCGGGGCAGGCAAGTTTTTTTTGTTGCCTTTGTTTGCTTCTGCCTTCTATAGTGAAATTTGTAGGATTGTTTCAAACTTTCAATGGCACAAATTCCTTCTTCAAGAGCATTTAATTTCGTCGATGTACCTGAATCACAATTGAAACGTGCATCAAATGATGTTGGATGGGAGTATGGGATGTTGATTAATCCTAAAAATGCGGATAAGGTGAAATGCAAGTTGTGTGGCATTTATTATATTAATTATAGATTGTTTTGCTTTATATTAATATTTTGTTTGGATAAATGTAAGATAAAATATTAAAATTGGTTTAAAATAAAAAATCCCGCATAGGCACTAGCCCCCCCCCCGCGGGGGGGGGGGGGGGGGGGGGGCTCCCGCCTAGCGCCTTTTAAAACATTGTTCATAGAGCATGATAAAAACTTTTAACACAGATGTACACAAATAATTTTACTAGACATTTTCACTAGACATTATATAGTAAAGCAAATATTAGTATATTACCAGAGTAGTCTAATAGTACTGTTATATTATAAACTTACATAGTAAAGCAAATATTAGTATATTACTAAATGTAGTCTAATAGTACTGCTATATCATAAACTTATATAGGAATAGTCTGGTTGTTGGCTGTTTTACTGGTTACAGCTTGCAACAGTCAGTACATCTAAAACTTGCAGTCATTGAATTACTTGCAGGATGATGAGAATGCGCTGCTGCAGCAGGCGCTTGAAATGTCAATGGATGACCCTGTGGCTACTGTTGCTATGAGAGACATAGATATGTCAGAGGCTGCTGCAGATGATCAAGACTTGGCACTTGGTAAGTTCATATATTTTCTGGTGGCATCTTTTATCTAAATAATAAAGTTTCTTTTGGGGAATTATTTTGTTATGTGCTATCTACCCAAGCCTATGTATCCATTTCCGTTTGAGCTCATAGATTGCTTGTTTTCCCATGAATAACCGTCTCTATAATATTGTTATTTTATTGTGTATCCAAAATAAATCAAGGGTGTGGTAGAACCTCTTCAAGCATGTGTAATTGAACCTCCAAATTTGATTTGCAACTAGTGTCATCATTCTTATCAACTAATTGATATAAAAATTTGAGTGGTCGTTATACTATATGGTAATAAAGGATCATTTTTTTTTACTCGTCTAAGGTTTATCTGGTTGTGCAGCCAAGTATAACCACGCTAATGAAAATTTATCAGGACACTGAAATTGGTCATCTGTCACATGGAAATATAGCGATGCTTTATCTAAAGTATTTATAAGTAGAGGATTTTTAAATTAGTTTAGAGTATTGAACAAGTCAAGTAGCTTCAAAAATCCTTCCACTCATGCTTCAGCTGAGGGATTTCATTTCTTGCACTGGTTGCAGCTCTCCAATTATCTGTGCAGGAAGGTGCGAAAGACCAATCAAGCCAGACAGATATGAGTAATTTGTTGGCGGATCAATCATTTGTGTCATCAATCCTTGCTTCAGTAAGTTTACGGAACTGCCAACTCCTCTTTTTGTGTGGTGGCAAACTTAACCATTACCAAGCCCTTATTCACTTGTGTATGCTTGCTGATGGCGAGCATCCACCAAGTAAAAAAGTGACTTGAAATTGTAATTTGCCTCCTTTAGATTTTCATAGTGCTTTGTTGGTTTGACAGCTCCCAGGAGTTGATCCAAATGACCCTTCTGTTAAAGATTTGCTTGCATCTATGCAAAATCGGTCCGAAGTGAGTTCATTGATCTTATAGTTCTAGACTTCTTGTTAAATGACATGCATAATATGCTTTGGTATAAAGTTTTTATGCATTTGTCTTCTGTTTGATCTGCTTGATGTTTTTGTTTCTTATTATCATGCTATGCTATTCCATGTTTTATATGTCACTGCCATTTGCATTTGAAGGGTTCGGCATTGTTATAATGATGTATGGTAACATGTTTTTTTCGTTAGTAAACCCTGCAAAGCATGCTTTTAGCACATGCATCACCAAATGATATTCTACATTTTTGAGTCCCTTACCAAACAGCCTCTTTTTATTTATTTTATTGTTATTTTCTGTTTCCTTTTCTATTTTGCTTTCTTATGGATAGAACAACATACTGTGCAATAAATGAAATTAAAAGTGAAGTAGTCAATATAACTTTTGAAGTTTGTGTAACCGAATCTACGTGTCTAATTGAATGCACAGTCTTTCTTGTTTCACACTTGAGATCAATATAAGTTAAGTCATTAAGTGTGTAATGATGAATCTTTTAACTATAACAGCTGCAATCGTAACTCAGTTACGACTTATGACACTCATGAATTCCGGCCCACGTATAAGTGTAAATGATCTTAGAGAGAGGAGAGGGCAGAAAAAAACCACAGTAGGGCTATTTGTCGTCTGTTATATAAACTGGTATTACTTTTCTCGTGATAAGTCTGTTAAGGTTTGCCTTTACTTGATTCAAAGGTTCTCTGAAGTTATTGATCAGGTTATTTTTTATAGAGCCACCCCCACCCAAAAAAGAAGTGGAAGAAAAGATTACAACGACGAACATCTTCCGTTTTTTTTCTTTCCTTTTTTCTCTTAAATCGTACTTTAGATTTCTGAGAAGTCCTTGCTTTCAATCTTTACGCTCAAAGCTGAAGCAAGTTTTTTTTTTGGCTAAATAAAGCTGAAGCAAATTGTGCATCATATGCAACGTGTTTTTTGGAATTGTTGGTGTACTTGGCAGTTTGCATCTTGGGCGTAGTTTTCTTGGGCCTTTTTATTCTATACATCTAGGTGGGACGCCTTGATAAACTGGAAACTACAGTTGTTTAGTGGTGATGAATTGGGTTGGTTCATGGCTCCTTTCTTTTTGTTTGCCTTTAATAGTTTAATGTCGACTCTTGTGACTTCTGGGACTATGTCCTACTTATTGCATGAGAACCCTAGGTGTTATGAATGTTGCACTGCTTTCTTTGTCACTGAAAGCTTCCTCGGATAATTAGTTCACTATTGTAGTTGAAATCAAGCATTTTGTTCTTGCAAAGCCTTTTTATGCCAGTTGTGGCTGTTGAAATAATATAGCGGGGAGGTTTAACTTTAAAAAGTTTTGGTGGTGGTTTTTTCCCAACTACTTTTGTGGATTTTAATGGATTTGCTGGTTGTTGCATCATAGCCTGAGCAGAAGAAGGATGAGGACGAGGGACCTACTGAGGACGAGTGATACTGCTTAAAGTGTATTCTAACATCAGGCGTAATTTCTGAACCAGCGCTCGTAAATCTTGTGCAACTGCTCCTGAGTTGACATTTTAAACTTTTATGGACCCTTTAATTCTCCGGTTTCTAATGTAATTGTCTTTACTTTGACTTGGGTATTAACTTGTGGGTCAACTTTTGATTTGCAGGTTTGATTTCACGTGGCTGTAATGCCTTAACCGTGAGAGATGGGGATGGTTATTGTTGTTAAAGAGAATTATGAAATAGACTATACTTTTTGGCAGGGAATGGACATCTTATATATTTTCTACTTCTCTGACTCACAAGAAGTGTAACAAACATGAAATTTTACTTTGTTAGAGAGTTCATTTTGAAATTACATGGGCTATCAATGGAGAAAAACACGTACAGCTGATTATCATATATATATATATTCACTCCTTGTGTATTATTGCGCAAGGATTATAAATTACAAGTACTACAAATGTCAAACTTTCCTCTTTTTCAACTATTTCAAACTATAATTTCTGTAAATATTTTATACTTGAATAAAATTCTTTTTTTAAATATATATTAAAATTATGTATAAATTTGTGATTCATATAATATTTTTTTATATATAGAATCAAGATTCTAAACAAATTTTAGCTAAATATTGGCAATGAAACTTTACGTAATATATTATTTAAAGTAACAAAATTTAACTTGTGTAGTTTAAATTCTTCAGGTTCTCAAGTATTTTAGTAAATTACTTAAATAAATTTATTAAATTAATAATATATATATATCAGCATTAATTTAAAATAATTATATATTAACATTAATTTAAGAATAAATATTTTTAAGTCAGCATTAATTTACTTGGCGATATCTAAAAAAAACTATATTATATACCGTTCTCTAATATAATTCTGGGGAGGGATTTCTTATAAAGAGAGAGGTGAGTCGAGGATGGTCTTCTGTTTGATGAGTCGGAAGAAAATCTCTCATCTGACGACCCTGAATAAGGAGTTGCTCTCAATGTCATGTAAGATCAGAAGAAAATCTCTCATCTGATGACCCTGAATAAGGAGTTGCTCTCAATGTAATATGAGATCAGCTGCAAAAGATATAAGAGGAATTGAATACCCTAGAGCAATAGCATGCTAATCTTAATTAAGAATAATGGTAGGGGTTGGTGGAACTTTCACCGTATGACGTTGCAAAAATTCTGAAAATAATGGTAGTTCGCTATCTCTTTAAGACAATATTTGGCCCTTATATAAATTGTACAGGGTTATAGCGAATTTGTCTCTCAAGATAAAATAGGTTAAGAAATTAATCTGTATTAAATATTATGTACAGGATAATATTTAATTCAAAACTATAATTTGAGAGAGAAGAAAATAATAACACCAAAATTCTAATAAAAAATTATGCATTCATTTATGGGAAACTAATGTAATAATGTCACATAAATTATATGTTTATCAATAAAAATAAAATAAAATGTTACAATTTTTAGGTTGCACTAGTACCAACCAAACGTGCTAATGGAATGCTAGAAGAATACTCCATTCCATCTCTATTTCATTCCTACAACATTTTATTTCTGCAGTCCAAATGCAATACTATAGTATACGGCTGACATATGTTACGTTTGAATTGAAAAAATAAAACTAATGAATGAATAAAATAGAGATGAATGAAATAGAGAGTAGAATAATTCATTCCAATCATTCAATTTCTAACTGAAATAAATCATTCCATACAATTTCTCAAGAAATAAAATTTATAAATTTGGTGGGAATGAAAATAATTTATTATATTTCAATAGAATAATCAAATACAATTTTTTTTCATTTCATAGGGATGAGAAATTCTATTTCCACATTAATTCCTGTAATCTAAACGTAAATTAAAGATATGAAACTTATTAATGCAATATTTGCTATAACCAATAAAATAAAAAACTATGGTATTGACTATAGTAAAGTTGGTGATAACTTTATCATAACCGGATTCGTAGTTTAGAGACCAATTTATCACATTGATAATAGTTTGTCAAACCACTCTCAGTATGTATAAACATTAATCTTCCTTTTGGCATTCAAATGAGCCACTTATATGATAGGTAAAAAAAAGCACGAGTAAAATGAACAAGCCATGAACATCACATTTTTCAACAACTCGCTTAAAAGGTTTGCTTTTCAATGTTACAGCAGCCTCTTTACCAAAGACTACATGCTTGACAGAGCAAAGTTGAGCTATGAAAAGGATCACACAGCTATTTAACGAGAAATGACCGTCTTTCACAACATTAATTCCTAAGCGTCTTCAAGTCTGTCATTGTAGTTGTCATCGAATGTATTAGAGTGAGGACTTAGATAAAGTGGAGCCTGAAGCTTCTCCTCTGATGAACGTTCACGATTTTGATCACGTTCAATAGAGGCATGTTGGTATGAGACCGAGGTATCTTCATATCTTGAGGAGCACCCTTTCATTCTGTTTGAAGTAACGGTATACATTCTCCCGATGCTGTTCCCCGTAGAATCCGAGGATGTAGGTGATGATGTATTTAGAAGGGTAAAAGGGTGCTCTCCTTGCCTGGCCTTCACCCTCCTTTGCCATCCACGAAGCGAATTTCTTACATTTTTGGAAATTATGGTCTTCTTGAATGTTGAACCCATCTGCAACAATACACCAGGTGAGAGAGAGAGTGAGAGAGAGAGTGAAACATGAATAGAAAGAAAGGAGAGGTTTTTCTCTAGTTACCTGAGTAATTATAACATAGAGGGGAAAAGTAACGAAGCTACACCAAATTTGAGAGACAATCCTGCGTAAATCAATGGCTTGATCCGTGTGAATATAAATTTTTAATTAGAAAGTCTGTCTAGAATTGCATGCCCAACGAACAGCACAACCATTATACTATCATAGAAAAAGAGAAACTATATCTGGCAGGCAAATGAATAAGCCAAGATTATGTACCCGAACGTAAGGCGGATAATAAGGAAGCTGTGATTTTTTGTGAAGCAAGACCCTTCCTTAATTTCCCACTGTAAAAGAAGAACGCAGTTACCCCGCATATAACTAACTACCAGCAATGTTATAAAAAATGAGACTGGTAGTCTGTCCCGTGATATCGATATGTTCTATATTTCGAATTATACTGATCAAAGCCGATAGGCGTAGAGCTCACATGCATAGGCCCTCCTTCACTTGTACTGATATAGTTGCAATATGATAGAGCTATTAACTTGACTTTTGCCCATCTGGAGTAGTGTAAAAATAATTGCATATAATAGTGTATGAAGGTGAGACAATATCCAGAAGATTTCAAAGGACATTGAAAACCACATCTCTAGCATCAGTGTCAGGTGCTTCTATAGCAAGGGATAAAATAGTAGTGTGTTTTATTTCTTTCATTAATACCAGAAAATGCAATAAACAAAATGACTAACAAATGTGTCACAAGTTTGTCTGCCCCCATTACATGTCATGACTAGGGAGATGGGGTGTTTACTGTTCACACAACAAGACAGAAAAAGTAACATTTATGGATTCAACAATATAAAATATGAAGACGTTAATGTCCATACATATAGGTGTAAGTATAAATCTATCCATATAGAAATTTAATTACTGAAGATGGCAGAGCTACAAAGAGGGGATAATGCAGAGGATGTTCAACATCCCGGTCCCCCTTCTTGATTTTTTTATTCTTCTCAATTTCATGATGCTGCCAGGAACTTTATAGATAATGCCTAAGTTTCATGCCAAGACTTACTTTGATTTTATTGTTTCATTTTTACGTTTGTAGTCTCAACTAGATGATTTGGTATTTTTATCTCTCCTTGTGTATAGCCCGTGACCCACTTCTCTTAAATTTTCGGAGTAGATTTTTTGTTTTTAACGGAATAAATTTTCTAATGGTTCAGTTATTTGAACGGTGAAAAATTCAGTTCGTAACTAATTTGAAAGTCTGGTATCAAAATGAAATTAAAGTTATTAATAAGAACTGACGTAAATATACCGTCCGACTTTATACTGGATATCATGGTTTACTAGACGAGCAAAAACTCAGATCTTAGCATTAACTTAGTAAATCAGTTCTTACCAGAGACCAAAGAAATGATGCCATCTCAAATGCATTCTGCAAAGCAATAAAAAACAGCTGATCTTAGTGAATGAGATCCCATCTCCTTTTTAGTTTCTAATTTTTTTACTGTTCTTATTTTTTGGATACAGATCTAGAAAAGAATTGTGGACGTATTTTCATATTCACCTGGAATGATATGAATTGGATTAACCGCAGCAGAAGCCTGGGCTTTCTGAACCAGAATAGCTCATCTCTTAGATTAAACTTTTGAGGTTCTCCCCATGGACTTGCTTCCATGATTTCAACAGCTAGCTTAACCACTATGTGCTGTAGTTTCGTACCAACCAGAAGAATCAACTTTTGTATACATATGGAGAAAGGGAAGGAAGAAAGAAACATAAGGACAAGTGTGACTTTTGAGTTCGATAAGATGGATAAAATAAATTGCAAGTCCTTACAGTTGCTGGAAGGAAGGAAAGCCCAAAGTAAATGTTTGTTCCTGAACAAAGGCAGTGTGGATCAGATGATAAGAGATGAGCTACAATGTAAAGAAAGCATGATTAATTTGAATAATAAACTTAACATTAAGGCCCTTTCTGAACATCTCGAAGGTATTCAAGTATTCACTTGTTAATTTTTACAACAAATCTATCAACATGATTGGGGAATTGCAGCTACATCAGTACTATCCCAATGATTGTTAAGAGTGGAGATTTTTACAGTATCTCCAAAGCTATAATTGACATTGGCTCATAAGGTAATGCAAATTGATTCTACCATCACTTTGAAATGGTCACAGATTCTCACAGCATGATATCCAAACAGAATGGGGTCTGTAAGATATAGGTGATGATTTACATGACGTCATCAACACATTTCTAGTGCTCTGGTAGCTAATCATATTATGTCTTATTTTTTTCTGTAACATTATCCTATTATGTCAGCACCAGGCATTAGCTTCAGATTAAGAGTGCTCAGGTACATGAAAATTACCATGAAATCCAAGAAGAATGCATGCTATAGCAAAAATCCAGAGCGGGACACTGCAAGAGAAGAGCATGAGCTATCACATGCTTTGCCATGAAAAGCATATTATTTCATATAATACATTAAATTCACTAAATATTTGATGGTTGACATTTAAATAGTAACGCCTATCATACTCTTAAAGCTGGTTATTGGAAAAACTACTGCATGATTGTTTATGTAGATGAAAGATGATCTTGTTATATGTGATGATGAGGATGAGATAGATTCCCATTTGGAAACAATATGCTAAAAATATTATGTTGTTTGTTAGTAGTGGTGGCATGATAATGAAATTATAAAGGCAAACTTGAGAACATTGTGTCATTTTATACTGGAATCAATAAAAAGAGAACTCTTTCTATTGACCAAAAAAAATTTGGCAAATGAGAATTTTTTTTTTGGAATTACAAGTTTCTCCAATATAGTCAAATAGGTATTATACACTGCACTGCAAAATCTACGACATGTAAATGATTACATAATACAATGCCCTATGCAAATTTAGTTTAAGGATGTTCCACCTCCAAGAATAAAGTACATTGTAGTACCTAATGCCAACAATATCTCGAAATTCTTCCTCCATGCTTCGGAACATATAATTGTGAAAATCATAAGCTAATGGCAACTGATGAGTCTGCAAAGAGGCAAAAAGAAAAAGGGAGGAAAGATTAACAAGTATTTGTGACGATACATGGTGCAAGTTGTGGTATTAAGAAGTGCCTGTTTTCCAGAGTGGTGGCTCTCGGTTAAGGACTTTTTACTAATAATGTTGTCGAAACAGTGCTGTCTTGAGAAGTAATTTTTTGAGTTTCAAAAACATTATTGAAATCAATTTTTGAAAAATATATTATTTTGGTATATGTATTTCTTATATTTAACCAAATTCTACATTTAACAGCATTGCAGTTGCACCCAGAAAACTCTGTAGATAAAAGCATAATGTGTTGTTACCAAATACTCGTAAAATGCAAAAGTTCTATTACGATCATCTTAAAAAGAAAATGCTCAAATTATACTTGCTCGTTCTTTCCGTTGTATAAAATGCTATTCAAAACATTATATGTTTTGAATAAATAAGTTTTTAGTAAGATTCACTTAATTTTCAATAATAATAATAATAATAATAAAAACAAGTTCCTTAAATATGGCCCCTGCCCCTTGGGTTGGGGGAGGGGGTTGCAGCTCCCCACATCCTACGAGCATGAAACAAAGAAATAAAATCAACAACAGCTGAAACATTATCATAAATGGTTCTCATGTCCGACTGAAAGCCGCAGATCTTGATAAGAAAAAGTTAACCATTTTGAAAATTATTCTCCTAAGGAAGAACAAAAAAACTTACTGTCAGGAAGCCAAAGCGCAAAGCCATGTAGTCAGCTCGGTTTATAGAACTCCAAAATTGGCGGCTGAAACAAAGCTGCAAACTGGAAAAACTTGAGTTTGTCCTCCAAAACACTTGAGTTTATGTCAGACAATGATAGGAAGCCAAGACAGTGAAAAAGGAAATAATAAAGATAGAAAGAGTATCATACGTTAAAGGCATATGAAGTGAGAAGGAAAATCTAGCAAGACAAAGTACTCCAGTTAAAATGAAAACACTTCAGCTCATAAAGTAGTTTTTTTGAGAAAGAAAATTGCCGAAAGAGTTCACATTATGTAATGAATCAGATGCCTGTGTTGCACACCAAGTGGAAACTACATTGTATTAACATGATACAATCTACTCTTTTAGGCACTAGAGAAGATTTGAGTATTTTAGAATGTATAATAGATCATGAAGCTTATGTGGCACGAGCACATAGAAATGCAGATCCCCCTCTCTCTCTTTCTCACATACACAAACACACACTCGCACACTCACGCATCATAGAAATCATTTTTAGCTACCAACTTCGTCACAAAATTTGTAATTCTTCTCGATAAAGTTTGTGTGGTCATCTCTACAGCCTCAAGCCATCCTATCCTCTTTGGCTTGATTATGTAGATTTCTTTTAGTTATTAATAGCTACTATGTCCGTCTCAAATTAGTTGTCCTTTTCTTTTTTGAATGTCCCTCACAACCTTGTCTGCCTAGTTTTTAATTATACTATGATTGATATTTTAATCTTATTTTTTTTAAAACAAATAAATTAAGGTGGGTTACAATACAAGGTCAAACTATATAGAAAACTTTCCACCTCTCGCACTACTTTCTTAAAATACGCAAAAGTCAAATAAAGTTAACTTATCTGGGATGACAAGAATATATTTGTTACGTACCAAAAATTTTTCATAAAAAAAACAAATACATACGTATTCTCTTTATAGGTACTAGAACTCCTAAGGTCCGAGTTCATTTTACTGGCTGAAAGCAACTAGAAGCAGCAACAATTCACCTAGTACTCAAGATAACTCAAGGTCAAGCTGATTTTCACCATTATAGGCACTTAGTACAAAAATAATTATCGATCAATTCTGTCATAACAGTGAGGTGGCAGTTTAGCTAGCCAGAAAGAGCAAATTTATCACCCAAATACTATTTCATAGTAATGTAGCAATTACCAGCCAAACCAAAACTCTGTGCTGGCACCATGAATGGGACGTTTGGTGAGAAATGAAAGTAGATAGTCTTCTCATTCTTAAACCGCTAGAAGCAGCTTCTGAGGAACCTAATTTCAGAGATCCAAACGATGCCAAACACTTCTGATTTTTATAAAAGAAAAAACTAAAGTAGATAAAAGATAACATAATGTTTTTCTTATACGGATAAAACGTAACACATAACACGAGAGATGCAAATCAACATTAAACCACCTTGTGATCCTTGAAGAGCCATTGACTTAGCTTGATTTTCCCATATTCTCCAACTATAGATCTGCATCCAAAAAATAGAGAGAAGACTTTTGATGCTCTCTTGACATAGATAAATTTCAAAGTGCAAAGGAAACGGTAACTATGGAGGAGATATATTACCTTGATCATGGCAAGGGCAATGGCAACAAAGCTGTAAAATACATGAGTAATGCCCAGAACAAACAAGAATCGATGAAGCTGCTCAAGACTTTCATGAGAAGCGAATGATTCATGACCCTGGAAAACATATAGTAAATGAAGAAGAATTCAAGCTATTTTTAGGCAATGATCAATGATAAGTTATAAACTTACTGCCAACAACCAATTTTTACTTTCCAGTAAATACATGTTTTTTAAAAAGGTTCTTTCTAGCAAAACTTAATAGGCTGAAATATACAAACGAAGGAAGAAAATCAAATAAAAGTTATGATAGCTAAAGCATCAGTATGTAATTTAATGGGAACGGACTAAAATGTATCACCTCTGGGCAATAATCATGCATCAGATGTTGTGAAGCTGAATAATTCAAAAAATTAGAACTTGAAACAGAGATGTGATGTAGAGATGATGCATCACTTAATTCAGATGCCAGTGCACAAGGATAAAATCTTCTGCTCAGGGCCGACGATTTAACACAAATCTTGGCCACATAGATAATCCAATGACCCATCAGCAATGATAAAAGTCCAAAAAGCATCAACTCTGGTTTGATAAACAACCAAATCATAAAAAACCCAATTGAAATGTGTTAGAATTTAAGATCAAAATATAGCACAATCACATATAAATTAGATGAAGAATGGAAAAATAAGAACACATGATATACCCAGGTTTACCAATTTGACTAATCCTGCTTATTCGATATATTCATTAGATGCATTACACACTCGACGATGATCTACATAACCAACAATGTTTTATAGTAACTAGAAAACTCTAGCTGCTATAACATGTACTCAAGCTCAATATATTAGTAAAACTCAAAACCGGACTATTAATAAATCCTCAAACCCAATTACACATTGCGCTTGCTTGCCTTCCGGGGAGCTGCCTTTGCAACCCTGTCAGCTCACTGGGGAGCGTCTCCGACTACCTTCTTGTTGTAGCGGTCATTAGTTAGACCCAAAGTATGAGTCAACAAACGTGACAACAAAATTACAGGAAAAAAGAAAAGAAAAGAAAAAAGACATTATTTGTAATTCATTGCTCATTACCATCCTTGATCTTGTCTAGAGCAGCAAGAAGAGCTTTCCTCTTTGTCCTATCCAACCACTAAGAGACGGATATTAAAAAAAATCAGTCAAGCAATCCATAAGCCATAAATCTAAACAAAAAAAACCCAAAACTAAACATGCACAATCCAATATATATATTGTGTGTGTGTGTGTGTGCCTGTATAGAAATGGTAAGAGAGTGACGATGGATGAATGAATGAATGTACGGTTTATTACCTTGCCAAATTGTTCGAGGGAGGCCTGAAAGAAGAAGCCAAGAACAACCATGACTGTAATAACGGTTCCAACAGCCCATGTTGGCGTTCCAGTCAACGATCTTCCTTCCTCTGCCTCCACCATTCTCAATTTCAAGACTACATATAAAAACAAACCCCTTTTAGATTATGGGTAGATATCTCATAGTTCCAAGTACTAATGTAAAATGCAGATACCCAATTCGAATCTCTGACCAATTCTTCTCAAGCTTGAAGTTTTTGGGGGGTTTGTTACACACATAATAAGCTCAGTGGTGCTGTTGCAGGCCATTGACGGTAGCAATCAAATTTATGACTCTGTGACACCAACATAAAATATGTAAATATGCATGGGGGCGTGTGTTAGTGTTTCAAACAATTGGGCACTGGGGTCCCATTACCTCCTGGTCGAGGACTACCAAAATTCATATACTCCCTCGGTTCAAATATATAGGATTTATATAGATTCTTTTTAATGTTAATTTGACATATTTTTAAATTTAAAATTAAATAATCTGAATAAATTTATGATGAAAAAAATAATTATAAGAAAATAGATGTAAAATGACGTGTTAAATTATAATGAGTTAATGTTTTATAACTCATAGTTAGGTACTTAGGTTTAGTGGTTATAATCAACCCCAATTATACAAATAATTGTATATCTCATTTCAGTAATTATTTTTTAAACACCAAAGTATTATCATAAATTTATAGCACTTTTATTCATTTTTATTTTTTATCAAACAACTTTTATATTTTATTTTTGATTTGGTTACTTGATAAGAAACTATGCAGAGAAAAATTAAATGCGGCTTTGCTTTAATTTTTCACTTTCGGTGGTCGGCCAAAAAATGGAGGGCGAGCGCTTTAAATATTAGATAATTGTCTATAAAATGGGTTTTTTGTAAGTGAATATTTCAAATCAATGGCTGTAGCACGTCTGCATAATAAAATGTCCTAATTGAGTTGCGTAATATTAATATTTTTTAAAGGGTAAGTTAAAAGTAGAAAATTATCTATAAAAATTGTAATTTTTTAAAATATATCTTTAATTTTAGAACAGAAGAATAACAAATTAGGCAAAATCCAAAATTGAGTTATTTATTATTACATTAAATTACACAATTATGTATAAATAATATGGAGGGGAAAGTTATACTTCTGAGCATATGCTAGAAATAAAACATTCACAAAACCCAGCTTGACCGTTTGTGCATCATAGGAGTATTATTAATATTTAATACATCAACGGCAGGCTGCCGGCCGGCCGAATACATATATGAGTAGAGTCTAGATACATCGGCCATTAATCATCAATTCATTTCCACGCATTTATTTTTATTTTTAAAAAGCAAGAACATAAATCAAGTGGTTAGAGCTCCTCTGTTTTTGTTTCTGCTTCTGTTTGTGGTATTTTCACAGCAAATCCATTGTCCACCCAGGCAAGATATCCGCCTCCCATGTTGTACACATGCTTGAACTCCTGCAATGCCACGGACTCGTCAATTTCATAAAGGCTCGTCAATAATTCATTTAATCCTAAAAGAATGAAGCACAAAATACCTAAAAAGACTAGGATTCAAGATGCTAAATTCAAATTGACACATGCTAAATTCGAATTTTGATAAAACTTACAGCTTTAAGAAGATCAGTGGTTGCATAAGCAGATCTCACCCCACTTTGACAGCCCTTCATAGTTAAATATTCACCATTTAGATTTCTAAAAACACTTTTTTAATCTAAAATAAAATATTTCCAATATATTTTTTTGGGTTTTTTACCACCACAAGATTATCATCCTTGTTGAAAGCTGATAAAACCTGCTCCACAAACTTGGGATTCTTCACCCTACCTGAGAACCAATTTATTTATTTTTAATTAAAATTTTACAAATAGTCAAAGGATCATACACTCAATATTTAAAAAAAAATAAAAAATATACCTACTATAATAGACTTGATAATAAAGTTGAAATCTATACTTACCTTCAGGGGTATTGAACATGTAAGGAATGTTAAGAACATTCTCTACACCTACATGGCCTTTCTTGAATTCTTCATCCGTTCTATATTGTAGAACACCAACTCAGAAAGCATAAAATATTCAAAAGAAAACACACACACACACACACACACAAATAAGCGTTTATAAATGTATTACTCTGTACAGAAAAGAATAATCGGTGAAAGTTGCCTTCATTTACCTTACATCAAGGTATCGATGATTGCTTGAAAAGATGAGATCTTTAGATGCATGAACATCCAAAGTGACGATTTCTACTTCTGCTTTTGAGCTACAAGATTGAACCAAAATGATAATAAGGCAAGAGACGAACAAAGCACCCATAATCTAGTTACGTCTAAAAGTATAAATATTTTTTTTTGTACATAGGGGCGCGCACACATATATATATACACGCATATATTATATACATGTATGTACCTTGGTTGGCAGTCCATGAATTTGAAAAGGGGAGCTGAATTACAGTTATAGAAGATCAGTGTGCTGTCTGCTTGTTTTGGAAGAAGATAAAATCAGCTGCTGAGACAAATGGTATTGTTTTTTACGTTTCTGTTGAATACTTTATTTAAGTACACGGCGTTCTCCACTAAATTAATTTTTATATGGTGACTTGTCATCATTCAGATGGATGTTGGAATCCATGTAATAAAAAAGTAGTAAAAGAATTGACGCAATGCGCAATTGCATCATAAAGTTAGGCATGCAAGATAAATACATATGAATAAGTATAAGTACACTACATAGAACACAACACCAAACACAACAAGATGATCTCAACCATTGAAAGATGGGCCCTGACATGGAAATCTGTGTCATGTCCCACTTTTTAATGGTTAAGATGTATATAGTGTTTGGAGTAGTGTTTGATTGTAGTGTATGTAAAGTTGTCCAATACATATGGGTGGTTCACCGTTTTATAATTGAGTCCCTATCCGATATAGACGTAAGCACGCGGACCTTAGAGTATCTACAGTAATGATATTTTAGACTAAATATAATTTAAAATTTATTTTTTCTCTCCAATAGATAGACTAAATATAGTCCATGATTATATTTAAAAATTTTAAAAGACTATATCTAGGAATTAGATAGTCTATGGACTATAAATTTAATAATATTTAAATAAACAAAAAAAAAAATGATTGAAGTTTTCTTGAAATTGAAGTTCTGTTAGAGATGACCTTAATCTAAAATCCTAAGTTTTATCATCAGAAATATGACATATACGCATCCAATGACCTAAACTACGGTTTGACCCTATTTGATTGACTGATTGAAATTTTATGCATAAAAATACTTATTTTATACATAAAAATCTTCAATAAAACCATATTTCTCTCTACTTCAATTTCAAGAACAAAACAAGAGAACCCACCTTTGAATCAACCAAAGAATCATACCCAAAAATCTCAAATGCAAAATTAAGGCATTTTTACGTTCAAATACCCAAAATTGAACAAACCCATTCGAGAAAACACATAATTCTTCAGAACAAAACAAAAACAAAAAAAATAGAATATCGAATGTAAGAAGAAGATTGAGAGAATGTTAGATTATGAATAATAACGGCAACTTAATAAGGTGGACCTTCTTCTATGCCTTCTTCCTTCTCTCTCTTCCTCCTTCTCAATAATAGAAATGTTTGATTTTTGAGTTTGGGTGAGGATGGTTGCATACGAGTACTTTTTAAGACTGATTTAGGTTAAAGGTTTTGTTTATCGTGGTTTGAATGATGTGGGATTTCTCAAAAACCCCATTTGATGGAATAAGAACCCCAATTTGATGATTTGGGGTTTGGGAAATCTAAAAAACTCAATTTACAGATATCTCTATGGTAGAGGAGAGACAATGGAGTGGAAGATGAAATAGTTGTGGGAGAGAGAAAAGGATGAAAAATATAGTGGTGGTGGGGAGGAGAGAGAAAGAGGGTAGAAAATGAGTGATAGTGGGAGAGAGAGAAAAGTGTGAAATATTTTTATTTTATTTTTTATAATTTATTTACATGTCAATACGTTAAAATAATATATTTAGATGGTCAAAACGTATTTTTTTGAGTTATTTTTCCGGCGCAAGTGACTCTTACCGTCTAAAATAGTCCGGAATATTGATTCGAGTCTATATCTACAACTTAAAAGTACTTCGGACTCTATATTAGAATATCTCAAGTGCTTTTAACCCTAAATATATGATTACAGAATTTCAATGTAGTCACCTTTTTCATATGTTAAAAATAGTTTTGTTATACTTAACGATTTATATAATAATTTTTTATAAAATAATAAATTTTATAAAATAATTAAAATATAAGATCCATTATTTTATAAAAAATATTACGTATAATAAAATTATGTTAAAAACCATCCAATAAGTGAAAATAGAGTGCAAAACAGAATTGGTTTTCCGCACTTTTATCAACCGTACCTGAATATCGTCCAGAGTCTTCATCCTTTGGGTATCAGGGATGTGGTTACAACTCCAAGTAGAACCACAGAGGAGAGAGAGGTTCTTAATAGGCTACTGAGTTTCTAGGGCTAATATCAGATGGATTTACTAGATTCAGAGACAAGTCAAGAAAATGATGCAAGTTTACAATGTACAGGAGGGTGACTAACAACTAACCAACTCTCATCTCATATTCTCATCTGCGTGCAGCTCTGTAACTAACAGTCACAATCTCAACTACCAGTTGAGATGAAATTACAAATTCAATTACACTGGGACTTAAATTCCACTGTAAATGCTCTTAGATAGATACCCTGCAATCACGCTAGAACAGCTTCATGTGTTTCTATTTTTCATGATTTTTCCATCTGCTTCTTCATGAAAAATGTTCGAGGAAGTTTTCTCAGTTATCTGGGAGTAAAATTCTATAGATAAGATGCTGCGACATATACCCATATAATTATCACAGATCGAATATGACACCTGAGGTCAGACCAATTAACTGCACTTCCTTTTGCAAACCTGCAAAAACAAACATCTAGCCCAGCCTAGGTAACACGTGGAGCATGAGTCAAAACTTAAACTACTCTTAACAGCATGTGGCATCTGTTTCTGTCACTTTAAAAGATATTTAAACCAAAAACCCATGCATGCTGATTATCGGCGAAGCATTGTTCATACCCTGTTTATTCTTCTCTCTTTTTTCAAAGGGACCAAAACCTACACTCTCCAGTGCTCACTGCAAGATCTGGATCTTCTTCCTTTTTTTCCCTCATGTTTGCCTTTATCAGTGAAAACAATTTTTTCAGTCAAAAGCTAGTGTTGAGTTTCAGTCCTAGTGTTCATGCACTTTGGGATCTGAGCTAAGTCTCACTTGACCACATTTTCCTGCTATTTAGATTGAAAGTTTCAACATTACAAGCTCTTAATGGAGTCACTCTTTAGTGATATCATCAGAGCTATCAGTACATTAATAAGTATCCACTTTACTGAGAGAAAGGTTACAACCAATCAGCTATGATATATTTGCATCATCAACCTGGAATTATGTAAAAAATTAATACATCATCAGGACAAGCCGAAAACCTCTATGGGAAAAAAATTTGTAAAGCATCTCTCTCTCTCTCTCTCTCCCCTCTCTCTTTTGCACACACACTGGGCTGTCAGAGTGATCAATCATTGGGATGGCAAAGGCATAAGCCAATAGATTTCTGACACCATTCATATGATATGCTTTGAGAGAGTTGTGCTTGTCTTTTGCTAGTGTTAGTTGAACTTCATTCTATTCTTGCAGTAAGAACTGTAATGTTCAAAATGATGCAGATACACGGTGGAGAACAATATAATGCTTCCTTATCAAATGGGCCAATTTGCTCTTATCAAATGGGCCTTACAAAAACTTATGGACTAGGATGAATATAAATGATACACCGTCAAAGGCGAAAGTGAAGATTTTGACTAATCAAAAAGATATCTGCAGCAATTTACAATTTGAGAACTGCCTATTCTATTGAGCACTAGAAAACTAAGCCACGCCTTCGTTCACTCACCTCAGAATGTGCAACTCAGTTTTCAAATCATACTTACATACTGGGCAGACTGTATTCCATTTAGTCAGCCATGAGCCCACACAGTTAACATGGAATTCTGCAGTAGGAAAAGAAAAAAATCAAGTAGATCAATTGATATATTGTGAAGAGACACTAGCAAGGAGAAGCAGTTTTTGTGGGTTCACCTAGGAGACTTTTCAAAGCAGTAATAATTCTGCATTCTATGATGCTGACCATTTACTACAGCTATGGCAGTCTTTGATAAAAGCATATATTACTGTAGACTAAGAAATCTCCAAGGTAGTGTGATGGTTACAATTGATATTATAAATGTCGAAAAAATTTAAGAGTATGAACAAAATCTTACTGTGTTGGCAGGGAAGGACTTTGAGATTTTCCCCATCTTGATAACTCTCGAGACAAATTGCACAAGTCTCTCCCATGAATCCATTTATTTGAGCAGCACTGAATGTCAAGCAGGGAAGTAATTCCACCAGTTTTCTTCCTACAAGGTTACTTGATCTTTGGTGATTCTGCCAATAAATGCGGGTGAAGAAAATGGTAGCCAGGACAGATGCTATAACAAGAAGAGAGATAAATGAAATTATCAGCACATTCCAGGCTGTTTCCCCCAGAGACGTGATGATGCAGCATTCACTATCTTCTATTTGAGCATGCTTCTTTAGAGTTTCACCGGCTGCATTTGAAACAAAGACCGCATGCATCCATATTCCCTCGGAGCTTCCAATCACTAACGCATTGGAAAGCAGAAACTACATTTGTTATAATAACAAATAATATAAAAACAATGTACTTTAGCCATGTAACACCACCCACCAACAAGTTAGTTTATTCACAGCAAAGCATTAATTACTATTATGAACAGCATTCAGATTTAATTAGTCAAGCAGGAGAGCCGACTCAGCCAAGTACAATTATTAAATTTGAGCATTATTAAAAACACCAGCAATTATCATCAATGAAAGCAAAAAAACTGGAAGACATCAGCTGAAGAAAATCCCCAGGTTAATTTAGAGAAATCAGTTCTGTTGATGGCTACCCTCTAATTTAATTCCACTTATCCAAATTATCACATCAAAAGCTACTTAAAACATTATGTAGTCATTTATGTCCACGGACCTTCAGTTGTTCATTAACTTTTAATTTTTTAAGCTAATCTTCTTGGTTCTTTTCTAATAAATCAAGTATCCGAACGAACTGAGATTGAACCAATGAACTTAATCGATCAAAGTAAAAATAGTCAACCAAAGAAAAACCCCAACGATACTAAAAGGAAAAGGAATGATTAAGGAGTGAATTGCTTACTGGAAATCAAATTCCTCTGATCTTGATCATCATAAACTATTGCAGCATGAAAACCACCCTCTTGAGCATTTCGAATTTTGTCCTGAAAAGTACAATTTCCCCTAACTATCAAAGCAAACTTTAGGGCAGCTGGGTCGCCAAATTGAAAGCCATTGTTAAGCAGTGAAGAACAGGCGTCTAGTGGGTCAGCTACATGCAAAGCCCCACATATTCCAGAGCTGTTGAAACCTGCACCTACACCAACCAAAAATACACAGCTAATACTTCAACTTCAAAATACACTGAACGAATAATAATGATACCTCAGACAAGTCTTAATAGTTACCAAATCTGGCAGGAGTCTCGATGAATGAAGTGGATAATGATTTCAGATGAACTATTGCCTTGGTGGGTTTGATTGTATAACATACGAAGATTAATAATAATAATAATACTCTGGAGAGGAAGAAGCTTCTCATCTCATCTCATCTCTGTAAAAAATGAAGGCTTTTTTTTTTGGGTTTATTGGGAGAGGAAGACTTGTTTTAAGTTGACAAAAACGGCGCCGTCTAAGGCTATAGAGAAAGAAACTTCTTTTGTTAGGGCAACTCACTCAACTCAAGTAAAAAAGCTACCGACTCAGATGAATCAAACCCAGATGCAAAATTTCAGCCTAGAGTCATTCTGGGGGTATCAGGGTTTTGGAATGATGATATGATATGACTAGGTATTGGTATTATTTATTATTTCCATGGACGTCAAAGCAACCTCAGGTTTGGAATTGCCTGAAGCATTTCTTGATTTTCTCGATGAGAATGGATTGGATCCCTCAATTTATACTGCCATTGATACCACCCCTCGTTATATAAGGTACTGATAATTTTTTATTTTATTTATTTTTTTCAAAAAAAAACTTTCTTTGGTACTGAATTAAATGAATAAGATTAAAATAAAGTGTTTTATGCCATTGTTGCTGGGTGTTATGGTATTGTGCTAATGTAAGTTTTTTCTTCTTGAAAGGTTAAAACCTGGATGTGAAGCTTATTTGGAAGAAATTGAAGCTGAGATTAAATGTAAGCTTGAGAAAGTGGCCTGGTTACCCAATTTCTATTCTATTCCACCTCATATTCAGATTGCTAACTCAAAGGCATATCAAGAAGGAAAGGTGACCATATTTTAAGCTTATAAAATGGTATACGTTGCATTGCTTTTTAAAATATATGTTCACCAAGGCTTTCTAAAACACAGTTGTGACGATACCCAAGTTTATCTGCTTTGAACTTACAAAAATAATTATAGGCTCTGTTGGTGATTGGTGTCACTTATTCTTGCACTTACTTTTTTAATAGGCGCTTTTTTTTCGTGTTTTGTTGTCAACCTGATTGATCTCATTCTAGTCTTCCACCTCATTGTTGTATATGTTGATGGTTTCTAAAAGCTGTTTATGGATGAGGCATGTAAATAACTTCAACTATTTACCACTCTTGCTGTAACTAGTCATCGGGATGCAAAATTGTCCCATTGTATAAATTTTTCAGTACAAATTAATTATTGATTGTGCTCACTTTCTTTTGGCGTTAGATATATGGAATTGATGCAGCATCTGGAGCTGCAGTTACAGCTTTGAATATCACTTCGGGAGATCACGTCCTTGACCTCTGTGCTGCTCCTGGTAAACATGTTTTCCTAGTTAGTTTTGATGGAAATCATTTTAGTTAATTTAGAAGTACCTCCTCTCAATTTAGTTATAATTGCAAATCTCATTTGGTGCCCACTTTCCTAAACTGTTTTTTCAATATATATATTAACACACAGATTTCACTTACAACCAAATCAAGGAAATTTTGTAATTTTTTCGGGATGCCCTTGCTTGTTAATTATAAAGATGAGTGTGTGTCTAGGTTCACACTTCACAGCTCACCAGTTCAGTTGTCTGGCTTACTTTATCATTTTAAGGGATATTTTTTATGTAGTAAGATCTTCTTGGTCTGCAGGCCAAAGAATGAACCTATCTTTTGGCCTCCATAACATAGACTAACAAGTGACAGCTGGAGTTTCAGTTGAGTTGCCACCGAATTGATCTTAAATTCTTAGTGCTTCCTGATTACCATACGATATTAATGAATGAAGATCTTTATGTATATATCTATATAAGGAAATGCTGTGGGAGTTGAATCAATTAAGTCATATGCAATATATTAATTCGTTTTATTTAGTCTTAATATCCTATTGATCACTTTATAAGTCTCCTTCAAAGTTTTTGTTCGTACATTTACTAACAAACATTCACCCAATTCTATTTCTTCTTTGTCCCCGTTCAGGTGCCAAACTGTGTATGATATCAGACCTTCTTGGCAGTTCAGGCTCTGTGACTGGTGTCGATGTTGCAAGACATAGATTGGCAGCTTGTAGAACTATGTTGCAGAAATATGCACTTGGAGATCGATGTCGTCTGTTTGTTGCTGATGGAACAACATTTTCCCTTATTCCTGTCAGGGTCCACTCAAATTCTGAAACATGTAAAAAATTTGTAATGAATTTATGATATAGTGTTAATGTCTCCTGTTTTCTTTGTTTTTCTTTGGAAGATTATGCAGCCATGTTTCTGTCTTTTGAAGTATTATCATTCTTTGTAGTAATGAACAGGGAATCTGCCTTGGAAGAAAAGTTAGATATGTACAAGGAGTGGACATCTAGGAGACCTTGGAAAGAAAGGAAAACGGCAAATAAAGCTCGGAAAAATGGTAAATTACTGCTAGTCCCACAGATTCAAGACCCAGAACTTATATTTTATGGGCTGCATTCTGGAGTGGTTGGGCTCAGTAAAAGTGAGTTATATCACAATGCAAATGGCAGTGAAGTTTCACACTGTGGCTATGACAAGGTAAAAAATATTTTCTTGTCTTTGTTATCATCTCATTCTTCTTCTCTTATTAGCTTCATAATTCAGTTGCACCTGGATTCTGTGTTCACTTTATGGTTATTAAGTTGAGCTGATCATCTCTGTGTTTCTCTTGATGATTAGCAAGTTAAGGTGATCATCCCAGTGTTTTTGCTTCTACAATCTTTAGATTGGATGCATCTTATGACTCACTTCTTCATTCTGCTCATAAGTTAATGGTTGGTTGGATCTTAGATCAGGTCCTTGTGGATGCTGAATGCACACATGATGGATCAGTCAAACACATCCAAAAATTTGAAAATTGGGGCTGGACCACCCTTCAGCGGCGTGTATTAAATGCCGAGAGGACTGACAATTTGACTGCCCTACAGGTAACTGGTCTGTCTTTAGTTATCAACACTTTTATTTACTTGTTATGGTTTCAGACTCAATTAGTTAATGCAGCAATTTCTATGCCATGAGCTCCAGGTGTTTGTGAATCTTGCACATAGGGAAGTACTCTTTAATTTCTTTCAGTTTTAATAAACCCTGTGTTTTTCATATAATTAATTATTCATCCATAAAGTTAGATAAAGAATTTTAAGATCGGCATTTGATGTTCTTCTTCATAAATCTATTTTTAAGGATTTCTAGCACTATTACCTAGAGTCAACTTGGGATTCATAAATCTTTTGATTGGTTGCTTATAAAGCTTCTTGCAAGCTGTATATTATAGGTTCAATTCCTATTTTGTCCTGCCTTAGTGGGAATCTGTTTCAACCCAGTTGTATCATCATCTATAGTAGAACAGCTTTAATACAGTTTACTTCATTCTTTTCCCAGTCTAGAACCTATGGTCTGGTGTCATTGTGTATTTATGATGCTGCGTTCTAACGCAGGCACTGCTGCATGCCTAGCAATCATTCATTTGTTTCCAAAACTTATAATTGCTGTAGTATATGAAATTTGTATAATGTACTTCTGTTATCTTGAAATGGATATTTTGCAAAAAGAATTATTTGTGCTTTGTAATGACTCCTTATGTTTTGAAGTTATACTCTAGATATGGAGTAAAATAACAGAAGAATATGTTTAACTCTCCTAAATCATTTCATTGAATCCCATCTTTTTTCTTCTTCTCCTCCTCTTCCAATGGTCTGTTTATCTTATCCTGGCAGTTGCTACTACTAACAAATGGTTTCAAATTGCTAAAAGTTGGAGGATCCCTTGTGTACAGCACTTGCAGGTGTTCTATCTATTTTCCATTCTGGAGTTAGAGTTTCTAACCAGGTTAAGAAAATTTAAATCCTATTTTTCTTTCCGTTTTGCTGGTGTAGTTTAACAGTTGCTCAGAATGAAGATGTAGTAGAGCAGTTTCTCTTACAAAATACTTCTGCTGGTAAGTTTCTTGATGCTTTTTAAGGATAGTGGATCGACATTCATTTCTTCCGGTTCCTATAGGTATCTGACATAATCAGATCGTTTGGTCCTAGTCCGGTATTGGGAACTTTGACTAAAGAGCCCATTTGAGTGTTTTTTGATGACCCATAATAACTATTAAATGCAAGCCTGAGATGCTCTGAAACGGCTGCAAGCTACTTTATGGTTAGTACAGCAAACTCTCTCACGGGCACTAGAAGTCAGCCCGAGATGCTCTGAAACACGACCAATTATCTTTTTTAAGGCTGCCTGTCTTTCCTAGTTTCAGTCACAAAATCTGGATCCTTAATTATCACCTTTTCCTCTCGTCTGACGTTGCGGTGCATTTTCTCTTTCACTTTGCAGAATTGCTGGAGATGGAGTCTGCTAAAAAATGGCCGTGCAAGAGTGGCCGTATACAAAAGACCTTGCGATTTGATCCTTCTACATCTCAAACTAGTGGACTTTTTATTGCAAAGTTCACAAAATTGTTCATTTAATCCGAGGTTGGTTCTTTTACTAAATATGTTGCTGCTTATTTATGAATAAGAACTTTAGCAGATGATGACATAAAAGTTTGCTTGCCAAGGGTGTCAAAGCGTCTTCTTTTACTCTTTTTTACTAAAATTACATAACCTTAGGTCATGCTGGCCTACGCACAAGTACGTGCTCATATAATGAGATCCCTTTCTCTCTTCTAACTCTCCAACTGAGAAACATAAAATCGTTGTTGTGGTGGTGAAAATTTTCCTTTTGATTTGTTGTCACTCGAATGGCATCTAGCTCACTGAAGTTCCATCTTCCATATGTTTTTGTTGGTGCAGTGCTGCCGGTTCATTTAGGCACGAGTAAACCCATCTACCATTACTTCAAATACATTATATCTCATAGGATTTCCATCAGGTCAAATGGGAATTCGCACAAACTGCCTGAGCAGCAGGAACTTGCTAATTTGTATAGCATTATTCCCGTGTGTTTGCTTTTTTTTATTCATCTTTGTTTTTTATTCTTACTTTTTGGCATAAACTTCATATACTATATCTGATCGAGTTGTTCAGGGCTCAATGCTTACCCCTTTTATTATTGTGATTATAGGAAATTTTGGAAATATTCAGTTGTTTCAAAGAAATCCTTTTCCAAAAAATTCAAGTCGTGCTTCTCTAAGTTATTTTTCCTTGAATCAAAAGAACCATATGTCAAGTCATGCTTCTCTATTCCATTCATTCATGCTTCTCAAGTCATGCTTCTCTAAGTTTGGATTGAATGAATGAATGGAATGGAATGGAATAGAACAGAGAAGGAAACGGAACGAAGAGTGGAGTGATTAATTTTATTCTAACTAGGGTGAGTCATTCTACACTCTACTAATAAATTAAATTCATAAATTTGGAACATTTCAATAGACAATTTTTATTTTATTTTATAGGAATAAATCATTATATTCTTATATTTACTCTTCCAATCTAAACATAGCATTAGGGATGAATGCTTAGCCCGTGCAGGTCAATCTTAATTAAAATCATTAACAGAATGAAACGAGAATTTGAGTTAAAACATTAATTTACCCAATCTAATAAAAACGCGATCTAAATGTAGGAAGCTACTTACCTACTGATCCTATGATATCTACACCTTAAGAATCTTAAAACACTTGGATTCGACTTGAAAACAGGGAAAAAAAAAATACGTTCTTAGTTTCATCCTACGAGAGCATTTTTTTTTCTTCATTTTGCTCCTATATTTTGAAAATAAGAGAACAATCTAAATGCTATGTCGACGAGTCAACTTTCCGATGAACTCGTCATAAGATCTTGATTTAGGAGGTAGCTGATCTTCCCAAAACCACAGAATGTAATCAACATTATCATCTTCAACATCAGAATTCTGATAAGACTCGTCTTCTTCCTCCTCCTCAAAATCATCGTCTATTTCCGCGCCATGCACTATATCTATACGTGCTCGCTCGTTCAAGATCTCTTCATAGGCATGTACGATGCTGCTTTGTTTTAGCCAACTTGTGGTATTCTGCTTCCAAGAGAGGAAAGTTATAATGCGACGAGGGACGTTGTTTCTAAAGGATTTGAAGAACTTGTTGAAATTCTTCAAAACCCTAATGGACTGATTTTTCAACTTCTTGATTCTAGGGCTAACTAGGGAAAACATGGTTGGAGTATTAATTTATGTGCTAGCTAGGGTTTCACAATAAAATTAAAGGGATTGAAAAACAATATGGGAAGAAGAAGACACATTTTCGTTCGTCTACGTAGATCTACATTTATAGGGATCAAGAGAGTCGATGATCTGTTAAATATTGGAAATTATATCATTCATAAATTTTCGTGTACGTAAAAGGAAACTCTTAACATGCATATTGAAGTATCGACATACATATCTTTCTTTTTTTTAAAATACGCATGAAGATCTGTAAACCTTATCTATGCTAAAAATTCATAATTAGTTACTGTATTTTATTTATTTTTGTATTTGTCTCATAATAATAATAATAATAATAATAATAATAATAATAATAAAAAAAAAAAAAAAAAAAAAATTGCATGTAAACAACATGAACCACTCTTTTAGCATTAACGCTCTTTTTCTGTTTTTCGGGTATTGCAGTCGTTATGTTTCTACATGCAAATTGATTTAGGTGAGAAATCACAGGGACGGTTCAGATTCATTCTAATTAATTTATAAGTTATTTTAGGTTGCAAAGTGTCTTTAGATAATAGAGTATTTTTGAAATTTTAATCTACGCCGTGCATTCAGACACGGATAATTACATGTCATCTCTTTGGTATTTTTGCGGGCTATATCGTAAGCAACTATTATAGTATGTTCTGACTCATGGTATAAGAATTTTTTGTCTAATTTTTAAAAAAAAAATATAGAGGAAAAAATGTTATGATGATGCGATTTAATTGGTATTATGACAATATATTTTTGTTTGGCCTTAGAGGGCTTACTTTATACTTTTGGGTATGCAGTACTACCCTTTTTTTTACAGAAAATACTATTCATGGATCATATTGATTGATGGTTAGAGATACTGGAGACAAATAAATGCTGTCAAACTTCTCATTTCGTTTTGTCAATAAAGGAAAGGTGTGTGGGATATGCGAAAACACTATATTACACAAATTTGAGCCCGTTATCGTCAATCAAAATGATATAGTTTAGGTTATAGTGTCATTTTATAACATAATGGTTAAGAAGTGGAATTTTTTTGTAAAATACTTTTTTTTAACAAATATAATAATTACTGCTTTGGGTAAGAGAGAGTAATATTTATTAATATTGATGTGGCGCCAACGAAGCACCGCGATAGATGTTTGAGATTTAGTGAGGAATTTGTTATTTTTGTAAGAAAAAGATAACATTTTTATAAAATTTTATATACTTATATATATATATATATATATATATATAGTGTGTGAGTGAGTCTTGTTAATTATTCACAAAAATTATGCGAAAATATTAATTTTTTTAATGAAGATATCGATTCCTTTTAATGAATAGGCCGATATATTACATCAGCACAGTCATAAGAACACGGACGCGAGATTGTGATTTGCTAGAATCTGGTCTGACATTTATTCTGAAGAGTTTATGTTTCTTTGTCATATACGATTGGCTGGCTAGTGATTCTCTTTTTTTGGGTGGGCGGAATCTAGAGAATTGTACCAAAGCCACCAAGGCACTAACCGACTACTGAATCCAGCCCAATCAAGCTTTTTCAAAAACAATAACTTTATAATTATTACTCCCTTCACTTCAAATTATTTAATTCATTTTTAAAAATTAATTTAAAATATTTTTAAATTTAAAATTAAAATTATTTATCAAAAATTATAAAATAAATAATTTACCGTATTCATTATTGTATTAATTAAAATTAAAAAATTATATATTATTTCGAATTTAATTTTTTTTAAGTTAATTTAAAAAAATTAACAGTAATTAAATAATATGAAACAGATGAACTATATTTTTTCGATTTAGCCCAAGGCTTTCTTATATGAATTGATTCTAAGAAGTCATTAAGTGAGTTTTGCATAGTACTTTTTTAATCCTAGTATCCAATCGGGGGCGGATCCAACAATTTCAATTAGGCTGGACTGAAAAGTATAGGGTTGGGGTAAGACTATTCAAACTTATTTACACATAATTATATAGTATATTTAGAAAGAAAATAAAATTTGGGGCTGGGCTAAAGCCCTCAAAGCAAGGCTCTGCCCCTGCATCTATTTCAAAATTAGAAATATAGGGTAATATATTTTTATTATTTTAAAATTTAAAATAGATTTTAATTTTAAACTACAAATGTTATGAAAATTTTAATATGTCATTACTTATATTTTAAGTTAATTGAGTACAATTATATTAGTATTATTATAATCTAAAAATGTTAAAAAAATTATAGTATTTCTTAAAAATTATCCTCTCTTTTTTTTAAATATATCTCCAATGTTATATGAGAAGGAAGATTTAAATTTTAAACAAACAAAATCACTTCTTATCTAAATAAATCTCCCTCTTAATTAATCAATAGTAGTATCCTTTGATAATTCTTCCTCCATTCCATAATAATAGACTTTTGTTAAGAAAAATATTGATTCTAATTTATTTGTAGTTTATAACTTTCTCAAAAAATAAATTATTTATTTTTATATTACCCCTAACTTTTCTTATTGTATGAGGAAATTCTCTCTTATATTCGTAGTTTTAAACTTTTCATAAATAGGTAGTGATAAAAATTTATATAAATTTTTATAATCAAATAATAATATTAAATAATTTTCTTTAACCCATACACATGAAATTGTAACAATTATTAATATGAATAGGAGAGAATAGTGTACATGAGACTAAATTTAATGTAAGACCCCGAATTTTATGAAATACAAAATTTAATTTTTCTTCATATATATTTTTTGAAACAGTAAGTGATTAAATCGATAAAGTTAAAAATTAAGGATGTTATGTGCAAATTTTATTTTGTCGGACAATATTCGCTTTGTCAGGGAATATTCGTTTGGTCGGGGAATATTCATGCCGTACGACGGCGCCGAAATAACAAAATATTGGTGGACCCCACAACGGAATATTTGTCGGATATAGAAAACGACAGAAATAACCTTTTTAAATAAAAATAGTCAACGGAACTGTTAAAATACCGGTGATAAAAGAATAGTAGCATACGGTAGTTATTGGTATTTTCTGTAGCACTCGGTACTCTACAGTAACACACGGTATTGCATAGTGTCTCATATTATTGGTCTGATAATTGACACCGTAACTGTTACGCATCATTTCATCGATAATTGTCACTGCATAATATTTTATATTATCAATTCAATAATTGTTGTTACACAGTATTTTGCATTATTGATTTAATAATTGTCATTACACTGTATTTTATATCATTGAGTCAATAATTGTTGATGCACTGTTTTTTTTAAAATTATTGAACCTAATAATTGTCACAGTAACATATGCACAGTAATTCACGTTATTGAATCAATAATTGTCATGACACAGTAACGTATTTTTCTTTTACATACTTTCTGTATTATTGTTATCTCTATTACGGTATTATTTAAACAGTTGTATTTCATTAATTAATTGACTTGATATCTAAGAGCTAACTATACTGTATTTATAACAATTAGTCATAATAATTGAATTGATAAAGTTATTTGTTTATAATATAAAGTTAGGTGATTATTAGGTGATATGAAAGGAATGGTGTAGATTAAAGTGTGAATTATTGTTGAATAATTGAATTGATTTGTTTATAATATAAAGTTAGGTGATTATTAGGTGATATGAAATGAATGGTGTAGATTAAAGTGTGAATTATTGTTGAATAATTGAATTGATTTGTTTATAATATAAAGTTAGGTGATTATTAGGTGATATGAAATGAATGGTGTAGGTTAAAGATAATATAATATTTGAAATGGATGGTGTAGATTAAAAGATGATCTTTAAATGAATGGTTTAGATTAAATGAATGATAAGATTTTTGGCTATAAATAGAAGCCTTAACTTAAGGATTTTTCATAAACTTCCTTACTTGTTCTTTCTTTCTCTCTCTAAATACTTTTTGTGTAAGTTCTCTCTAAGTGTTCTTAAGTCATTCCTAGTTTTGAAATCTTTTGCATTCTTCTTTGAATTCCCGAGTAGAATTTTCTTATGTACAGCAACTCTTTCGAAAAATCGTAGTAAATTCATTATTTGTCAGAATTTAATGAATTAAAAGCCTGTCTCTTCAGTTTTTCGTCCTCTACAACTTTGAAGAAGGAAGAAAAGTCATCTGAAATCATCTTCATGTCTTAAAATACTAAAAACCGTAACCTATTCTGATTTTCGTCACTATTTTCAGTCTTAGTTTTGAAAATTCATAACTCATTAATATTAACTCCGAATTGAGTGATTCTTGAGTCTATGTCGTCTATCTTTCCGAGAGTAACATTATTTTAAAAACATAAAGAGATTTTAAAAACTCTAGAAGACTCAAAAGTCAGATTCTTTACTGCTACATAGACAAACAAGGAAGGATTTGTTCGGCTAATAAACTTGTTTCACAATATCAAGGTAAGGGATGTCATTTTTTTTTCATACTCTCAAATTTACTACTTGTAACGAATGTCATATTCTTTCATCTTCTATTATTAAAACTTACTACGGTAAGGGATACCATCTTTTTCATCTTCCATTATTCAAACGTACTATGGTAAGGGATTATCATTATTTGATTCTCGAAAATAATATTGTTTCTTTCTTACTCATAAGATGTGCCATTTATTTCCATGTATTAAATTATGGGAATAACCTTACGGCGCGGATTATCGCCTGTTGGTGAATAACCTTTCGTATTCATTCATTATTAATCTCTGAGAATAACCTTACGGAGCGGATTGCCGCCTGTTTGGTGAATAACTCTTTGTACTCAAATTCTATTAAATTGTGGGAATAACCTTACGGAGCGGATTGCCGCCTGTTGGTGAATAACCCTTTGTATTAATTTCCTTCACCTTTTGTTAATCAAACCTGCTACGGTAAGGGATATTATTTTCTTTCATACTCCTAAATCGAAATTTATTATGGAACTATTGCTTCTATAATTCAAGAAAATATTATATGTTCCATAATAGTTGAACTTCATTATTTCAACTGAACCTTCCTATTTACGTGAACCTTTCTATTGAATTGTAACCGTTATTCTGAACTGTGGATCTTGAATATCATTTTTAAATTTCACTCTACATCATGTTGACAATTTGGACATTATTTGAATCTGTACAAAGTAAACTTCCGATACTTATTGTTATCCTATTTCTTCTGTTCATCATTTATATCATTCTAATCATCCAAAAATTAAGCTGTTGTGAATATCTGTGGCCGGGGGCACAGATGTGATATATTTGTTGAACAGATGATAGGTTAAAGGCGATATAATAGATTAAAGGCGATACATCTGTTCGGTGTCTTTTATGGCACGTGGTGAATGTTCTCTTTGGCCCGTAGTGCAAAGATGAACTGTTGTTTGGTATGATTATGACCAAAGGCTGAATCTGGTATAATCATGACCGTTGGTGCTATAGTGAATATCTTTGGCCCGTAGTGCAAAGATAAACTGTTGATGTGCATGATTATGATCAGGAACTGTGAATTTATATTATCATGACTAATGGTATTTCAGATGATAAAAGTTGATGATGTTTTTACGAAAAAGAGAAGCGAATGGACATTATAGTCTGCATTATTCTTCTAATAGATTGCTCATTCCGCTGCTATTATTGATCTGAACATTGTTTAAGAATTTAACTGCAGTTTTTGATATAAACCTTGTATTCTATCAAGAACTCAACTGTTGAAGGCTAATGATAATTTATTCGTCATTATCTTAGTCATGATATTTCTTACTGGGCTATTTGAGCTCACCCTTTCTTTTGTTCCATTGTTTTTCAACAGGAGATGAAAACATAACAGGGTCTAGCCGGGGGATGGAGTGAGGGTCCGAGGAATAGTTATCATAGTCTTCACGTTTTGTAAAATAGTGTGGCAATAATAGTGAAGACTTAGTTGTGTATTATTATACACTGTATTGTTGTACGTTGTGCTTTGTTGTAATACTTTTGTTGTAGTCTTTTGACGACTCAAGTTTGGGCTGTGTGGACCCAGATTTGGGGGCGTCACATTTAATATTTTCGAACCCGGATCGATTATCGAATCGAAATATGTATTGGATGGATGAATTACTGGTTTAACTAGTGGTCGAATCGTTATTAAACTGGTAACGTCATAAATACAAATATATATATATTATTAATAATTAATAAAATTTTAAAATTTTATTTTTTTGTAAGTTAAAATATAGTAAAATTATGTTATAATATTAGTAATAATATCTATTTTTTTTTTTAAATATTTTTGTACAAAAAGTTATTAAAAAATATTTTAAAATCGGGTCGACTAATCAATTTTATCGGGTTTTAATCATACTGATAAAAAATTAATATTTCAAGTTAAATCAGACTGACGTGCCAAACAATTCTTATTTTTATCAATCAAATCGTCGATCCGCCCGAGTTCAGTAACATTGACTTAATTTATTGTTTAGTCTCTATCTTATGTTATATTCTCATCTCATATCCCGGATATAGTTGTTACTTAATTGATTCATTTTTTTACCATCAATTTTGAAAAAAAATAAGAATTTTCTAATATCCATAACATGTGACCTGACTAGAAATGAGAGAGAATCTAAAACAATGAATATAAAGTCAAGTGTACACATGATGGCCGCCGTAAAAAAGCCTAATGCCCTGAATCTAAAATTAAAAATTCATTCACCATTTTTAATGTTATTTTAGATTATCATTTCTCTGTTTTAGAAAAGTAATTTCTTTTAATTTTTATGATTAATTTATGAAAATTTAAATTTTATAATTGATCTGTATTTATTTAATATTAATTAATACAATAATTAATTGTGCAAATAATTTAAAAAATATAATTAAATAAAAATTATTTTCATTGAAATAAAAAAAATTATAATTTAGAATTTAAAAGTTTATAAATTAACTAAAAATAAATTATAATTTATTTATTTTTATAAAATAAAGGGAATATATTTATTATATGACGCAGTCACAAAGACTTTTTTTTTTTATTGAAAAAGGGCTGAGAATCTTTTCAAGTAGTAAAATATTTTATTTGAAATATCAAATATTGATACGCTGGGGGAAAATGTACTAGGTCTGTAATGCGTCCATATGCATCGAAAAATAATATTAAAAAACACTATACAAACGAGGATTAATGAATGGGCTCGGACCCACCTACGGTCGAAACTCCTTCACGTTTTGCAACCAAAAGGCAAAAACAGTTTGAATCGAAAAAGGGTGTCTGAATTGAATCTGGAGTAGGGGAGAGGAAAGAGAAAAGGGATGAAAGATTCCGACGAAATAATTACAGCTCCACTTAGTAAGCAAATCATATATATATAATCTCAATTTTTTTTAATTAATCACTATTTCAATTTCTTATCAATTTATCTAATCAGACCATCCCATAAATTTCCAAATATGCAGTTGATCATCGTAAGAACAAAGTCTCCCAACTTGATGACTCCTCTTCCAGTTCTCAATCAGCACCGTACGCCGGAGAGAATTCTCACATTGAGCAAGTGGCGCTCACGGTTCCGGTCAACGACGACACTACACTACCGGCGGTTACCTTCCGCACGTGGATTCTAGGAACTCTAGCATGCGTTCTCCTCTCTTTCCTCAACCAGTTCTTCTGGTACCGGAGAGAACCGCTTACCATATCCTCCATCTCAGCTCAGATCGCCGTGGTGCCGCTCGGCCACTTCATGGCGGCGACGGTCACCGATCGAGTGTTCTTCAAGGGGCGAAAATGGGAATTCACTTTGAACCCGGGCCCTTTCAATGTGAAGGAGCACGTGCTGATCACCATCTTCGCTAGCTCCGGTGCTGGAAATCCTTACGCGATTCACGTGGTAAGCGCCGTGAAGATATTTTACAAAGAGAAGTTGACTTTTTGGGTATCGTTAGTAGTCGTCATAACGACTCAAGTGTTGGGCTTCGGTTGGGCTGGGATGTTCCGTCGCTACTTGGTGGAGCCTGCTGCGATGTGGTGGCCCCAAAATCTAGTTCAAGTCTCTCTTTTTAGGTACGTACGTCCTATCTGGTCCATTCAGTTTTCCATGGAATCCGACAGGTCTTCTAAGCCAACTCTATGCCTTACTTTTGAGACGAATTATTGTTCAAATAGATTTTGGCCCATATGCTTGAAAAATAATCCCAAAAGTATGCTTACTGCTTCGACTAGTCTCGACTTGCTTAAACTCAAATAAGTCCAACTCACCTAAAAAGTGCTGCACTCACTGCTTGGGTAATAGAGTTCATGTGGAGAAACATTGTTGTTGGAAAATTGACTCAAACTTGTGTTTTGTACATTTCCAACTGGTGTCTGAAGCGAAGGACTTGGTCCTTTGATTCACTCGCTCTTGCTTAAAGAGGTTGAGTTTTCTCGTCTCGCAACGTGTAGCCTCATTTGACAGGTATTATGCATAGAAACATGTTGGGATGGGTGGGTGTGTGGGTGGCTTCAGCCTATGGGATTGGGGTTGGAGGGGGGAATCAATGTACCGAAAAACAAAAAACTGCTGTCCAGAAATAGTTACCATAAATTGTCAGTGCATTAATATCACCACTTACTTTAGATGCTTCAGTATTAGAGATGTAAATGAACTGCGATGCTAGTCAGCTTGACTTGTCAATGCCCGACTCGATTATACTTGAATCTGTTTAGCAAGCCAGAGTTATATCAAGCCTTTTTCTGTGTATACATAGTCGAGCTCAAGTTCTGCCTTGTTCATCTGCGCTTGACTAGTTTAATATCCGATTAGGGACCGACTTGAGCCTCAATTAATTATAATATTTTTGTGGTTATTTTATCAAGAATTTTAGATTATATTAAATACCAAAGCTCGACTCGGTTTGCTTATACCTAGCAATCAACTCGCGAGGTACTCATTTATTACTTGATGTTGAGTTCGTCCCACCAAATCAAAGCTCATTTAAAACTCGACTTAAACTCAATTATATATTAGGCGAATTGAGGTTGGCTAGACAAATTAGAATGGTGAATGTATGTAAGTGACTGGGCAAGGAGTGAGGTATTTTTTATTTATTTTTCATTTTCTGGGTGCTAGTAAGGTATGTTTGCTTTATGTAAAACCCATTGGTACTTGAATAAAAGGGGGAAAAATCTATTTCTTAATTATTGAATACTTGTCGGACTTAAAAGCACCCAACTTAATTGAATATTTACGTCCTGCATCCTAAATTTCTCTGAAGGCAGTCAGGCTAGTGAATGTTAACTCTGACGAACCATTACTTAATACGGTATTGTTTTTAGTTATTCATAGCTATATTCAATATCATGAAAATGGCAGGGCTCTACATGAGACAGAGGAGCGGCCCAAAGGGGGAGTAACACGGAACCAGTTTTTCCTCATCGCCTTCATATGCAGCTTTGCTTACTATGTCTTTCCAGGATACCTTTTCTCAATGCTAACGTCCCTTTCCTGGTTCTGTTGGGTTTTCCCCACTTCAGTGATAGCCCAACAGCTAGGTTCAGGACTCCACGGTCTTGGAATTGGTGCCATTGGACTTGATTGGTCCAGCATATCCTCTTACATTGGGAGTCCTCTTGCCAGCCCATGGTTTGCTACTGTCAATATTGCAATAGGATTTGTTGTGATCACATATGTCCTTACCCCCTTCATATACTGGTTCAATCTCTGCAAAGCAAAGAACTTCCCCATATTCTCAGATGGCCTCTTCACTTACAGTGGCCAAGAGTACAATATTTCGGGCATTATTGACTCAAACTTTCACATTGACTTGGAGGCGTATGAGAATGAGGGCCATCTCTATCTTAGTTCCTTCTTTGTTATGACCTATGCTGTCAGTTTTGCCTGCCTCACTGCAACTGTTGTTCACGTTTTCCTTTTCCATGGAAGGTAAATTGCACTTTCACGCCAAGATATTATGTCATCGCTTTTTTGGATTAGGTTATGACTGTTATCTATTTGTCCATGAGGTTTTTCAAATAGCTTCAATCCTTCGATGATTGTGCAATACAAAGTGTTGCAAAGCAGAACCGAAGGTAGAGCAGTGTCAGTGTTTTATTGTCATTGTGCCCCTAGATTTTATTAGACGGAAAAAGGGTAAAAGTGAATTTGAAATAAAGAACTTGGGATTTATGGCATTTTTAGTAAATTTTGCTCACCCTTAGTAATGGACCTTCTTAAATTTGTGGAAATATGGATTACAAGCTACTGATTGTGATCAGAAAATCATTGCTTCTGTCAGAGGTTAATATTTTCTAATCAAACTTGTTAGTCTTCTTTTACTTTGTTCCCTTCTCTTGCACTCGGAATCTCCCTTTTCTGTACCTTGTTTGCATGTACAATTATGTCACTTACATATGAACTATGGACGTTTACTGACACTTGGCTATCAGAAAACTCTAATGACATGTGTCCTGTTGCATGTACTGTTTAACTCACTTTTATGAGGATTTAGAGACTTATGGCAGCAAAGCAAGTCTGCGTTTCAAGAGAAAAAAATGGATGTGCACACAAAGCTTATGAGAAAGTACAAGCAAGTCCCAGAATGGTGGTTCATATGCATTCTCCTGATAAACATTGTGGCAGCCGTATTTATATGTGAATACTTCATAGATCAACTCCAGTTACCATGGTGGGGTGTCTTGCTAGCATGTGGCATTGCATTCTTCTTCACCCTTCCCATTGGGATCATCACTGCAACAACTAACCAGGTACGCTTTTATGCTTATCTAAAACTTTCTGTATTCTAGAATCTAGTTATCTGGACGAGCTAAATATTTGTTGTGGTTCACTCATGAATTTATCAAGCATTGGGCATAACTGCTTTATGACTTAGATTAGTGAGTCTACTCTTAACGTAATTATGTAAAGGTATTTGATATGGTATTTGATATTTTCCACACATGCTATATTCTCTAAACAGTAAAATTCTAACAATCCAATCTCTTGTTGGTCAATAGACTCCAGGCTTAAATGTGATCACAGAGTATATCATTGGGTACTTGTATCCAGGTTACCCAGTGGCTAACATGTGCTTTAAAGTGTATGGATATATCAGTATGAAACAAGCCATTCTCTTTTTGCAAGACTTCAAACTTGGACATTATATGAAGATACCACCCAGATCAATGTTCATGGCCCAGGTTAGTTTCCTTCATATTTCTTTCAGCTTTTTTGACTTGAAAATGTTAACAATCGTAAAATGTGATAATATCTTCAATGCATTGATCCTTTCATAATTATCTTATTTATCAGGTTGTTGGTTCTCTTATATCAGCATTGGTGCATATAGGAACTGCATGGTGGCTCATGAGCACCGTCCCTGATATATGTGATAGGGCCATGCTTCCCGCGGGCAGCCCATGGACCTGCCCAAGCGACCATGTGTTCTATGATGCCTCAGTCATTTGGGGACTAATTGGACCTCAAAGAATTTTTGGAAATCTTGGCTATTACGCTGCTATCAACTGGTTCTTCTTAGCGGGGGCCATACTGCCTCTCCTAGTTTGGCTCGCACACAAGGCCTTCCCAAGTCAGCATTGGATAAAACTTATTTCAGCACCGGTAATATTAGGAGGCGTCATCAATATGCCCCCGGCCACTGCTGTCAACTACACTAGCTGGATTATTATTGGTTTCCTCTCCGGTTTTGTTGCATACAGATACTACCGGAACTGGTGGAGCCGCCACAACTATCTATTATCTGGTGCACTGGATGCTGGATTAGCCTTCATGGGGGTGTTATTGTATTTATGTATGGATATGGGGCATGTTAGCCTGGATTGGTGGGGGAATAACCCTGATGGATGCCCCTTGGCTTCTTGCCCAACTGCTGAAGGGATTGTGGTTAAAGGGTGCCCGGTTTTCTAATGAAGCCTCTATGTGCGTCTTTATATCCAGCTATGTTACTGTATTCATTTTGTAAGTAATTGTCTTTATATTATTGTATTCTTCTTTCTCATAAGCAGCAACTTTTTGTATTCATAACTAGCTACTGGCCGATTAAAATACTTTTTGAATGACGATAGTGCCACTTTTTAAAAAAGTTCATAATTTTGGCTTCTATGAACGCAGGTTTTGGTACGGAAAATTGCACCACATGTCATCCATTGATTGTGGATTATCCGCTCGATAACAATTTATAATGCTCGCATGGGAAAATATTTATACTGTATTAATATTACAAGCAAGGAATTACCAATAGCAAACATTTTTTTAACTGCTTTAGTTTAACCTGTTCAGCAAATATATATATATATTTTTTTTTTTTTTTTTATTATTTTTTTTTTTTTTTATCATTTATAGACCGTAGTAATTCATCAATTCCGGACTATCCACGGCGTGTACTAGGCGGCCTTGGCCCCCTTAGCTTACTGACTAGTGGATTGCCTCCTCTCTGCCCAATGATATAAAGTGTCCTCTTGTTTCAAAGGAGAGAGTTTAACGAAAAGAGTTTATTTGTGTTATTAATAGTATAAAACTGTAAATGATACTATAAATTATTATCATATCTTATTACTAATCTAATAACTTACTATTTTTAAAGATAAATATAAGACAAAATGCCATCATTGAGATTATAAATTTTACTTGTACGAGACTACTTTTGTCAAGAAGTATCTCTCTTGCAAAAAGATTTAATAATTGCATACCAAGAAATTTTCACATGATGGATATATCTCATACAACCTCTAAAGATCCGACAATAAATTCGTTCCCCTTGGATATAAGAAAGAAATACTCTTTTATAAGAGTCATGTCATGCTATACATGACACAAATTTATGTCGATTGATATATATATAGTATTTTGGATATAAAAATACCCATTTTAAAAATAGTAAAACTTATAAATAGTAAATATTTATCCTGAGGGAAACTTAAATAACATTTTTAAAGTTTCAAAATGCTATTAAACTTTTAAAAATAGCAAAACTTATAAATAATAAAACTTTTATGTTATTTAAAATTAAAAATATTTAAATTAATTTTGAGTTTGAAAAGACGCAAAAAAATATTCTTCCTATTATTAAGAAAGGAGGGAGTGGTTCAAAATTTTAGCAAAGTGCTAAACGACGACGTAATAATATTTCACGGAACAGAAGAGTTTGCTCAACACTTATTTATAAGTTGGTCAACCCAACTTATAAGTAGTTAAGTTAAAAAAGTTATTCGAAAATGACTGTTTTTTTTTATTTATAAGTTAAAAAAAAGTAAAAAAAAAGAAGTAAATTTTTATTATTTAAAAAAAATAACTTATAAGTCATTATTTTAAATCGGTCGACCATTATAAAATGACACAAAAATGTTTTTTTTTATTTTTTTAATATTCTTCTTAATAAAAGATATTTTAATAATTTTTACATTTTACTTAACTTATAAATCATTATTAACCGAACATATCCATAATTATTACTTATAATTTTCGACTTATAAATAAAAATAATACCAAATATTTTTATTTTTAAATTTATTAAAATTTTAATTTATAAATTTACTAAAATTTTAATTTTAAATTAACAAAAAAAAAAAAAAATCCCGAACGGCCCTTACGTATCAAATCGTGAGCAAACTGGAAATTATTAGGGAAGAATGGAAGACCAGGGGGAGGCTACTTCTGCCAAGGCTTCGTCTCTTCGATGGGCAATCCTTCGGCGCGCCCTTCTTCGCCGTTCTTCTCCGGATACCGGTACTCTCTCTCTCCCCTCTTTCTCTCTCTACATAATTGTTGTAATTGAGTTAGATATATAGTTGGTTGTGAATAATGACTGTAAATACTGAGCTATTTGCGTGGAATTAACTTATTGACAGAGGAGCAAGAATCTGAAATTGCGATAAAACATGTCTCTAGGAAGACCAATCCAGGGTTCAATTTAATACCATGCAATTTAATGGATGATCATCAGCTTGAAGGCAATACACCAAATCACTCATCATCCGTCAGCTCCAGAGAAGCTTGTTTCTGCTATACATTGCCCATTCCCAATTTTCCTAAACTCTTTCTATTGTATGAATCCCATAATCTTTACTTGAAACTAGTTTTTTTTTTCAAAACTGAGGTGATTCATTTAACTTTATTGAGATAGTTTACGATTTTCATAATTATATTGTCTAAAAACTAAATTAATTCATATCAAATTTCAATTTTGAAATATCTCAAATTGAATTCAAAAAGTCAATATTGATATTTTGGAGCTGAGGGAGTATAATTTTTTGGTAATATTGGCAAAAGAACAATAATTTTGTTTGGTTGTGATTCATTGTTCCTAACTTGTAGAATTTTGATGTAGTCAGAGAGTGGGCAATGATGCTGTCCTAAATGATTTTGAGATCTGCAACAGATATGATATTGACAATACGGGGATTGTTTGTAAGTTCTCTCTGCATTCAAGAAACTTGTCTTCTCATTTGGTAGCTATATTCTTTGCGTGCCTCTTCGTATCTCTAGTTTGGTTAATGAAATGGATATATGATGCCATTGTTTGAGATTCTTCCATTTGAACTTTAAGAATCAAAAGGAAAGAGATGTATCTCTGGAAGCACAAAGAAAAACTGAGTTTCTTGTCATAAATATGTTTGCTGGTTTAAGTTCAGTGAATATTTTGGGTACTTTGCTGGTACACTTGGTGCTCTTACTTTCTATTTGATTGGTCTGAATAACATGATCCCTAGTAAGAAACCAAGGCTTAGAATTCAAGTACCCACACTATGAATGGGTAAGTGACTAATTTTCAAATTCCTCTTATATCAAAATATTAAAACATGGAGAAGCAACTGACTGTGGATTTCTTCAGTTTCTCCTCCTATATTGTGGTTGTAGCATTTCAATCATAGGAATTCCTATGACCATGAGGTGTTGTTTCCATAGGTATATGGATGTCTGGGTAAACTGTCAGACAGTTGCAAAATCCATTCGCTTGAGATCATTTGAGTATGAAGATAGGTAGTGAAAACTATTTTAAGGCCTTCAATTTAGCATAGGGTTGTTGAAGGAGAAGATTTTTGCAAGGCTATGTTTATAGAATTTGTAGAAAGGTCCACATTGTAGATTGTCATGATTTTAAAAATAACATTGCAGATGATATTTGTGTAACCAAGTAAAAAATGTAAATTTAAGTCGAGATCTAGCAACTCTGTAACCAATAATGAGTTTTGTTAAAGTTTTTCTTTCGGGTTCCTTTTTTTCTTTCTTCCTTCCTAGACCAACTGCGATTAACTAACTGACAAAAGAGTTGATGCTCTGGTGGCAAAGAAGTTTTTGTTGTTATCATCACAGATTTAGAAAAGATTCAATCAATCATCATCCCCATCCACGATGTGAACTGGAATCCACCAGAAGAATAATTACTTATTCCTTGTATACTCCTGCAGGTTTATTCTTTGAGAAAGCAAATATGACAAAGTATAGTGATGTATAATGTTTTGCGAATAACCACCACAAATTTGGATTGGAGGGCACTAACATTGTCTTCTCTTTTTTTCCCCATTTCCTCTGTTTGGGTTTCCCAGTTTTCTCTTTTAATCATTTCCTACAAGATTCCATCCCCTCCTTTAATGTGGATGAGATAAGCAAAAGTTTTGCAGCATGGTTGATCATGTACAATTAAGACCATGCACCAGTCTAAAAGTGATTAAATTCAAGGGGAGGTGCTAGCACGTGATGAAGGCTAAACTGATTGAGTTGCTAAAGAAAGATTTGATAGTCTTTACTCTTTAATAGAAGTATGAATATAGGCGCAACTCATGTCACTCTGAGCTGAAAGACAGAACACATATATATATGATAGACCTATGCTATGTTTGGATTGAAGGAGTTAAATTGATGTAGGAATAGAATTGAGAAGGTGTGTAATGGAATGAGTCATTCCACAACCTCCTTAAAGAATGAAAATCATCAATTGATTCCTACAATAACCAGTTAAAGTTTTCTGGAGTTGAAAGGAGGATTCTTAGCATGTATGCTTCTAATAACTTCAAGAATGCAAATGAAGAATATTCTTTTTTGAAAAAAAAAACAAAAGGAAAAGAAAGAAAAGGAAAAAAAAAATAGAAGACCAAGATGAATGAACAATTTTCAATTTTCAGCCCAAACAATAAATGGATTTGTCCACAAAACAATACTAAAGTGCAAAAGTGTTGTTTCAGCTCCATTTTCTAGAGTGACTATAGTAGTTATATGTCATGAAAACAAAGTCGTTAGTATCATTTTTTTACCTCGAACAAGTCCAAAGCTTTTAGAAAATACACACACACACGCATATATATCTTGCATCATAAAGTCCATTTATAACTACAGGGGGTGAGCATGATACGGTTTGAAACCCAAACTGCACATGAAACCGTTTAAGTGCGGTTTGAAAAATTTAAAACCGCTTGTAATTGGTGCGGTGCAGTTTTGAAACGTGCGATGCGGTTTCATTTAGTGCGGTTTCGGTTTCTAAACTAATTGAAATAAATTTCATGCAATTTAAATTAGCAATTTAGCATCACACAATATTAAATATCACTTTGATAACACACACAACCTTACTTATGCAATCTTGTATACGTAGTTATATTTATAAAACTATCTAAACATGTGGAGAAAATGGTCAAGAAAATTATTTTATATTAAAATACACAAGACAACATGATGTTACTTGGGGACTCTAATTTTGGAACAGAGTACCTCACATCTGAAAGAAAACAAAATGATATAACAATGTCAATTTCCCAACAGCTCCAACAGAAAAATTTATAAGTAATATGGATAAATTCAACAAATCATCAAGTACTAAAACAATAACTTCATTGTGGATAAAAAAAAAGTTCTTCAAAATTCTTAATTAACGCCAGCAAGCTATAAGAGAATCTCTTGGTTGGGCACCATCTCTAGTATTTAACTAACACTTAAGTATGGACATAACCACAGGTGCCAAAAAATTAAGTAATTAAAAATGAACAAAATATGGCATATGTAAATCTGCTTAAACATCAGTTTGAGAATTACTAACAGTCGTAACTATAAAAACACTAAAGAATGCCACAATATGGTTACCAAATCTAAAAATCCTAGCAAGAGCATTAAACCATGCCATAAAATCAGGACAAAACCAGCTGCATAATTTATCCTTAAAGCTGGTGCTACCCGATAAAGACAGCGCCCCGTTTTAGCCATTAGTGATGTGGTGCAGTGGACAGCAGAAACTGAAACCAAATCTCAAATGCAAGTTTTCAACCCTCTAAAAACTGTCATATATGCTGGAATCATTGGTGCAGGTTGGTCGTTTTTGGATGTGGTTTTAGGGCCAATTTCGGTTTTTTTGCTCACTCCTCCATCCCTTTAGGCCCCATACTCCACCATCTGACTTAGGTTAGTTAATAGCTTTGATAAGCCAGACCATAGGATCTTGGATATTCCCAAGGCGGACCATCAGATTGGAGGGAGAGCTATCGAGGCACGTCGTACACTTCCCATTATTGGCTTCGAAGACATGAAGTGCTAATAAATAATTCTTTTTGGGCATTGGTGGCTTTTGTTTCTCAGAAGCAAGCAATTTCATCTGTATGCAACGCTAAGAGTACGAAAATTCAAAGGAAAGATATGAATGGGGATTGGCAATAGCACGGTAGAACCTATTTTTTAAATGAATTTCTTCCATGTTTCTAGGGGTATTCAATGGAATCTTTCTTTGTGATGACCAGAGTTACCAAATACTCTTATAGACCTAGCGAACCGTGTATTGGTACTTGTGTGCCCAAACATGGTACTCTTATGTGTTAATACTCTAAATTTAGCGTACCAAAAAAGTTCTTTGTTATTTAACTATAATTGCACAAATATCAATATTATAACTTAGTATTGGATGCTCAAACATTATATTTGTACTAAAATATTTATAAAACAATCAACTTGTTGATTCAACTAAAAATCCTTTATAAAACTTAAGTTTATTACATTTAAATTCTAAGAGAATTCCTAACTGTAAGAATTTATATAAAGATATTCTAGCATATCCCGTTTTAGTTATGTAGCGTACCGTGTACCTGTATTCGTATCGCATATCGAACATACCATAGGTAGCATTGGTATCGACTCGTGCAGTGATGGAATTTGAACCTTGTTTAGCTTCCTTTGTAACCTGTTTGGATTTTTTGGTCTAGAAATGAGAAATACTCCATTGGAGAGATTGGACCAATCGAGCAGAGCAGGAGATGCTTCTTAGTGGTTCGAGTTCATGCAGGACGGATGGGAACAAGTAGCTTGGCTCAACCTTCGCTTAAGTAGCTAGCTTTTCGACAGGTGGAATATAGTTACTACCGTAAAGGCTAGAAAAGAAAAATGAGCTATACAATCTGCTATTAGTTTCATTCTGCGGAGCAAACGTATAAACTCTTACTAATGACATTAAACTGCAGACGAGAGTGTTTTTAACCGCTAGATCTGAGGATAGACGACTGAGATCTGTTGTAAGATAGAAGACTTTTTACAACGTTGTCAATGGATCAGTCCCGTATATATACATATATATATATGCGTGTGTGTATATACACATATATATGTACATATATATATACACATCTATATACATATATATGTATATACATACATAACTATGATACATATCTGTAAAAGTTATATTGCTTCATACTTGTTTTTCATATACTTTTCAACAGGTCCTTGGCCGTCAGAGGAAGTCCTTGCTTATTATTGCTTGTCACATGCAGGCATGTTCAGGTTTATAAGCAATTAAACATCTTGTCCCTTCTTCGACTTTGATGTAGATCTTGATGGCTCCACTTGTTCCCATCTTGTATATTGATAATTTGATCCCGAAGAATATTGTTTATATGCATTCCTTTTATATGATGTAGTTGCACCTCTCTTCTACTCTGTAGATCTAAAAAGGTCATCGAACTAGGATCAGGATATGGGTTAGCTGGCTTAGTTATTGCAATGGCCACTGAAGCACTGGAAGTTGTAATATCAGATGGAAATCCTCAAGTAGTTGATTGTATCCTTTTAATTTGGTCATAGTAGGAGATTTGTGTAAGATAAAACTATATATACATGTCAGCTGCGTTTTAAAACTTGTGAGTGAACTCTATCTTGCTCTTAGTAACAGTTATTCTTCATCTCACTCTTTCAGTTCTGGCTCAGATGTCTTTCAATAGTTTCTTCATCTGGATTCAGACTGGAGGTTCTTAACATACAGATATTCAGCGTAACATAAATGCCAACTATGGTGCATTTGGTGCTAAAAAAGTGAGGTCTTCGATGCTTCACTGGAAACAGCAGGGGATCTCAGACATTTCCAATACGTTTGATGTCATTGTGGCAAGTGACTGGTAATTGACTCTTCAGATGTCATTCTCTTTGAAGTTGCTATTACAACTGAGTATGAATCATGAACTCCATTTTCAGTGAAATAGATATATCAAATGTGAATAAATCGATGATCTTATCTCATTAGCTGCACACGCGGTTTGCTTTTCAAAGACAGATGTTTTAATGTCATCTGAGTATTTGGCCAAGCAGGGTTTAGTGTATATATCTGCTCTGTGTTCCGGACATGATGAGTAAAACTTTTCCTTGTGCTTTATAGTTGAATTCTATATCTTTATTTAAGTGTTTTTGTATTTGATTTATTCAGAGAATACATAATGCCTAAACAAGAATTCTTGAACAGCGAACAATCAATTCATATATTCACGACCAAGAAAATAAGTACTGAATTTCGGATAGGCCCTGAAAGCGAAGGAAAGCTGGAGTGCCAACAGGCATCTATAGATGATTAACTGTAGATTTCTACATGGTTTAAGTTCCTTGCTAGTTAACAACTTATGCTTGTACATGACATGCAATGCATAAAAAATATATGCTCGTGCAGCCACTTGTGTTTACAATTTCTTGATTCATCATTTTGCAGCACTTTCTTTAAGGAATTCCACAAAGGCCTTGCTCAAACTCTAAAGAGGTTGTTGAAAGAGGAGGGTCCCTCTACAGCAATGTTTTTTAGCCCTAAAAGAGGTGACTCATTGGATGAATTTTTAATGGAAGTTCAAGAGAGTGGTCTGCATTTCAGTATAGATGAGATTTACGACACAGAAGTTTGGAGGCAGCATCAGGGCTTTATTAACGGTGATGATTCCTGGCCCAACTATGACAAGGGTCACTGCTACCCTTTATTAGTCAGAATTGGGTGGTGAATTTTCAGAGTCCAAATATATGTGCACACTTCACCTATTGCCATAGACACTCGTATCATATGCTAGCTTATAATGCAACATTTTTTCTGATGAGGTGGTGGGTCCCATAAACACTGATTTTGTTCTGGCAGTTAAAGATGAAAGCTTTCGTTTATTTTTTAAACTTCTTAAGATGTTGTACATTAGTGATTGTTTTGAACTTAATATAAGTGAGTGCATAGACTTTTTAACATGCAAGAGATTCCTTATCTTCATTTACAAAATTACATAATAAATACTCTAGGGTGCAAACCACCATGATTAAACAAATAATCTAGGAAAACTTACAAAAATATCCAGAAAAATTTGTTTTAAGGAAATTTCATGCTTTCTAGATCAGGCAAAGCAGCATGGTGTCGGAACATTTTTCTGTTTGCCTTCCAGCTTTACTATAGCCCGGATAAGCAGTCTCAAATTTTATCATGGCAACCAGCCCTATTTTTTTTACGTCAGTCCTTGTAACAGTTGATAGAACACGTTTAAAATAAACCAATTTGGCAAGGTGGTAGTCCCAGTAATCTTTGAACTGACTTTGTCCTACCCCTTAAGTTGATGAATATGCCAATTCCAAGTGTCCAGTCCATTACCCTTGTCCGAGTGTCAAACACAGGTATTTTAGGGCAAAGTGAATAGTCCATGTAACATTGGCCAATTCTTTTGTAGTTAACCTATACTCGGTCCAAGAGAAGTTCAGTATTCAATTACAGTTTCTTAAAAGGAAAGTGAGACGATATAAATAGTGATTTGTGATAAAAACTTGATTCCTTTGAGGTTAAATAGGATTTTTTTGGGGGGAGAAAAGTATAATTTTAAGACCGAATAACTGAATTATGCAACATTCGAGAGTACAATTACTATTTTGTAGTAATAAAAACCTTAACATCCATAATCATTTCAGTTACCCTTTTTGAGTATAGTTTCTAATCGCAAAGTGAGTTGAAAACTAATTTTGTTTCACCTGGCACATCAACAATCTGGCTATGCTTATTACATTATCGCCGTTCTTGTGAAACTGTTAGTTTGCAATCCTCCAATATGCTACAAGGTTATGTCCAATTTTTGGATTCTTTTCTTCCAGAATCTTGATAACCAAAAGGTTCATAGGGTCCAGTTAGCTTTCTGACAAAGAATTATAGAAAAGGTTAATTGCCAGGACCGTCCAAAGTGGTCTTATTGGTCTTCTTATCTTCAAAGAAGATCGACTTGTTTCTTTCTTTATTTTGTTCCATTAGCCTCCCTCCATGCAAGAAGGGGTAAGAATCAAAAGACCTGGTGGCCTGCTTTGTATCTCATCTTGCAAGTCTCTATGGAGTTAATTTCATTGTCATCTTCTGATATATCTCATTTTGCCCGACTTGATTTTTTAGAGAACTTTTTTTAGTAATATTAAAAACATTATCATTCTAATGATTTTGGTTATATATCTCATTTTGAATATGGGAAATATATATCTAGTATTTTTTTTGTGTACCTTAACTAAACTTTCTAACTCCATCGATGCTCACTTGTGACTTGTGATCCTAACAGGATGCTCAAGAGCATGAAAGGCTGATTGTATAAAGGAAAGTGAGTTATATATATATATATATATATGGTCATAAGATGCATGGCTCGTGCAGTAATTGATTTGCCTATTATGCAGCTTGAGCCTTGAAATTTTGATCCTGTAGGCAGTGGTACCTTAGGCTTATATTTTGATGCTCACCAAGTATATTTGTTTTATGTTCAATTAGATAATGTTCATTCTCTTCCTTTCTCTAAAATCCTTTATTTTTGCTCCCCCCCCCCCCCCCCCCCCTCTTTTTCTCTCTCTTTGTAAAGCTTTCTCAAAGAAAAGTTGAATTTAAATTTGACAAGGGAGAACGAAGCCTGCTTAAGAAGCGCATCCCATACAATTCAGTATGCAAAATCCAAGCAGTCCGTCCCGTCCAATTAACAATGTACAAAGTGGGCATCACCATGTCACTAACACTATAGCCATGTGTTTTTCCCAAGTCATTGCCTGTCTTGTCTTGATAAAGCATTTGATCCATACCTCATGTAGTGAGACGTTGAATAAGCTATTTTGCGACAATAATTCAAAAGGTTAAAATAGAACTCCTTTTGTAGAGGAGGAGATTGTGTGCTCCATGTGAGAAGCCCTACTTGGGTTTAATCATATTTATTATAGAGTTTTATATATTGGATGATTAAGATAATAAGTAACGTGTGACGGACGGCATGCTCCCCTACTGGACATTAAAAAGGAAAGAAAAAAAGTTAGTAATAACAATTAATTAAGCAACAAATATCAAAGGCATGAACTACTACTACATGATAAAATAAAAGACTACTTTTTACATTTCAAATCTAGGAATATACTTTAATGTTAGGGAGTTGGTGAAAACTTAGGGGTAAGGAAAGGATGATGAGAGGAACTAGAAAGAAAACTTGGAGAAAATTTATATTTAATATGTAACGTATGACATACTGAGGAATGATATATGTATGCTCAATACGACAAGCCTACCAAATTGTTTCTAAAATACACGCCAAAACAAACACTAATTATCCCTGAACTTAAGCCCAGTTTAGTTTAAGTAGCGCTCGACGCCAATTACTCGTCGTCAGGGACTACTGAAAGCTCCAGATGATTCTCGACTGCGTATGCAGCATTCACACCAAATACTATTATTAAATTTGTTTTGTTTAACAATAATAGTAGGAGTATATAAAATTGGCAAGCAAACAAAAATCATCCATATAATAAAAAATAATTAAAATAAATTTTCTTTTATATCCGCGTCAGACGTATGGACGGGGGTTCCTAGTTTATATAAAATCAAAAATATTTTCTTAATATTAAATATATAAAGAAATAATGCTATGTATGTTCAAATCAGCCGAGAGGAACTGGAGAAGGACAGAAGGTGATGACGTAGTTCGCGGAGGGAGGCACAGGTAAAAGTACTGATACAATTGTCGTAAGCGTAACTGTAAGCGTGAGGACATGGGCTCTTAAAATACTCCGAGTAAGAAGTCGGCCTGCACGTATCAGGCATCTGTACTCTCGCCGCTAAAGCAATACTTGGGATTCCCAAACGCGTCACACACGCTCTTGCAAGCCACGCTCTTGCTCCCCCCTCACTTCCTCCGCTCACCTTCAGCTCCAGAGGACACGGATCGTTCAAGTCAGCATCGTAGCCTGTGTCCGTACAGTTCTCGGCGGTTGAGTGTGAACTTGGCTAGGGAAGCTAGAGGCGCGGTTCCTCCGCCAGCGCATTCAAGTGTTCCAGAGCCGCAATCGGCTGTGGTGCAAGTGAATCTGCCAGTGGAGTCGTTAAGGGTACAAAGTGTGCATCCTCCAAGGCATACTGTGCCGGCGGATGTGTTATATATATAATTGTGATTAGTTAGTATAGGTATGGGAATTGCCAAATGGGTGGGAGAAAATGAGAAGAATGAGGAAGGCATAACGTACTTGTAAAACAAGTGCAGAGTTGGGACTGGGGGCCTAATATTTAATATAGTCGGGGAATTAATATTTTTATAAGTTAATTTGATATTTTTATAAATAAATTTTATTTAATTTTGTAAAAATATCAAATTAATCTATAAAAAATTATTTCCCTATAATTACTCTTTCCTTCTGTTTCAAAATATACGATCATTGATCAATAATTATAATTTTACGTATGGATAATTTCTCAATATCTTATTCACAAAAAAATAAAAAATAAAATTGTGAGTCAATTTATTTTTTTCTCATCTTTCTTATTTTCGAGATGAAAATATTAAGTATTAACTAAGTCAAAAGTTTAACATTTTTATCTTTTCTTTTAAAAAAATATTTCTCAAAAGATTGAGAAAAAGTAATTAAATTCTAGATTAATGATTAATACAAAACAAAAACAGGATACTCATGAACCAAACGATAAAATAAAACAATGTTTTTTTACATTTATTTAAAAAAACTAGGTAACTCAAATACTATTAAACAATATTATAAACTATATTGACGTTTGGGATCACGGTTAGACTGCCAAAGTTAATTACGTTGGCAACTCTCAATGATTATTTTTTAAATTTATAATTTGTGTTATTCTTCTCAAGTTTACCCATAGCTAGATCATAATAAACTATAAATTTTTTGAGATTTCAAAATTTTAGCTAATAGATCAGTGAAAGAGAGTTTAGGCTGTGCTGCTTGTACGATACTAGCTATTATCATAATCAGATGCATAAACGGAGGACAGAGAACAGAAAATCAAACTTAGCTAATGACTTATGGACCCTGCTTGAACCCGCAACTGATCCGGCTGCAGCACAAGCCATCCATGCAGCACCACAAATCAAAAGTTGGTCTGGCTGCTGCAGAAGCTATCCATGCACCGCCAGCTTGGTTCACTGCCCCCGCAACGATAATGACCATGGTGGTAATAGGCATCAAAGCCCATGCCAGCTAGTAACCAAGAAGTGTTTTCTCAATTGACAACACACAAAGTCGTCACAATATTTATTTGTTGAACATGTCAATGATGCACAACTTCTCTTGTTCATATTCTACACGTCGATGCATAACTTCTCTTGTTCATATTCTGCAGAGGGTGTTTTGTTGGGACCAGAGGAATGATTTTTGACAGGATGAATAAAGAAAGCGGCAAAATGGCAGTAGGCATATTCTTTTTTCAAACACTAATCATGAAATTGTTCTTGTTCAATGAAGAAGAGAGGAATGAAGAATAATCCGATATGTCTTTTTCTGCATCAGTTAGGGAAGAGAACAAGAAACCATTAAGGAACTCTGGAAGAGAACACAAAGCCATTAAGGAACTCTACAACTAACTTGAGCATCACCCGCATAATCTTATATGATGAGAAGACCATCTCCAAAAATATCCTTATGTACTTGGTGTAAAAGTAAGTGCTGCAACAAGTCCAATTTATTTTTTACACAAAACCAGTTAACTCAGCAGAAATAATAAAAAATAATAATAACAAAGAAAGAAAGAAAATAAAAAAGTCACCTTTCTCATAAACCCCCGCATTCCATTTACTCCTTTATAAGAAAATCTCCCTCCTACTACTTCGCCTCAAATTTCAATAATTAGATTGAAAAGAAACGAACCATTTTAAGAACGAACCAAGGAAATGTTAATATCTGAGGCCTTCATCTCGCTATATATCCTTCCCCGCGTGAAAAGGGCTCACTCCAGCTAAGAAAGACATCAACTTGTCAAATTCTTCTAATTCCTAATCTTGAAAATGACTACGAAAAATTGGTTACCAAAAAACGAAAACCTATAACAACTCTCGTCTCTCTGCTCTCTATCCATAAAACAGGTTTGAAAATCTAATCCCCAAGTATCAGCCTCACCACAACTCCACTCCAAAGGGCTCGACTTTGAGTGATCCATCTCTCAAACCCCTCCACAAATCGGTTCATCACCACCCACTTCCACAACTTATAATTCCCGTCAACTACAAAGCGTCAGTCATTTCCCATCAAGTTCTTGATTCAATCCATTGAATCTCCTAATATCTACCAAACCACTTCATTTTTCCCAATTAAAACCAAAAAATATGTTTTCCACTTCCTCATTGCCACTTTTAACACTGCCCACAATGAAAGAAAACAAATATAGGAAGGCCTGCTGAAGTACTAATATTTACTTATTTCTCCCTTTAGATAAGTAGTTCTACTTTCATTTGATTAATTTTTGCTCAAATATCTCCACCGCTTAATCCCAAATGCTGGAAAACCTAGATAAAAAGACGATAACAAATATCTGCCTCAAACTTCTAGGGCTCAAAAAAGAAAATACCTAAAACACTATTAACTAGAACCAAAGCAACAAAAAGATCTTGCATATATTGTAATATACTTTTGCAATACTATTCTTTAAGGATATCAATTACTGAACTATGCATTAAATGGTAAAAAATGAGGAAGAGGGTATTCAACTTGTTTCTTCATTCAAGAAGCAAGAAGCATTCTTGAATGTCACATGTAAGCTTATAATTTCTCTTCATCATTACTCGGCAAGGGTGACATGTCAAATTAGCAGTCCAACAAAAACCCAAACTCACATACTCGGGAGAGTTCATGTAAATCTACCGAGATGAAATGTAATGGGAAATGCGTTATCGCAAACAAAATATAAAAGCTAAAATAAGAGAATAAACTCCTTAACAAAGTCAGATGAGAAGCTGAAGCAGGGCATCAAACCTTAAAAACAGAAAAGCTAAAATAAATGAACACTTGAACTGAAATTCAATCGAGCCAAATTGTCACAAATGAAATACGAGTTAATCCCTAATTTCAGTAACCGAAACAAGCACCATCATTATAAATATATGTATACCAACTAGAATGGAGAGCCACACAAAATCCCCATAAAACCATCCTATGTATAACCCATACCCACCAGAAAAGGCAAAAATCTAAACCAGAACATAGTAGCATTCTTCAAAAGTACCAACCAAAAGGAAGAAATCAATTTATATAATAGGACTGATTACTCTGCTTTCTCATGGGTTGTCAGGGCATTCTCTAGCAAAATGCCCTTGCACCCCACAGTTGAAGCAGCTACCACCACCGCCACCACCACCACTGCCTCCAAACCTCTCAAAACCACCCCTTCCGCTGCCGCCGCCGCCTCCTCCTCCTCCACCAGCACCTCCAGGACAATCTCTAGCCATGTGCCCATGCTCCCCACATGTATAACAACCTCCACCACCCCCTCCAGCACGGCCACTTGTGCAGTCTCTGGCAATGTGCCCGTAACCACCACAATTATAGCAACCGCCGCCTCCACCGCCGCCGCGGCTAACACTTCCTTGCCGTTCACAATCCCTGGCCATATGTCCATACCCGCCGCAGCTATAACACTCCCCTCCACCACCACCTCCACCGCGATATCCACCGAACCCACCATACCTCCCTCCGCCGCCACTGCTAAAGCCATAACCACTCCCACCACGGGCGCCGCCGCGGCCACCACCGTTGCGAACCTTGTCAACGGAGGTTACGTCAACAGCCTTGGTTTTGTTGTCATCTAATTGAACCAAGAACTCTACCACCTGGCCGTCATAAAGAGTACGGTAGCCGTCAGATTTGATCTCCGTATGATGAACGAAGAGATCGTCTCCGCCGTCGTCGGGTTTTATGAATCCGTAGCCCTTCTGCTCGTTAAATCGAATTACCACACCTCGAGATCTGATATTCTCGTTCGCCATGGTGATCCAAACTGCAGATCTCGCCAGAGAGTAAATAGAAAGAACAGCAAAAGAAGCCCTAATGCATATCTACGTTTTTTAGCCCAATGTCGCTCGCTCACTCACTAGTCACTAGTCACTAGTCACTTCAGGATTTTCGAGTTTTGATCCCGTGGTTTGCCTCCACGGTATTGGTTTTAGACCCTAAGTTGAGGCTATCAGTTTATGTTTCAAATATTTTCATTTGGGATAATAAATTATTATTATTATTATTTTCATTTTCCCCTTTATTTGGATAAATACAAAATCAGATTATTTTTTTTGAATATTATAATTTATTAGGATGATTTATCCTAACCTAAATAAAAACGGGTTTAGATGAAAAGATAATAACTTGCACATTGTTATTGCTCTGTCAAAAAGAATTAAATTCTTAACCTCTATATTAATAGACCAATCGATAAATTAAAATGATATATCACATCATATTGTTAACGTATGTATAAGAAAAATAAATTTTATAAAAGTCTATTTATAATCTTTCCGTCTTGAAATACTAGTTTCTTCTCCTTCCAAACACTTGAGACTAAGATTTTTGCTAGAAACGCTTAAAATTTTAATGAATAACTTTTTTCAATAACGAACAAGTCTTTGGGAAAAATTATCAAAAAAAAATACGTCTAATTTTGTCTTATACAAATCTTAATATTCGATAAAAATATATTTATTAACAAAAATTATTAAAAATTTTATGCTTAATTAAGAAATAATTTTAACTTTATAAAATATTTTGAACATTATTTATTTGATTAAATATGTAAAATTAATAATTGCAATTAAATACGGTTCTTAAACTAGCCCTTTTAAGTCTTGGTTGGCTTTTAGAATATGCTTTAAGGTCGTGCAGTTAATAATTGTGCGAAAACACAGTTATAACAAAATTCATTTTTCTTTCAAAATAAAACACATAAATTAAGCTTTTCTTTTTGTAGGAAAAACATAAATTAATCTCCTACTAGTAAACTGCATTCCGGATTTTCCTGTGTTTATTTACACAGAAACAGATGCTACGTACCTACCAACTACCAAGTGACTAAAAAATGCTATAAACATACCGCAAACAAACGTATATACTTATATTTCGACAATTATTTGATTTAAGCATATATGGTGGCCATCAATGTACAAAAGAATTCATATATGCAAGAGAGAGGTGGAATATGTTATTCTCCACGTTTCCACTATATTTCATTATCCAAGCCCTCAAAAACGAATATTTGGGAAAAAGGTCATAACAACACAACAGTGCTATAAGGAAAATGAAGAAAGGAAAAAAGAAGAAAAAGAAAAAGAATTACAAACAAGGTTGGTTACCTATCTACACAATGCAGAGAAAAGGTCACATAAAGATAGATAGGGATTCAAGAAAAGGCATATATTTGTACAAGAAACCCAAATTAGTAGACTTCCACATTCCATTGCCCTGCCCTCTTCAATGACCTTTTGTACTCGACCCACTCAATCCCTGATGATAAATAACAACACCACACAGAATTAGATCAAACAAAGGGAACATTATATATCAACACAAATATGCATTTTGTGTCCCAAAGTGAAGAAAATGATGCCACTATGTCGACATTTCTTACCATCTATAGCAGCCAATGACACCATAATGTCATCAATTCCCTTTTCCATTCCTTTCAGCCCACACATATACACGAAGGTGTTGTCTTTCTTGAGTAATTCCCAGAGCTCTTTTGCATATTGGGCCATGCGAGTTTGGATGTACATCTTTTCTCCTTTCTCGTTAGTTTGCTCTCTGCTCACTGCAAAGTCGACTCTAAAGTTATCTGGCTTCTTCTCCTTCATTTTCTCAAATTCCTGTCCCCCAAACACCAAGAGTAATGTTAGCTCATTTTTAATCAGGGGAATTGATATAATTTGATTGTGAGCAAACAATTTTTCACCTCCTTGTAGAGCAACGAGCTACTTGTGGGCACACCCAAGAAGAGCCATGCCAAACCATTGAACTGCATTTATCAAAAAATAAAGTCATTTCTTATATGCGTTATTTGATAATTATGCCGATTACTACATCCGTGTATATCAGATTCCAATTGACACTAATTATTCCGTACTACTACATGGTTGTTTGTGGATTGCGTCTGATTTTGCTTAAATATCTTTTACAACCCTTAATTAGATGTAGAAAAGTTAAAATATTGTCCTTCCTGATATTGTTATACATGATCACAACTCACAAGATCAGACCTTTTATTTTCTTATCTAATTATAAGCGGTAATTAAGTACTCATGTCAAACAGTTTCTCAAGTATAATCAGTCAATCTTAATCTACCTTGTAGTCTTTGTGCTCCTCAAAGAACATTTTCCACAAGAAAGAGCGGAAAGGAGCAATTCCAGTTCCAGTTGCAAGCTGTGAAAAAGAACTTCATCAATACAAGTTTTGAACTCATGAAACTGGAAGAAAAAAAACACAGCAATATTAAATTAAGTTATAGCAGTATCATATGCAATGACTGATCTTCTAGGCAGTAATTACCATAACAACAGTTGCATTAGGATCCTTTGGCATAAGCATTTCTTTTCCTACAGGTCCAGTTATCTTCACATCAGCCCCCGGCTTCAAGTCACCTGAGATATGATTTCGAACACATAACTCTTAGAGAGTAGGAAGATGAGCCAATTTATAGTTTTATATACTGTATAGTAGTTTAAATTTTATAAAAAAACGAGTTTTATTAAATTAAAACAAGTTCTACATTCTTACACAAGAAATTTGAGCATACTCCTTTTACTACTTCTCCTTGGTCATTGGTGTAGACAAGCCTCTTTACACATAATGAAACCTGTAAAATATTAAGTTCAAACATCTTAATGCCTCAAAAAAAAAAGCAATATAAAAATAAGTGATAGGAATCAGAGTTGTGTTAATTCTTAAGCATTAGCTAAAATTGCCAATGCGATGCCACAGAAACAAGCAATTAATATTTTGAAAGGAACCGTGAAACTTGATACACATACATGAAAAATTTATTCGTGTTGATTTATGTATTTCTTTACATAATGTCATCCATAATGCACCGGGGTAGTATTTTTCAAATTTAAAGCATAGTTATGATTGTTCTGTATTAGAATTATGCATCAAATATATATTTGTATCGCAAAACTCAAATAACATGAATCTTGAATTTAAAAAAGCTTACCGTTTTGGAGTCTCCAAAGTCACCAATTGCGCTGCTAGCAATTGAGTACAACCTAAGCTTGTGAGGCTTCCCATTCTTGTCTTCACCATCAGCAATTATCCCAATAGATTGCCCTTCTATGTAGGGTACCTCTCCTGTTAATATCATCCCAATTAACAACTTCAATCAACCCCAAAAATACTATAAACCTATACAATTAATTGTTACCAAAAGCTAATTATGAATAAGAAAGAAATACTCCAGGATCAGGAATTTAAAGAATGATAAATTATACCTTCGGTGCTGAAGACCATGTGCCAAGTTTCTCCAGGAGCATCATCCCCAGTGATCTTAGTGTTGAGAAGGCATTTACCAACATATGGATCCTTAGGCCTGAATTTGTTAGTAACCACACCTTCATCCACTTTCTTGGAAACCTTCTCAACTTTGGCTGGAGCCTCTGTTGTGACCTGGGCTCTGATTGATACCACTTTCCCACCACCAGATACATTTCTGAAGCTCAAAGGAACCTGAATAACGAAAACCCATACGAGAAAAATAACAATATATATACATATATATGTATGTATTTACACGTATATATGAAAGTGGAATTAATATGATTATACCTTTGTGAAGTTCACTCTTTCAGGTGAGATGATAGATGTTCTGGCTGAAAGGGCAGTGGATTTGGAGGATGGGAGAGAGACTGCAGCACTCACAGCAGCAGCCATGGTTGTAAAAGATGGTGAAGGAGAGAGAGAAAAGAGAGAGAGAGAAATGTATTGGTGATATATTTGGGACTGTAGAAATGCGCAAGGGAATGAAGAACAAATGGGGGAGAGAGGAGTTTTGGATTGTTTGTTTAAGGGAAAATATCAGTGGATTATGGATTGGGTGGAGGAGATTGCGAAGCCAATGCAGTGGCAGATGTGAGGATAAGAAAATTGTGTTTGTACTACATGTATAAGTTTGTGAATCTATATTTCAAACTTTCTCACCATTTGCATAATCAGTAGCGTAGTAATTTGTGGCCATCCATATCATCTGATTTTTGATTTGTAACAAGCAATTGATGCACTTTGGACAGGCCACTGACGACGACGAAATTGATATTTTATAAATAATAATTTGATTCTACAGGGGCGAGTTTTGGTACAATATATTTAATAAAAATATAAATAATTAATATAAATTTAACCGAGTATTTTTTTTTCTTATTTTTACCATAAATTCATTAATTATAAAAGAGAAGCAATATTTTTATCATAATTTATATGAAATGGGTAAATTCATTCTCATAATTAGAGTAAAGACCAATAAAATATAGAATAGAGAATAAATTCTATAAGGAGCATAAACTAGTGTCAAATTTTATATTTTGAAAAAAAATTAAAAAGTTTTGATTGTATTAAAATAATTAAATAAATTTTATTCTATTAAATAATATTACATAATCTGTTTTAAAAAAATTAAAATGACTTGTTTTTCTCTTAAAATAAAAATTGTCAGAATTGAAGAATATAAAAATATTAATTTATAAATAATCCGTATAAAAATAAATTTTTATTAAATAATATATAAACCTGGTATGAGCCTAAGAACAAAAATATACATATATACCAAAGAAGAAAGAAAAAAAAGGTTAGTGGGGTGGCGGCCCCCACTTGACCTACCTATTTTCGTCCCCGGTTGAATATATACGACTAGTAATGAGTTTATACTTAAATTATTTTTAAGAAAAATCATTTTACAAGAAATTGTTTAAGAGGATGAGAATGAAATTTAACTGAGAAGGATGCATGATACTTTCGAACTAATCCTAACATCTGATCAACTTCGGAATAATAACTCCCAAAAAATATTTTCTTTATTTTATATTATTTTATCATCATTAATTTTTTAAAGTTAACTCGAGAGAATTTTTAATTCAATATTGACATAAATTTATTTAATTTTAATCAATACAATACAATGACAAATATTATAAATTATCTAAACGTCGTAAGTTTTATTGTTTTATAATTTTTAATAAATAATCTCAATGTTGAATTTTAAAATATTTTCAAAAATAATCATATAATTTTAAATGGAGGGAGTATTAATTTTTGTTTGTCATTTTATTTATGGTATTATGATTTTACCCTCAGTAAGCACACTCCCACTCGTTCATTGTTAGGAAATCAGTAATTTTTACCATTGGTTTGGCCCGGTTGATCCAAGACGACTAGAGCCCTATTCCGAAGCTCCCTGCCCATTGGTTATACGAAGGAATGTATGCACACAGCCCATGTCAGCCCTAGCAGATGTAATTGTTATCTAAAACTGAGCATTTTCGGCCTAGAAGATTGGGCCGACCCAAAACCTATATAAGAAAATGTCTAAAATGAAAGCTTCCTGTATTTTTCTTTTCCCTATGTAACCCAACCCATAGTAGTTGCTCTTGTCCGCCTTCCTATACATGGCCTAATCACAACACAAGATAATGAGAAAAACTCAAATTTTGACGCATTTTGAGTTGGGTAGATGTATTGAGTTGCTCAATTTTTACACTATACGTTATCATCTTTTATTCGTGTATTAATTACATAACTCTGTCCATTTCGGATCACCCACCTTCAAGGTAATGTGAAGAATTCAGGAATGTTAGTTCTATGAAATACCCTTCCCCCAACCTTTAGAACGGTTTGTCTTGTATCTTTTATGTAGAATATTGGGTTCCATTTTTGTGTGATCTAACTGAAGACTTTCCGCCATTATGAAAATAAACAAGATGACTATTTGTATGCCTTATTGTTACCATATCCATGTTAGTTAAATCAAGTTTTACCAGTTGCCGAGCACAAGATGAATGGCTAGCCGGAGTCAAGATTGTTAAATTTCAGCTTACCATTCGAAAAAATAAATGAATGGCTATCCAATTTATGTGGCAAACAAAGTCGAAAGAACTTAAAAAGTGAGCAATTAATTCTGAGTTTGTACGTCCCATCTATTTTTTGCAACCTGCTCGCTCTGTGAACATGAAGGAATGAATATTCCTGATAATTGAATTGTTCAATTTGGATACAATCAAATAAAACTCGGCTCATTAATATCATCTCTAATAGATCATGCGTCTTTGAGATACTACATCTTTAGTCCAATTGTCTTTCTTGATGCAGGACAAAATGATTAAACTCTTCATACCAGTAATAGTCTAATCTTCATGGATATTTTATCCTGCATCGTTTCTCTCGATATTTCTTCCTTGATTGGCATCCATAACGTGAGGGTGTTGCCAAAAATGCCTAGTGTGAGCAATTCCTCAATTTATAATAATAATATTGTCTCATTTACTAGCACTTACGGGTAATCAGATCCCTGTTATTATTATTATTTAGGACATATGTTGTTATTAATATGGGATCCGCGTATATATTTACAATTATATATATATATAACCAGTATAAAACCATGTATAAAAAGATTATTGACTAATGCAGCTTTCTTAGCTGTATCCTGAGTGTTAGTTTTGGAAACACCTTCAAGAAGCTTAATGTGTATGCTGTATGCTGTAATGGAATTCAAAACTAATCTTTTTTAGCTTTCACTCTCTCTCCGGTCTCAAATGATCCACTCCGCCTCCTGTCCTGCCCTTAAACAATTAACTTCTGGAACAACAAAACATCCTTTTTCCCACCTGTCTCACTTTCCTAACCATTCAACTTTATAGTTTATATTCTTGGTTATCTATCAAACGACATATGTCAAATGCACAAATGAAAATCCAATTCATATTCAGCCAGCTCATCATATTTTTACTCGGTAAGAAAACTAGAAAGAAAGAAAATGAGATTCCATATATCTGAATTTCCAACACAATTTTAGCCTAGATATTGCTAGTACAACAATATTTTTATATGAATGTTGGCACACGGGAAAAAATAAAATTGGGGATCCCTCTACACAACTACTGGATGACATCTAATCTTTTGTACACTCCGTGAGAATCACAATCATAAAGGGGAGAAAATTTTATGGGGGAACAAACAATTTTCCAGCTTGACTAGTTCAATGGAACCCCCTTGAACCTCTGGACTGGTATAGCTCCAATCTACCTTTGGCCTCTTGTAACAATGTCTCCACCATTTCATCTTGGGTCAAGAATGGTTGCTTTGATGCCCATTCAAGCACCGTGAGCACCTCGGCTTGAGCAAGTTCTTCGCTGTCTGGTACGTTCAGCGCAATGTAGCATAACAGAATCACGGCTGAACTTTGAACAATTTTCTGTCCAAAATACACAAGCTGGATTAAGTGTTTCACCCCTCCGGCAGTAATTATTGCCTTGCAGTGATCGAGGTGGAGAAAGTTATCAGAACAGGCAAACTTTGCGAGGGCAATGGAGGCTTCTATAGAAATCTCAGCTTCACGTTCATCAAGCAGCCGTACTAATGGGCTTATCATCCTCGTCTCTGTTGCTCGAAAAGTCCTAGCCAAATTCCCGATAGCCTTGATACACGGGATTAGCAAATCTGATTCTGCCTTTTCAATTATCATAAATAATTGATCAATAACCGCTTTGCAAGCTGGTGCATTGGGCTTGAACGCTGCTCTCCTCAACTCAGAATCTTGTTCCGCTACTGCTGTGATCTCCATTAACGCCATGGCGGAATCGTACTTAACCTCTTCAGGTCCTTTCTCTAATAGCACTGCAAAGCACAACAGAGCTCTTGACTCAGTGATGCTACGACAAATGAGCGAGTTTCCCTTGGCGAGTTGCCAAAGCGCTCTTGCTGCCATTTTTTTCATATAAGCCTTGGTAGCAGGATCCTCCAACTCCCTCCCTTTGACGCTAGTCCCAGAGAGCGAAAGATTCTGCTGATGGTGATGATTCACATGATTTTGTTTCACATTGTCAGTACTATTGCTCTTAGCAATATTAGTTTGATTCACCCCATTGCTGCTGTTAGGCTTAGGGTGGCCATTCATGGCCATGGTATTAGTAACCACATTGTGCATCTGATTAGGATGTTTATTTCCAATCGGATGCGGAATTTGGATTGGCTTCTCATCAGCATCAATTGGCTTAACAACAACATTGTTGGTGCCATTCGAATTATTACTAGCCAAAACAACAGCATGAATCGACGTAGCTTTATTACTAGTAATTGCATACTTGCTATGTTCTTCAACTGTCTCGAAAGCAAGATGGCCAACAAGTAAACGGATTATATTGTGCTGCGCAAAAAGGTCTTGGCATTTGGGGTAATGTTTCACAAGCTCCGAGACAGCCCAGGCCACTACAGCCTGAACCTTCATTGGACCTTCTTTGAGGATTTTCGCAAACACTGAGCATACACCCACATGAATCATGTGTTCGACGCTCTCCGGGTCTCGTCCCAGAAGCCCAATTGCCCTGGCAGCATTCTCTTGACCCTCCAATTTCCCTTCCTTCACCAGCTTCAACAGCGGCCCAACTCCACATTCTTCAATAATCAGCTTACCGTACCGATCGTTGTCCCGGGCAAGTGATACGAGTGAGGCTGCCGCATCGGATCGGTCATCTAAAGTCCCAGTACATAAAATTGCGATCTGTTCCCATATCAGACACAAAATGGGTTCGTTTGCTGCAATTGGAGGGAGGCCCAGCCACTCATTGTCGCGGCTATCAGCGGAGGCGGAGACGCGGAGGAGCCAGGAGACGTCGCCGATGGAGTTTTCGAGCTGAGAGGCCATCTTTCGGAATACAGCAGCAGGGATAATGGTGAACACGCGCTTGACAAGGCCGTTGGCTCGGCATTTCTGGACAAGAACAAGGGCCTTTTGGAGGACTTGCTCGGTGTCGTCGATGATGCGGCGTGTGGGCCGCTCATAGAGATCGTTGCTGGCCCGCGCAGCCTGGCGGAGAAGTCCGGCAAGTTTCTCGGTTTTGGATTTGAGCTCGGCGCAGTCTTGCTTGAAGGAGGAGGAGGCCTCGTCTGCTGCTTTAATAACTTGATCAGCTAATTGGATCGGCTTTGCTAAGATCTGTTTTACTATGTCCGCCATGATAACCGGCGGCAGACCAAGATAGAGTTTCAAGATTTTGTTGTTGTAGATCACAGATCAAGAAAATTGGGCCCGGTTGAGCTTAATCGAGAAATATGGGTGTTTGAGATCTGCTGTTGTTTTGTAAGATTTGTGGGGTTTAGATTCAAAGTTTTTTAGAACCGAAACCGTACAGGAATAGGAAGTCGACGGGGTATGTATACAAAGTGAAACCACTTTGCTTCCGTCTTCTTTAACAATTAACACTGCTTTTTGTTCATCAATCTTCCAGTTGTACGAGTAATAAAATTATAACGCTAATATAAATCAACAATTAAAGTAATTAAATTTTGGAATAGTGAAAAAAAAAGAAAATATTGTTAGCCACTTAAATTTTAATTTTTAATTTTAAATATATCTCAAATGATATAATATTAAATAAGACAAAATACATGACTAATCACAAGACACTTATCCAATCAATATATTGATACAACATCATTTAAAATATTTTTTATAACAAAAAATTTAAAATTCTTAATATTACTTAAATCAACAATTAAGGTAATTAAATTTTGGAATAGTGAAAAAAATAAGGATAATAATTTAAATGCATTTCAAATGATGTGGTAATAAATAAGATAAAAATACATGACTAATTGCAACAGACCTACCTAATTAAAATATTGATACGATATCATTTAAAATATTTTTTAAGATAAAAAATTTAAAATTCTTAATATTATTTATAAAAAAAATAAAACGATTAATTTAAGACGGTAAAAATAAATAATATAAATATTTAATTTTATTTACTTTAATGTGAAAATATATAGAACTGAGCTGAGCTTAGGCATATTTGCCGAATAGCTGTCATTAGGGCTTTGTTATGCAACATTATACCTTGATTAATACATACAATTTGTGGGTGGTTACATATATTTTTGAGATGTCACGCCTGTAAAATTGTAAGATTAAATAGATTGTGAAAAGATAGAAGAGAGACTATATAAGTGAAGGTCCACAGCACCGCAATCTACCGCGCGTGGCTGAAGTTATTTGTTGGGTACAACTCGTTGGACCCCAAATTATGCAAAGTCGTACCTCCTCATATATTTTTGACCAAGTGAGTTTTTGTGCATGTACTCACTTTTAGCGGAATCAGTGCCGCGTGACATTGCAGAGACTACTTTAAGAGTGTCAGTTTGCTGAATTATTAAAAAGTACTCTTTCTTTTCGTTTTATAATAAAAATTTTTATTATTATTTTAAATTAAATATTTATTTATTTTAAATAATTTATTTTTTATATTAATTTATCTGTAATATCTTTAACATTAATTATTATATTTTTATTCTTTATATATATTTATAAAGTATTATTAATTATGTATAGAAAATAATACACTTAAATAAAAATTTAAATATGAATTATTTTATTATTTTATATATTTTTTAATATACGTAAAAAATTAATCAAAAATTTTATTATGAACGAAATGAGTGCTATTATTACTTTTGGTTTTAGAAATTACTATAACCCTATTACTTTTGTAAAGAAATGATGATTTTGTGACATAAATATTGTTATGTTTGTTATTGGCTAAACACATTCACTAATTATTCACATATTTGCATTCATTTCTTTAATGCCTCGTTGTTTTTTATCCCTACAAAAGTCGCCATATTTTGCTGCAAAATTAACAAAACTACTTTTGTTTTGTTATGACCTAAATTTATTAGGCGAGCATTTCTTTTATTTTCTTTTCTCATTTTTTTTAGGGAAGCATTAAAATTAAAAGTTTTAAATTTTATTTCTACAATATTTATTTACATTAATAATCAAGTATTTTTAAGGAGGATTCTTGATTCACTAACTTATTTGAAATTTATAAATAAAATAAAATAAAGTTTAAAATTAATAATAATCTTATAAGTTGGAGTTACGAAGTATAAGTTTATGTGACTATAATATAAAACTTAATTTTTTTGATCTTTGTCTTTGGTATTTGGTATTGGTATGAGATTAGAATTTAAGTGTAACTAAAACACTTTTTTAAATCTTTCTAATTTTATTTGATTTATTTTAAATAAGTTTAGAAATATATCTATATAAATATAGGCCTAGAATTTAATTAGAACCAAAATTCTTTTTATACTCTTAGAAATTAAAACTCTACCTTTACATTCATAAATTAAAGAATAAGTATAAGTACACAGCATTCAAACATTACATCATCTTAGTTATTAAAAAATGAGATATAATATTGAAATTCGTATTATGCCCTATTTTTTAATAGTTAAGATGAATATGGTGTTTAATTTTGTGTCTCTAGACTTACCCTAAATTAAAACAAAACTTAATTTTTTAATTTGGTTATCGTATACGATATTTGGTATGGACTAGAATTTAGTTATTACTAAAACACTTTTTAAAGTATCTATAATTTTATTTGATTTATTTTATATATGCTTAGAACTATATCTATATGAACATAGGTCTAGAATTTAATTAGAACCAAAACTCTTTTTATGCTATTAGAAATTAAAACTCTATCTTACAAATTAATTAATTAAATTCAAAAGTGTAAGACCTCGAATTTTATGAAATACAAAATTTAATTTTTCTTCATATAGATATTTTTTTTAAACAGTAAGTGGTTAAATCGATAAAGTTAAAAGTTAAGGATGTTATGTGCAAATTTTATTTTGTGGGACAATATTCGCTTTGTCGGGGAATATTCGTTTGGTCCGACGGCGCCGAAATAATAAATTATTGGTGGACCCCACAACGGAATATTTGTCGGATATAGAAAACGACAGAAATAACCTTTTTAAATAAAAATAGTCAACGGAACTGTTAAAATACCGGTGATAAAAGAATAGTAGCATACGGTAGTTTATGGTATTTTCTGTAGCACACGGTACTCTACAGTAACACACGGTATTGCATAGTGTCTCATATTATTGGTCTGATAATTGACACCGTAACTGTTACGCATCATTTCATCGATAATTGTCACTGCATAATATTTTATATTATCAATTCAATAATTGTTGTTACACAGTATTTTGCATTATTGATTTAATAATTGTCATTACACTGTATTTTATATCATTGAGTCAATAATTGTTGTTGCACTGTTTTTAAAATTATTGAACCTAATAATTGTCACAGTAACATATGCACAGTAATTCACATTATTGAATCAATAATTGTCATTACACAGTAACGTATGCTTTATTTTACATTATTGTTATCTCTATTATGATGTTATTTAAACAGTTGTATTTCATTAATTTATTGACTTGATATCTAAGAGCTAACTATACTGTATTTATAACAATTAGTCATAATAATTGAATTGATAAAGTTATTTGTTTATAATATAAAGTTAGGTGATTATTAGGTGATATGAAATGAATGGTGTAGATTAAAGTGTGAATTATTGTTGAATAATTGAATTGATTTGTTTATAATATAAAGTTAGGTGATTATTAGGTGATATGAAATGAATGGTGTAGATTAAAGTGTGAATAATTAAATTGATTTGTTTATAATATAAAGTTAGGTGATTATTAGGTGATATGAAATGAATGGTGTAGATTAAAGATAATATAATATTTGAAATGGATGGTGTAGATTAAAAGATGATCTTTAAATGAATGGTTTAGATTAAATGAATGATAAGATTTTTGGCTATAAATAGAAGCCTTAACTTAAGGATTTTTCATAAACTTCCTTACTTGTTCTTTCTTTCTCTCTCTAAATACTTCTTGTGAAAGTTCTCTCTAAGTGTGCTTAAGTCATCTTGAGTATTTGTGAAGATCTATAAGTATACGTGTACTGTTCAAGTTAATCAACCTCATTTAAATCAATATCCAGTCACGTGCTACGGTAAGGGATACCATCTTTTTCATCTTCCATTATTCAAACATACTATGGTAAGGGATTATCATTATTTGATTCTCGATAATAATATTGTTTCTTCCTTACTCATAAGACGTGCCTTTTATTTCCATGTATTAAATTGTGGGAATAACCTTACGGAGCGGATTGCCGCCTGTTGGTGAATAACCCTTGTATTAATTTTCTTCACCTTTTGTTAATCAAACCTGCTACGGTAAGGGATGTTATTTTCTTTCATACTCCTAAATCGAAATTTATTATGGAACTATTGCTTCTATAATTCCTGAAAATATTATATGTTCCATAATAGTTGAACTTCATTATTTCAACTGAACCTTCCTATTTACGTGAACCTTTCTATTGAATTGTAACCGTTATTCTGAACTGTGGATCTTGAATTTCACTCCACATCATGTTGACAATTTGGACATTATTTGAATCTGTACAAAGTAAACTTCCGATACTTATTGTTATCCTATTTCTTCTGTTCATCATTTATATTATTCTAATCATCCAAAAATCAAGCTGTTGTGAATATCTGTGGCCGGGGGCACAGATGTGATATATTTGTTGAACAGATGATAGGTTAAAGGCGATATAATAGGTTAAAGGCGATACATCTGTTCGGTGTCTTTTATGGCACGTGGTGAATGTTCTCTTTGGCCCGTAGTGCAAAGATGAACTGTTGTTTGGTATGATTATGACCAAAGGCTGAATCTGGTATAATCATGACCGTTGGTGTTATATTGAATGTCTTTGGCCCGTAGTGCAAAGATGAACTGTTGATCTGCATGATTATGATCAAGAACTGTGAATTTGTATTATCTTGACTAATGATATTTCAGATGATAAAAGTTGATGATGTTTTTCCTAAAAAGAGAACCGAGTGGACATTATAGTCTGAATTATTCTTCTAATAGATTACTCATTCCGCTGCTATTATTGATCTGAACGTTGTTTAAGAATTTAACTGCAGTTTTTGATATAAACCTTGTAGTCTATTGTATTCTATCAAGAACTCAGCTGTTGAAGACTAATGATAATTTATTCGTCATTATCTTAGTCATGATATTCTTTACTGGGCTATTTGAGCTCACCCTTTCTTTTGTTCCATTGTTTTTCAACAGGAGATGAAAACATAACAGGGTCTAGCCGGGGAATGGAGTGAGGGTCCGAGGAATAGTTATCATAGTCTTCACGTTTTGTAAAATAGTGTGGCAATAATAGTGAAGACTTAGTTGTGTATTATTATACACTGTATTGTTGTACGTTGTGCTTTGTTGTAATAATTTTGTTGTAGTCTTTTGACGACTCAAGTTTGGGCTGTGTGGGCCCAGATTTGGGGGCGTCACAGTTGGCATCAGAGCTTAGGGATATGGTCTTTAATGGAGATCTGGGGTTAGAACTAGGAGGGGAGAGACGAATAGAATCAATCACTAGTGTGTCCTACCTAAATTAGATTTATTTTTAATCTAATGAATCGATTTGAATGTAGGAACATGAAGAGATGAGTCAGTTTATTTGAACTAACATTTATTTTGTGACCACAGTTAATTATGGCATCTGGAAATCAGGAGGTTAACTATGAAATTATCGAAACAAATGTAGCTGCAAAACAAGAGGCGACGAATAATCTTCTTACAAACTCAGAGTTGAATCATTTGCCTAAGGCAAAAATTATGCGTGTTCTATCCAGTAAGGATGAAGGTGAAAGCTCTGCTACAGTCGTTCCAGATCCATTCTTAGAAGCAATTAAAGGAAGTAACGAACTTGCGGAAATTATTGCCTTTAATTTACTCACTAATTGGGAGAGTGATATCACCTGGTTATGCTCTATAACAAAGGATCAGAATATATGGACTTTTCATATTAGTCTTTGGGATTTATGGTGTTCCAGCTATGATTTTTAAGATTATTTAAAAATGATGTTTCTATACTTTTGGGCGTTACAATTTAGAGGAATTCAGGTTAAGTTAGTCATTATCGTGGAAACTGCAGTCTATCGAAAATACTATTTTAATGGAAATCATTGGTACCTTACTACTGATGAAGTTGATGAACCCGAGAAACAGTTTGCTAGAAAATTATTCAGTGGTATTCCCAAGGTTGAAATACGTGAAGATCCGAATGAAGTATTCGGGATTCGATTTGACGATAACAGTCAAGAAACCGAATGAGGTGATAACCGGTAAGCTATTCATAAATTCTCGTGAAGTTTATGCCATATTAGATACTGGCTCTATCCACTCTTTTATCTCACCTATATGTACTCAACGTTTAAATTTGACTATTGAAAACTTAAATCTTGTCTTATCAGTTGAAACCTCATTGGGAGAAATACCTATTACATTTACTATCTATAAATCTTGCCTAGTTCAAATCAACAACCTCACATTACCTGTTGACCTTATTTCTTTGGAGATGCGTGAATTTGATGTGATTTTAGGAATTGATTGGTTGACTACCCATCATGCTAAAATTGATTGTTTTCATAAGATTATTAGTTTTCATATTCCTAATCAACCTGTCATGCAAATTCAAGCAACTAAACCATTGAAATCTATAACTGTTATTTCTAGCCATAAAGCCATTCGTTTATTGAAAAACGGATGTCAAGCCTTTTTAGCTCATGTCACTGATTTGAACAAAAACACGTCAAACTTGAATGATATTCCCATTGTTAATGAGTTTCCTGACGTTTTTTTCTGAGGAACTTTCTGGCTTACCCCAAACCGTGAAATTGAATTCTGTATCGATCTTGAACCCGGCACTAAGCCCATTTTTAAAGTCCCATACCAAATAGCCCCCATAGAACACCAAGAGTTGAAAGTTTAATTACTAGATATCGGTATCATTCATTCTAGTACAAAACTTATATCGAGCGAGGAATGCGAGAAGAGTTTCCAAGAACTCAAGAGGAGACTTGTTTCAGCTCCTGTTCTGACCATACCATCGGGATCGGGAGAATTCGTCATATTTAGCGATGCTTCAGACAAAGGTCTAGGCTGTGTCCTTATGCAACATGGAAAGGTGAGAAAAATTATGAGAAAAATTACCCTACTCATGATCCAGAGTTGGCAGCAGTCGTTTTCGCGTTGAAAATTTGGAGACACTACTTGTACGGAGAAAAAGTGGATATCTATACGGATCATAAAAGTCTCAAGTATTTCTTCACCCAGAAGGAACTCAGCATGCGACAACGACGTTGGCTTGAGCTGTTAAAGGATTATGACCACACAATCCAGTATCACCCGGGAAAGGCGAACGTTGTAGCTGACGCTTTGAGCAGAAAATCTTATGCAAGTACAAGTGCACTGCTGACAACACAAAAGTGTATTTTGTACGACTTGCAAAAGATGGAGATAGAGCTAAAGACACCAGGGACCCACTCGAAGATTGCTCACGTGCGAGTAGAACCAACTTTAATCGATAAAATTAAAGCTGCTCAAGCTACCGATCCGGAACTGATAAACATGATAAAGAAAGTACAAGAAGGTGCCATTCCCGAAGCAAGAATCGACGAGAAAGGAATACTTCGAGTCAACTCTCGACTCTGTGTTCCTAACGATCCTGAATTAAAGCATAAAATCATGATGGAGGCACACAACACGCCGTTTGCAATCCACCCAGGAGGTACCAAGATGTATCGAGATCTTCGACATACATTTTGGTGGAACAATATGAAAAGAGAGATTGCGGAGTTTATCTCAAGGTGCCTAACTTGTCAACGTGTCAAGGCAGAACATCAAGTTCCTAAAGGTCCATTACAATCACTTGAGGTTCCCGAATGGAAGTGGGAACACATCAATATGGATTTCGTGACGGGTCTTCCCAAAGTTTCTCAAGGCTTAGATGCAATTTGGGTCATCGTAGATAGATTGACCAAATCTGCTCATTTCTTGCCTATACGAGAAAACTTTTCACTTGAACGTCTTGCCGGTATGTACATAAATGAGATCGTGAGATTGCATGGCATGCCAGTTTCCATAGTTTCTGATCGAGATCCTAGATTCACTTCACGCTTTTGGATCAGTCTACAAAAAGCGATGGGCACTGAACTACGTTTTAGTTCTGCATACCATCCTCAAACGGACGGACAATCGGAAAGGACGATCCAGACCCTCGAAGATCTTTTGAGACTTTGTGTATTAGACTTCAAAGGAAGTTGGGATAAGTACTTGCCGTTGGTGGAATTTTCTTACAACAACAGTTACCAAGCAAGCATAGGCATGGCTCCATTCGAGGCATTGTATGGAAGGAAGTGTCGCTCTCCAATATGTTGGAATGAGGTAGGAGAAGCAAAATTGTTGGGACCCGAGTTGGTACGCTTGACGACCGAAAAGATCCAAATGATCCGACAACGAATACAGACCGCACAAGAACGACAAAAGAGTTATGCTGATCTTCATCGGAGAGACGAAAATTTCAACGTCGGAGATCATGTATTCTTATGTGTTTCTCCATGGAAAGGGGTTACGAGATTCGGAAAGAGAGGAAAGCTTAACCCTCGATTTATTGGCCCATTTGAAATCCTCGATCGAATAGGAACCGTAGCCTACAGACTAGCCCTACCACCAAGTATGTCTCGCATCCATAACGTTTTTCACATATCTATGTTACGTAAATATGTGAAGGACCCAAACCACGTCATTGAGTTAGAACCAGACGTTATAGCAGAGGATTTAACATACGAGGAAGTACCTGTTAAGATCCTGGATAAGAAGGAGCAGATCCTACGCTCAAAGGTTATACCTCAAGTTAAGGTTTTATGGAGGAACCAAGATACTGAGGAAATGACCTGGGAGCTAGAATCTGAGATGAAATCTAAGTATCCTTACCTCTTCGATATGTCAGGTACGTCAATTTCGGGGACGAAATTTCATAAGGAGGGGAGGTTGTAAGACCCCGAATTTTATGAAATACAAAATTTAATTTTTCTTCATATAGATATTTTTTTTAAACAGTAAGTGGTTAAATCGATAAAGTTAAAAGTTAAGGATGTTATGTGCAAATTTTATTTTGTGGGACAATATTCGCTTTGTCGGGGAATATTCGTTTGGTCCGACGGCGCCGAAATAATAAATTATTGGTGGACCCCACAACGGAATATTTGTCGGATATAGAAAACGACAGAAATAACCTTTTTAAATAAAAATAGTCAACGGAACTGTTAAAATACCGGTGATAAAAGAATAGTAGCATACGGTAGTTTATGGTATTTTCTGTAGCACACGGTACTCTACAGTAACACACGGTATTGCATAGTGTCTCATATTATTGGTCTGATAATTGACACCGTAACTGTTACGCATCATTTCATCGATAATTGTCACTGCATAATATTTTATATTATCAATTCAATAATTGTTGTTACACAGTATTTTGCATTATTGATTTAATAATTGTCATTACACTGTATTTTATATCATTGAGTCAATAATTGTTGTTGCACTGTTTTTAAAATTATTGAACCTAATAATTGTCACAGTAACATATGCACAAAAATTCACATTATTGAATCAATAATTGTCATTACACAGTAACGTATGCTTTATTTTACATTATTGTTATCTCTATTATGATGTTATTTAAACAGTTGTATTTCATTAATTTATTGACTTGATATCTAAGAGCTAACTATACTGTATTTATAACAATTAGTCATAATAATTGAATTGATAAAGTTATTTGTTTATAATATAAAGTTAGGTGATTATTAGGTGATATGAAATGAATGGTGTAGATTAAAGTGTGAATTATTGTTGAATAATTGAATTGATTTGTTTATAATATAAAGTTAGGTGATTATTAGGTGATATGAAATGAATGGTGTAGATTAAAGTGTGAATAATTAAATTGATTTGTTTATAATATAAAGTTAGGTGATTATTAGGTGATATGAAATGAATGGTGTAGATTAAAGATAATATAATATTTGAAATGGATGGTGTAGATTAAAAGATGATCTTTAAATGAATGGTTTAGATTAAATGAATGATAAGATTTTTGGCTATAAATAGAAGCCTTAACTTAAGGATTTTTCATAAACTTCCTTACTTGTTCTTTCTTTCTCTCTCTAAATACTTCTTGTGAAAGTTCTCTCTAAGTGTGCTTAAGTCATCTTGAGTATTTGTGAAGATCTATAAGTATACGTGTACTGTTCAAGTTAATCAACCTCATTTAAATCAATATCCAGTCACGTGCTACGGTAAGGGATACCATCTTTTTCATCTTCCATTATTCAAACATACTATGGTAAGGGATTATCATTATTTGATTCTCGATAATAATATTGTTTCTTCCTTACTCATAAGACGTGCCTTTTATTTCCATGTATTAAATTGTGGGAATAACCTTACGGAGCGGATTGCCGCCTGTTGGTGAATAACCCTTGTATTAATTTTCTTCACCTTTTGTTAATCAAACCTGCTACGGTAAGGGATGTTATTTTCTTTCATACTCCTAAATCGAAATTTATTATGGAACTATTGCTTCTATAATTCCTGAAAATATTATATGTTCCATAATAGTTGAACTTCATTATTTCAACTGAACCTTCCTATTTACGTGAACCTTTCTATTGAATTGTAACCGTTATTCTGAACTGTGGATCTTGAATTTCACTCCACATCATGTTGACAATTTGGACATTATTTGAATCTGTACAAAGTAAACTTCCGATACTTATTGTTATCCTATTTCTTCTGTTCATCATTTATATTATTCTAATCATCCAAAAATCAAGCTGTTGTGAATATCTGTGGCCGGGGGCACAGATGTGATATATTTGTTGAACAGATGATAGGTTAAAGGCGATATAATAGGTTAAAGGCGATACATCTGTTCGGTGTCTTTTATGGCACGTGGTGAATGTTCTCTTTGGCCCGTAGTGCAAAGATGAACTGTTGTTTGGTATGATTATGACCAAAGGCTGAATCTGGTATAATCATGACCGTTGGTGTTATATTGAATGTCTTTGGCCCGTAGTGCAAAGATGAACTGTTGATCTGCATGATTATGATCAAGAACTGTGAATTTGTATTATCTTGACTAATGATATTTCAGATGATAAAAGTTGATGATGTTTTTCCTAAAAAGAGAACCGAGTGGACATTATAGTCTGCATTATTCTTCTAATAGATTACTCATTCCGCTGCTATTATTGATCTGAACGTTGTTTAAGAATTTAACTGCAGTTTTTGATATAAACCTTGTAGTCTATTGTATTCTATCAAGAACTCAGCTGTTGAAGACTAATGATAATTTATTCGTCATTATCTTAGTCATGATATTCTTTACTGGGCTATTTGAGCTCACCCTTTCTTTTGTTCCATTGTTTTTCAACAGGAGATGAAAACATAACAGGGTCTAGCCGGGGAATGGAGTGAGGGTCCGAGGAATAGTTATCATAGTCTTCACGTTTTGTAAAATAGTGTGGCAATAATAGTGAAGACTTAGTTGTGTATTATTATACACTGTATTGTTGTACGTTGTGCTTTGTTGTAATAATTTTGTTGTAGTCTTTTGACGACTCAAGTTTGGGCTGTGTGGGCCCAGATTTGGGGGCGTCACAAAAAGTCTAATATCTTTTGTGACGCCCCCAAATCTGGGCCCACACAGCCCAAACTTGAGTCGTCAAAATACTACAACAAAATTATTACAACAAAGCACAACGTACAACAATACAGTGTATAATAATACACAACTAAGTCTTCACTATTATTGCCACACTATTTTACAAAACGTGAAGACTATGATAACTATTCCTCGGACCCTCACTCCATTCCCCGGCTAGACCCTGTTATGTTTTCATCTCCTGTTGAAAAACAATGGAACAAAAGAAAGGGTGAGCTCAAATAGCCCAGTAAAGAATATCATGACTAAGATAATGACAAATAAATTATCATTAGTCTTCAACAGTTGAGTTCTTGATAGAATACAATAGACTACAAGGTTTATATCAAAAACTGCAGTTAAATTCTTAAACAACGTTCAGATCAATAATAGCAGCGGAATGAGTAATCTATTAGAAGAATAATGCAGACTATAATGTCCACTCGGTTCTCTTTTTAGGAAAAACATCATCAACTTTTATCATCTGAAATATCATTAGTCAAGATAATACAAATTCACAGTTCCTGATCATAATCATGCACATCAACAGTTCATCTTTGCACTACGGGCCAAAGACATTCAATATAACACCAACGGTCATGATTATACCAGATTCAGCCTTTGGTCATAATCATACCAAACAACAGTTCATCTTTGCACTACGGGCCAAAGAGAACATTCACCACGTGCCATAAAAGACACCGAACAGATGTATCGCCTTTAACCTATTATATCGCCTTTAACCTATCATCTGTTCAACAAATATATCACATCTGTGCCCCCGGCCACAGATATTCACAACAGCTTGATTTTTGGATGATTAGAATAATATAAATGATGAACAGAAGAAATAGGATAACAATAAGTATCGGAAGTTTACTTTGTACAGATTCAAATAATGTCCAAATTGTCAACATGATGTGGAGTGAAATTTAAAAATGATATTCAAGATCCACAGTTCAGAATAACGGTTACAATTCAATAGAAAGGTTCACGTAAATAGGAAGGTTCAGTTGAAATAATGAAGTTCAACTATTATGGAACATATAATATTTTCAGGAATTATAGAAGCAATAGTTCCATAATAAATTTCGATTTAGGAGTATGAAAGAAAATAATATCCCTTACCGTAGCAGGTTTGATTAACAAAAGGTGAAGGAAATTAATACAAAGGGTTATTCACCAACAGGCGGCAATCCGCTCCGTAAGGTTATTCCCACAATTTAATAGAATTTGAGTACAAAGAGTTATTCACCAAACAGGTGGCAATCCGCTCCGTAAGGTTATTCCCACAATTTAATAGAATTTGAGTACAAAGAGTTATTCACCAAACAGGCGGCAATCCGTTCCGTAAGGTTATTCTCAGAGATTAATAATGAATGAATACGAAAGGTTATTCACCAACAGGCGGCAATCCGCTCCGTAAGGTTATTCCCATAATTTAATACATGGAAATAAAAGGCACGTCTTATGAGTAAGGAAGAAACAATATTATTATCGAGAATCAAATAATGATAATCCCTTACCATAGTATGTTTGAATAATGGAAGATGAAAAAGATGGTATCCCTTACCGTAACACGTGACTGGATATTGATTTAAATGAGGTTGATTAACTTGAACAGTACACGTATACTTATAGATCTTCACAAATACTCAAGATGACTTAAGCACACTTAGAGAGAACTTTCACAAGAAGTATTTAGAGAGAGAAAGAAAGAACAAGTAAGGAAGTTTATGAAAAATCCTTAAGTTAAGGCTTCTATTTATAGCCAAAAATCTTATCATTCATTTAATCTAAACCATTCATTTAAAGATCATCTTTTAATCTACACCATCCATTTCAAATATTATATTATCTTTAATCTACACCATTCATTTCATATCACCTAATAATCACCTAACTTTATATTATAAACAAATCAATTTAATTATTCAACAATAATTCACACTTTAATCTACACCATTCATTTCATATCACCTAATAATCACCTAACTTTATATTATAAACAAATCAATTCAATTATTCAACAATAATTCACACTTTAATCTACACCATTCATTTCATATCACCTAATAATCACCTAACTTTATATTATAAACAAATAACTTTATCAATTCAATTATTATGACTAATTGTTATAAATACAGTATAGTTAACTCTTAGATATCAAGTTAATAAATTAATGAAATACAACTGTTTAAATAACATCATAATAGAGATAACAATAATGTAAAATAAAGCATACGTTACTGTGTAATGACAATTATTGATTCAATAATGTGAATTACTGTGCATATGTTACTGTGACAATTATTAGGTTCAATAATTTTAAAAACAATGCAACAACAATTATTGACTCAATGATATAAAATACAGTGTAATGACAATTATTAAATCAATAATGCAAAATACTGTGTAACAACAATTATTGAATTGATAATATAAAATATTATGCAGTGACAATTATCGATGAAATGATGCGTAACAGTTACGGTGTCAATTATCAGACCAAAAATATGAGACACTATGCAATACCGTGTGTTACTGTAGAGTACCGTGTGCTACAGAAAATACCATAAACTACCGTATGCTACTATTCTTTTATCACCGGTATTTTAACAGTTCCGTTGACTATTTTTATTTAAAAAGGTTACTTCTGTCGTTTTCTATATCCGACAAATATTCCGTTGTGGGGTCCACCAATAATTTATTATTTCGGCGCCGTCGTACGGCACGAATATTCTCCGACCAAACGAATATTCCCCGACAAAGCGAATATTGTCCGACAAAATAAAATTTGCACATAACATCCTTAACTTTCAATTTTGTTAATTTAACCACTTACTGTTTCAAAAAAATATATATATGAAGAAAAATTAAATTTTGTATTTCATAAAATTCGGGGTCTTACATCTTTAGTCCTAAAATTTATACTACTAAGAACCAAAACTCTTTTTATACTCCTAGAAATTAAAACTCTATCTCCACATCCGCATATTCAAATCCATTAATTAATGACTAAATGTTAAGTTATTTATCAATTTATTTCATATAGCAGACTTATGATTCATTATTGTAAAGTTAAATTATAAACACTATTTGAATATTACATTAAAACAACAAAAATCACATTACTAACGCTCATTAGCGAGTACGACAATTATATGCCGGTTTGTATTTCTTTATTTATTAAGCAAATGTTGTAATCATTTTAATACAAATATTAAGTTAATTTATAAAATTTAATCTCTTTTTTATAAACATCATATATAAAACAAATAAAATATTAAAAATAATGCTATTTATAAAATAAACCCGTGCGTTCACAGGTACACAGCTGGTGTATAATTAAGAATAAGAGGCCAGTCCATAATTTGTTTTTTTGTGTGTGGAGTATAATAATTATGGAAGGACAATATCTGTCTAAATTGGGGACAACGAAAGGAAAATGTTAAAAATTGCTAGGTTTTTTGGAGACAGAACCATGCTCTAGTTTCTTCTATTTAATTTCTTGTCGTTTAAGCTATGAACGAACATGCAATAGTAGCTGCTGCCTGCCTGACCGACCTTCGAATATTTAATTTCTTGTCGTTTAAGCTATGAACCACTCTCAGCCTTGCTATCTTGCTAGTCTAGGCCTTTTTCAATTGGGCTTGCGCCCCAATTTCTAAATCATCATTGAAGCTTATGTTACTGAAATTTGGGCTGTTTCGAGGATTAGTCAACCTCTTCTAGTGCAACATATTGGTGGATCAACTGCCAATCCAGCACATGATTCCAAAATGTCAAATCTTATTCAAACATTTTAGTTGGATTTCAAATGCCCGATTTGCTCACAGTGTTCCATTTTTTAAACACATTTTAGCGTCGTCTTCGGCCAACAGACTTGGGCTTGGGCTTGGGCTTGGGCTTGAGTTTAGGTGCAAACAATTAATTTTGGAAATTGACAGTTCACACGAGTGACATAAACAAGGGTTTTTTTTATATTAATTATTGAGATAATCAGTTAAATGTAAAACAACCATTTAATTAAGATTCTAGAAGATAGTTATAGTTATTGAATTATAGGTTTTTTTGATTAATTATTAAGTTAAATATTAGAATGTAGTGTAGATTTATTTAGTTATGATTATGAGCAAACAATTGATTTAATTTTATTAAAATTTCTAATGAAATTTTATATTAACATTTATATTGACAAAATTTGCCTAAAATTCTTATTTGAATATAACTATAAAACTCAAACTTTAATAAGTTTTAATTTAGTTAGTAATAAAGACACTATAATTTCTCAACTAATTTTATAATTATTATATTTTTAAAAAAAAATTACATATATTATTAATACAATTATAGTGTGAATTGATGAAATTTCAAGTTTTAATAAAATTAATTTAGTTAGAAAATTAATTTAATAATGAATTTCACGACTAATATTACTATACTAAAATTACATGCTATGTTAAGAGATTTTTTTGATATCATAATACTTTAAAATTTGTTTAGATATATTGTCTTACATAAAATTATATTAAAATTACATGCTATGTTAAGAGATTTTTTTGATATCATAATACTTTAAAATTTGTTTAGATATATTGTCTTACATAAAATTGTGATAAAAAATAATCTTGTAAAAAAATTGATAGAATTGAATATAATTATTTAAAAAAATAGTCCTTTCCTTATTAGATATATATAAAATAAATAATATTTTTGGTTTTTCTTAAATAGTTAAAGGTTCTTTTTGAATATTTTATAAATTAAAATAATAATAATTGATTGTTATAAATTTATACAGTGTTTATATTAATTGGGTTAAAAAAATAAAAGGTAGAATAAAAAATTTGTGAAATTAAATTTATACTTTTAATTATATAATTGATCACTCATGAAACTGTGTGTATCATTTTCTACTTATAGTATCTTACAAACATTATCCATATTGTAATTTATATATTAAGCTCTACTTCTAGTATCTTACAAACATTATCTATATTATTAAGGGAAAGTGGAGAAAATAATTGTATTCTTGAGGTTGACATATATAATATATGCGAATAAAAATTATGTGATTAAAACACTACGTCACGCACGCTATAATAGTTATTAACAATAATATAGTTTATATTCAGAGACGATTAATTTTTAAATGGGATAAAAAAAAATTATTGAATTGAACATCAATTTACATATGTATCAATGGTTTAATTTTTTTTACAATCGACACATATAAATGATTTTTTATAAAATTTGAATTTTTTATCTAGGAGTGTTAAAATTTAACGAAATGTTAACGTGACTAGGGGTATTTAATTTTTTCGGTATATATGATATATTGGATCGGTCCAAATCGACTGGTTCAGTACAAAAAAGACCGATTCGATATACCAGTACCAACAGGTTCGATACCGATTCAGAGTTTTGAGAGATTGGTATTAACAGGAACATACCAGTTATACCAATTTCCTATTTTATTATTATTATGATTAAATAATTAATAATAATATTTAAAATATTATTATTATTAATTATTTATTAATAAAATTTGATATATTTCGATAAAAATCAATTTTGACTCGACTAACCAGTTAGGTATACTGGTTTAACCGATATTGATATCGAGTTTTTTATAATTTTGGTATCAGTTCGGTCTAATTTTTATCAAATTAACACTCTTAACTGCTTATGTGAATTATTTAGCATATTAAATATAACGTGATAATGACAATTTGTATTAAAAATAAAGAAAAAGCACTTTAAATTAGTTTACGGGTTGAATCTTTATTTTTTTTCCACTGAATTGAGGTCAAATTTATATTTCTACCATTGAAGTTAATTTTTTGACAATCGACTCATTAAATTTGCAAATTTTTTACAAGTTGTTACTGAGCAACATAGATTTTGTTCATCCTCTCTCTCTTTATCATATCTTTATCTCTATCTTTCACGTATCAACCACGAATCATCATCATCAGCCCATCACAACAACCACAGGTAACAACAACACCAACTCCCATTTTCTTCTTACACCAACTTCAACCCATCAATTATTTTCATTTTGCTCGTGCTCTTCGATTTTCATTTCTATATCTCGATTTTTGATGATAAAGAAGACCCAAGTCCTAGGCCCAGCCCTTGTTGCAATAGTTCTGTAAAGAAGAGAGATGAGAGAAAAAGAAATTAGGTTACCTAATCTATTTCTCCTCTTCTCAGATTTAATTTTATATATATATATATATATATATATATATATATATATATATATATATACAGTGGCGGAAGGAGGGGGGCGAGGGGGGTCAATTGACCTTGGTAACTTCGGCCGACAGGTTAGACGTCTCCTTTCTTGACCCCCCCATCTCTGATCGACTGAGGGCGGGATACTCCATGTTCGCCGACAGCCACTCCTTCGGTCCTTACAGAGTTGCAGCCATTCAATAAGTAGAATATTGAATGAAAAAGTGCGAGTGCATAAGAATAAGAAGCCGACATGTATATAGAGAGAAGGGAAGGGAAAGGTACCCCTTTACGTCGCCGTTCGTAATCTCTCTATCTATTCGCTGATTGCTACGGTGACGGCTGACTGGAGAAGATGAACAAGGATACAGGATTGAGGTGTGCCGTGTGCATTGACCAATGTGGTTAAAGGGTTTTACAAAATGAGTAAAATAAAGAGACAGGTAATGCGTGGGACTGTGGGAGTTAAGAATTTTCTATGGGCCTGATAATTGGGCTTTGATTATCTAAGGCTGCTTTTAGGAAAAATATAATAAGCTTAAGTCTTATTTAGAATTTTAAATAATTAAAATAAAATATTACTCCCTCTGTTCTATAATAAACGTCTATAATTAATAAACTATGAAGAATGTACTATTAATGTCAAGTTGCGTGATTTAAAATTTTTATATAAATATTTTTAATTATTTATATTTAAAATGGTCAATTTGATCACTAAAATCAAATTAAGACTAAGACATTTATTATTAGACGGAGGGAGTACGTTGTACTTAACATAGTTTTAATAGATTTTTATTTTCTCCGTTTTCTACCTTTTATTGCACTTTACAAGTTCCAAAATCCAAACAATTCTACATGAACTCATCAGCTTAAATACTTTCATTTTTACTGTTTAGTACTTTTTATATTTGGAATATGATGCTTCACTTTTTTCTTTCTTTTTTATTAAAGATAAAACAGAGGGAGAATGATAATATGGTAGTACTAGTAAAAATATTTTATCGGACAATATCCTTTACTTGTATTTGTATTTTTTTTTTACCATCCTCCTTTACATAATAAAATCACAATTGAGTATCCTTCAAAAAATTATGCTTAATCCTCCCCCCCATTTGATAAAAATTATTTTACTGTAGTAATGCTAGGGGTTTTGTCAGTATTTTCAAGCATAATTTAATTACCATTTGTTATTCTATAATGTGACAAACTACTCATTTTATAATTAATTGACGTTTTTAGTCCAAATTTCAATGTCAACTTTTAACTTGCATTTTTAGATAAATTTAAAACCCTCATGCCCTATGTCACTTGATTTAAATTAATTTTGTAAGACCCCGAATTTTATGAAATACAAAATTTAATTTTTCTTCATATATATTTTTTTTTTGAAACAGTAAGTGGTTAAATTAACAAAATTGAAAGTTAAGGATGTTATGTGCAAATTTTATTTTGTCGGACAATATTCGCTTTGTCGGGGAATATTCGTTTGGTCAGGGAATATTCGTTTGGTCCGACGGCGCCGAAATAACAAATTATTGGTGGACCCCACAACGGAATATTTGTCGGATATAGAAAACGACAGAAATAACCTTTTTAAATAAAAATAGTCAACGGAACTGTTAAAATACCGGTGATAAAAGAATAGTAGCATACGGTAGTTATTGGTATTTTCTGTAGCACTCGGTACTCTACAGTAACACACGGTATTGCATAGTGTCTCATATTTTTGGTCTGATAATTGACACCGTAACTGTTACGCATCATTTCATCGATAATTGTCACTGCATAATATTTTATATTATCAATTCAATAATTGTTGTTACACAGTATTTTGCATTATTGATTTAATAATTGTCATTACACTGTATTTTATATCATTGAGTCAATAATTGTTGTTGCACTGTTTTTAAAATTATTGAACCTAATAATTGTCACAGTAACATATGCACAGTAATTCACATTATTGAATCAATAATTGTCATTACACAGTAACGTATGCTTTATTTTACATTATTGTTATCTCTATTATGATGTTATTTAAACAGTTGTATTTCATTAATTTATTGACTTGATATCTAAGAGCTAACTATACTGTATTTATAACAATTAGTCATAATAATTGAATTGATAAAGTTATTTGTTTATAATATAAAGTTAGGTGATTATTAGGTGATATGAAATGAATGGTGTAGATTAAAGTGTGAATTATTGTTGAATAATTGAATTGATTTGTTTATAATATAAAGTTAGGTGATTATTAGGTGATATGAAATGAATGGTGTAGATTAAAGTGTGAATTATTGTTGAATAATTAAATTGATTTGTTTATAATATAAAGTTAGGTGATTATTAGGTGATATGAAATGAATGGTGTAGATTAAAGATAATATAATATTTGAAATGGATGGTGTAGATTAAAAGATGATCTTTAAATGAATGGTTTAGATTAAATGAATGATAAGATTTTTGGCTATAAATAGAAGCCATAACTTAAGGATTTTTCATAAACTTCCTTACTTGTTCTTTCTTTCTCTCTCTAAATACTTCTTGTGAAAGTTCTCTCTAAGTGTGCTTAAGTCATCTTGAGTATTTGTGAAGATCTATAAGTATACGTGTACTGTTCAAGTTAATCAACCTCATTTAAATCAATATCCAGTCACGTGTTACGGTAAGGGATACCATCTTTTTCATCTTCCATTATTCAAACGTACTATGGTAAGGGATTATCATTATTTGATTCTCGATAATAATATTGTTTCTTCCTTACTTATAAGACGTGCCTTTTATTTCCATGTATTAAATTGTGGGAATAATCTTACGGAGCGGATTGCCGCATGTTGGTGAATAACCTTTCGTATTCATTCATTATTAATCTCTGAGAATAACCTTACGGAGCGGATTGCCGCCTGTTTGGTGAATAACTCTTTGTACTCAAATTCTATTAAATTGTGGGAATAACCTTACGGAGCGGATTGCCGCCTGTTGGTGAATAACCCTTTGTATTAATTTCCTTCACCTTTTGTTAATCAAACCTGCTACGGTAAGGGATATTATTTTCTTTCATACTCCTAAATCGAAATTTATTATGGAACTATTGCTTCTATAATTCCTGAAAATATTATATGTTCCATAATAGTTGAACTTCATTATTTCAACTGAACCTTCCTATTTACGTGAACCTTTCTATTGAATTGTAACCGTTATTCTGAACTGTGGATCTTGAATATCATTTTTAAATTTCACTCCACATCATGTTGACAATTTGGACATTATTTGAATCTGTACAAAGTAAACTTCCGATACTTATTGTTATCCTATTTCTTCTGTTCATCATTTATATCATTCTAATCATCCAAAAATCAAGCTGTTGTGAATATCTGTGGCCGGGGGCACAGATGTGATATATTTGTTGAACAGATGATAGGTTAAAGGCGATATAATAGGTTAAAGGCGATACATCTGTTCGGTGTCTTTTATGGCACGTGGTGAATGTTCTCTTTGGCCCGTAGTGCAAAGATGAACTGTTGTTTGGTATGATTATGACCAAAGGCTGAATCTGGTATAATCATGACCGTTGGTGCTATATTGAATATCTTTGGCCCGTAGTACAAAGATGAACTGTTGATGTGCATGATTATGATCAGGAACTGTGAATTTGTATTATCTTGACTAATGATATTTCAGATGATAAAAGTTGATGATGTTTTTCCTAAAAAGAGAACCGAGTGGACATTATAGTCTGCATTATTCTTCTAATAGATTACTCATTCCGCTGCTATTATTGATCTGAACGTTGTTTAAGAATTTAACTGCAGTTTTTGATATAAACCTTGTAGTCTATTGTATTCTATCAAGAACTCAACTGTTGAAGACTAATGATAATTTATTCGTCATTATCTTAGTCATGATATTCTTTACTGGGCTATTTGAGCTCACCCTTTCTTTTGTTCCATTGTTTTTCAACAGGAGATGAAAACATAACAGGGTCTAGCCGGGGAATGGAGTGAGGGTCCGAGGAATAGTTATCATAGTCTTCACGTTTTGTAAAATAGTGTGGCAATAATAGTGAAGACTTAGTTGTGTATTATTATACACTGTATTGTTGTACGTTGTGCTTTGTTGTAATAATTTTGTTGTAGTATTTGACGACTCAAGTTTGGGCTGTGTGGGCTCAGATTTGGGGGCGTCACAGTTGGCATCAGAGCTTAGGGATATGGTCTTTAATGGAGATCTGGGGTAGAACTAGGAGGGGAGAAACGAATAGAATCAGTCACTAGTGTGTCCTACCTAAAATAGATTTTATTATCTAATGAGTCGATTTGAATGTAGGAACATGAAGTGGTGAGTCAGTTTATTTGAACTAACATTTATTTTGTGACCACAGTTTAGTATGACATCTGAAAATCAAGAGGTTAACTATGGAATGCCTGAAGCGAATGTAGCCGAGAATCAAGAGGCCCCAAACAATCCTCCTGCCAACTCAGGAAATAATGTTCCTGATAACATGATGAACGATGGATTCTTTAGGAATTTCATGCAGTTCATACAGAATCAAGGAAGAGGAAATCCAGTCAATAATAACGGTAGAAACGCTGGCAATTTGAGGATGGTCACTGTTAAGCAATTTAAAGAATTAGGACCACCTGAATTCCACGGGAAGCCTGACCCACTCAAAGCGGAGGCATGGCTGAAGCAGACGACAAAAATACTTGATGTCTTACAATGCGCTGATGATCAGAAGGTGCCATTTGCCACTTTTATGTTACGAGGTGAGGCAGACCATTGGTGGGAAGCGGTAAAACGTATCCAACCTTCAGCACTCGAAATGTCTTGGACAGAATTCGAAGAACTGTTTAACGAGAAGTACTTCCCAGAAAGCATCCGCCATATGAAGGAAGTGGAATTCATTAAGCTGGAGCAGGGAAACATGACAGTCTCCCAATATGAAGCTAAGTTTGCCGAGTTATCTCGCTTTGCCACCCATCTTGTGGATGACGAAGCACGAATGAGTCGGATGTTCCTAAGAGGTTTGAGATTCAAAATTCGTCAACAACTTAGCTCTCATAAATTTAGTTTGTATTCAGATGTTGTGGATAGGGCTCAAAGGGTGGAGCAAACAGATGAAACATTGCAGCCAAGAGTTAATGATCAGCATAGAGAAAGGAGTGACAACAACCACAGGAACGAGAACCATCGAGGAGGTAACCAACACTTCGGTGGTAATTCCATACCAAATAACAGAAGAGGAGAATCTAGTGGGAACAATTTCAAAAGAAAGAGATTCCATAATAATTATGGAAGGGCACCAGCACCAGTACCAACACCAGCACCGACCCCAGTTTCAAGGGGAGAAGATCGACCACCAGTGAGATGCTATAGGTGTGGTCAGGAAGGTCACATCAGCCCAAACTGTACACTGCAGTCCAAAAAGTGCTACAGTTGTGGGAAAGAGGGTCATCTTGCGCGGTTTTGTCCTGCCACAAAATCAAGTCCAGCTGCAATGATGATACCAAAAGCTAGCGCGGATAAAGGAAAATCTGTAGTTCAAGGGAGAGCTTTTGTTGTGACATCCCAAATGGCACGAAACTCGAACGAGGTGATAACCGGTAAGCTATTCATAAATTCTCGTGAAGTCTACGCTTTGTTAGATACTGGCTCTACCCATTCTTTTATCTCACCTGCATGTGCTCAGCGTTTAAACTTAACTCCTGAAAACTTGGACTTTGACTTATCAGTTGAAACCCCATTAGGAGAAATGACCATTACATCTACTGTCTATAAATCTTGCCTAGTTCAAATCAACAACCTCACATTATCTGTTGACCTTATTTCTTTGGAGATGCGTGAATTTGATGTGATTTTAGGAATTGATTGGTTGACTACCCATCATGCTAAAATTGATTGTTTTCATAAGATTATTAGTTTTCATATTCCTAATCAACCTGTCATGCAAATTCAAGCAACTAAACCATTGAAATCTATAACTGTTATTTCTAGCCATAAAGCCATTCGTTTATTGAAAAACGGATGTCAAGCCTTTTTAGCTCATGTCACTGATTTGAACAAAAATACGTCAAACTTGAATGATATTCCCATTGTTAATGAGTTTCCTGACGTTTTTCCTGAAGAACTTCCTGGCTTACCCCCAAACCGTGAAATTGATTTTTATATTGATCTTGAACCCGGTACCAAGCCCATTTCCAAAGCTCCCTACCGAATGGCTCCCATTGAACTTCAAGAGTTAAAAGTCCAACTACAGGAATTGTTGGATACCGGTTTCATTCGTCCGAGTGCATCACCTTGGGGTGCTCCTGTTCTATTTGTGAAGAAGAAAGACGGGAGTATGAGATTGTGCATTGACTACCGAGAATTGAACCATGTCACCATCAAGAACAGGTACCCGTTACCTCGGATTGATGACATGTTTGATCAATTGCAAGGCGCTCAACATTTCTCAAAGATTGATCTCCGTTCTGGATATCATCAGTTAAAGGTTAAAGCTGAGGACATTCCAAAGACTGCTTTCAGAACTCGTTATGGGCATTATGAGTTCTTAGTCATGCCTTTTGGACTAACTAATGCTCCTGCAGCTTTCATGGACATGATGAACCGGATATTCAAGGAACATTTGGATCATTTTGTGGTTGTCTTTATTGATGACATCCTCATATACTCCAAGAGTCGCGAGGATCATGAACAACACCTGAGATTGATACTACAAAAACTCCGTGAAAACAAATTATATGCCAAGTTGAAGAAATGTGAGTTCTGGCTTGAGGAGGTCGCGTTTCTTGGGCCTTGGGCATGTGATTTCTAGTCAAGGAATATCAGTCGATCCTGCGAAGATTGAAACGGTACTAAATTGGGAACAACCCAAAACAGTAACCGAAGTCCGAAGTTTTCTGGGTCTAGCTGGTTATTATCGGAGATTCGTAGAAGGATTTTCTCGAATCGCCACTCCATTAACGCAGCTTACTCGGAAAAGCACAAAATTCATATGGAGCGAGGAATGCGAGAAAAGTTTCCAAGAACTCAAGAAGAGACTGGTTTCAGCTCCTGTTCTGACCATACCATCAGGATCAGGAGAATTTGTTATCTACAGCGATGCTTCTGGCAAAGGTCTAGGCTGTGTCCTTATGCAACATGGAAAGGTTATAGCCTACGCCTCTCGACAACTCAAAGATTATGAGAAAAATTATCCTACTCATGATCTAGAGTTGGCAGCAGTCGTTTTCGCGTTGAAGATCTGGAGACACTACTTGTACGGAGAAAAAGTGGATATCTATACGGATCATAAAAGTCTCAAGTATTTCTTCACCCAGAAGGAACTCAACATGCGACAACGACGTTGGCTTGAGCTGTTAAAGGATTATGACCACACAATCCAGTATCACCCGGGAAAGGCGAACGTTGTAGCTGACGCTTTGAGCAGAAAATCTTATGCAAGTACAAGTGCACTGCTGACAACACAAAAGTGTATTTTGTACGACTTGCAAAAGATGGAGATAGAGCTAAAGACACCAGGGACCCACTCGAAGATTGCTCACGTGCGAGTAGAACCAACTTTAATCGATAAAATTAAAGCTGCTCAAGCTACCGATCCGGAACTGATAAACATGATAAAGAAAGTACAAGAAGGTGCCATTTCCGAAGCAAGAATCGACGAGAAAGGAATACTTCGAGTCAACTCTCGACTCTGTGTTCCTAACGATCCTGAATTAAAGCATAAAATCATGATGGAGGCACACAACACGCCGTTTGCAATCCACCCAGGAGGTACCAAGATGTATCGAGATCTTCGACATACATTTTGGTGGAACAATATGAAAAGAGAGATTGCGGAGTTTATCTCAAGGTGCCTAACTTGTCAACGTGTCAAGGCAGAACATCAAGTTCCTAAAGGTCCATTACAATCACTTGAAGTTCCCGAATGGAAGTGGGAACACATCAATATGGACTTCGTGACGGGTCTTCCAAAAGTTTCTCAAGGCTTAGATGCAATTTGGGTGATCGTAGATAGATTGACCAAATCTGCTCATTTCTTGCCTATACGAGAAAACTTTTCACTTGAACGTCTTGCCGGTATGTACATAAATGAGATCGTGAGATTGCATGGCATGCCAGTTTCCATAGTTTCTGATCGAGATCCTAGATTCACTTCACGCTTTTGGATCAGTCTACAAAAAGCTTTGGGCACTGAACTACGTTTTAGTTCTGCATACCATCCTCAAACGGACGGACAATCGGAAAGGACGATCCAGACCCTCGAAGATCTTTTGAGACTTTGTGTATTAGACTTCAAAGGAAGTTGGGATAAGTACTTGCCGTTGGTGGAATTTTCTTACAACAACAGTTACCAAGCAAGCATAGGCATGGCTCCATTCGAGGCATTGTATGGAAGGAAGTGTCGCTCTCCAATATGTTGGAATGAGGTAGGAGAAGCAAAATTGTTGGGACCCGAGTTGGTACGCTTGACGACCGAAAAGATCCAAATGATCCGACAACGAATACAGACCGCACAAGAACGACAAAAGAGTTATGCTGATCTTCATCGGAGAGACGAAAGTTTCAACGTCGGAGATCATGTATTCTTACGTGTTTCTCCATGGAAAGGGGTTACGAGATTCGGAAAGAGAGGAAAGCTCAACCCTCGATTTATTGGCCCATTTGAAATCCTCGATCGAATAGGAACCGTAGCCTACAGACTAGCCCTACCACCAAGTATGTCTCGCATCCATAACGTTTTTCATATATCTATGTTACGTAAATATGTGAAGGACCCAAACCACGTCATTGAGTTAGAACCAGACGTTATAGCAGAGGATTTAACATACGAGGAGGTACCTGTTAAGATCCTGGATAAGAAGGAGCAGATCCTACGCTCAAAGGTTATACCTCAAGTTAAGGTTTTATGGAGGAACCAAGATACTGAGGAAATGACCTGGGAGCTAGAATCTGAGATGAAATCTAAGTATCCTTACCTTTTCGATATGTCAGGTACGTCAATTTCGGGGACGAAATTTCAAAAGGAGGGGAGGTTGTAAGACCCCGAATTTTATGAAATACAAAATTTAATTTTTCTTCATATATATATTTTTTTTTGAAACAGTAAGTGGTTAAATTAACAAAATTGAAAGTTAAGGATGTTATGTGCAAATTTTATTTTGTCGGACAATATTCGCTTTGTCGGGGAATATTCGTTTGGTCAGGGAATATTCGTTTGGTCCGACGGCGCCGAAATAACAAATTATTGGTGGACCCCACAACGGAATATTTGTCGGATATAGAAAACGACAGAAATAACCTTTTTAAATAAAAATAGTCAACGGAACTGTTAAAATACCGGTGATAAAAGAATAGTAGCATACGGTAGTTATTGGTATTTTCTGTAGCACTCGGTACTCTACAGTAACACACGGTATTGCATAGTGTCTCATATTTTTGGTCTGATAATTGACACCGTAACTGTTACGCATCATTTCATCGATAATTGTCACTGCATAATATTTTATATTATCAATTCAATAATTGTTGTTACACAGTATTTTGCATTATTGATTTAATAATTGTCATTACACTGTATTTTATATCATTGAGTCAATAATTGTTGTTGCACTGTTTTTAAAATTATTGAACCTAATAATTGTCACAGTAACATATGCACAGTAATTCACATTATTGAATCAATAATTGTCATTACACAGTAACGTATGCTTTATTTTACATTATTGTTATCTCTATTATGATGTTATTTAAACAGTTGTATTTCATTAATTTATTGACTTGATATCTAAGAGCTAACTATACTGTATTTATAACAATTAGTCATAATAATTGAATTGATAAAGTTATTTGTTTATAATATAAAGTTAGGTGATTATTAGGTGATATGAAATGAATGGTGTAGATTAAAGTGTGAATTATTGTTGAATAATTGAATTGATTTGTTTATAATATAAAGTTAGGTGATTATTAGGTGATATGAAATGAATGGTGTAGATTAAAGTGTGAATTATTGTTGAATAATTAAATTGATTTGTTTATAATATAAAGTTAGGTGATTATTAGGTGATATGAAATGAATGGTGTAGATTAAAGATAATATAATATTTGAAATGGATGGTGTAGATTAAAAGATGATCTTTAAATGAATGGTTTAGATTAAATGAATGATAAGATTTTTGGCTATAAATAGAAGCCTTAACTTAAGGATTTTTCATAAACTTCCTTACTTGTTCTTTCTTTCTCTCTCTAAATACTTCTTGTGAAAGTTCTCTCTAAGTGTGCTTAAGTCATCTTGAGTATTTGTGAAGATCTATAAGTATACGTGTACTGTTCAAGTTAATCAACCTCATTTAAATCAATATCCAGTCACGTGTTACGGTAAGGGATACCATCTTTTTCATCTTCCATTATTCAAACGTACTATGGTAAGGGATTATCATTATTTGATTCTCGATAATAATATTGTTTCTTCCTTACTTATAAGACGTGCCTTTTATTTCCATGTATTAAATTGTGGGAATAACCTTACGGAGCGGATTGCCGCCTGTTGGTGAATAACCTTTCGTATTCATTCATTATTAATCTCTGAGAATAACCTTACGGAGCGGATTGCCGCCTGTTTGGTGAATAACTCTTTGTACTCAAATTCTATTAAATTGTGGGAATAACCTTACGGAGCGGATTGCCGCCTGTTGGTGAATAACCCTTTGTATTAATTTCCTTCACCTTTTGTTAATCAAACCTGCTACGGTAAGGGATATTATTTTCTTTCATACTCCTAAATCGAAATTTATTATGGAACTATTGCTTCTATAATTCCTGAAAATATTATATGTTCCATAATAGTTGAACTTCATTATTTCAACTGAACCTTCCTATTTACGTGAACCTTTCTATTGAATTGTAACCGTTATTCTGAACTGTGGATCTTGAATATCATTTTTAAATTTCACTCCACATCATGTTGACAATTTGGACATTATTTGAATCTGTACAAAGTAAACTTCCGATACTTATTGTTATCCTATTTCTTCTGTTCATCATTTATATCATTCTAATCATCCAAAAATCAAGCTGTTGTGAATATCTGTGGCCGGGGGCACAGATGTGATATATTTGTTGAACAGATGATAGGTTAAAGGCGATATAATAGGTTAAAGGCGATACATCTGTTCGGTGTCTTTTATGGCACGTGGTGAATGTTCTCTTTGGCCCGTAGTGCAAAGATGAACTGTTGTTTGGTATGATTATGACCAAAGGCTGAATCTGGTATAATCATGACCGTTGGTGCTATATTGAATATCTTTGGCCCGTAGTACAAAGATGAACTGTTGATGTGCATGATTATGATCAGGAACTGTGAATTTGTATTATCTTGACTAATGATATTTCAGATGATAAAAGTTGATGATGTTTTTCCTAAAAAGAGAACCGAGTGGACATTATAGTCTGCATTATTCTTCTAATAGATTACTCATTCCGCTGCTATTATTGATCTGAACGTTGTTTAAGAATTTAACTGCAGTTTTTGATATAAACCTTGTAGTCTATTGTATTCTATCAAGAACTCAACTGTTGAAGACTAATGATAATTTATTCGTCATTATCTTAGTCATGATATTCTTTACTGGGCTATTTGAGCTCACCCTTTCTTTTGTTCCATTGTTTTTCAACAGGAGATGAAAACATAACAGGGTCTAGCCGGGGAATGGAGTGAGGGTCCGAGGAATAGTTATCATAGTCTTCACGTTTTGTAAAATAGTGTGGCAATAATAGTGAAGACTTAGTTGTGTATTATTATACACTGTATTGTTGTACGTTGTGCTTTGTTGTAATAATTTTGTTGTAGTATTTGACGACTCAAGTTTGGGCTGTGTGGGCTCAGATTTGGGGGCGTCACAAATTTGAAATCTCACGAGAAGTGATAAATAATTTTTTTTACTGAAAGATTTTGACCCCCCTATAAACTGTTTCTGGTTCCGCCACTGTATGTATATATATATATATATATATATATATATACAGAGAAAGAGGAAGTAAATAGAGTAGAATTTTTTTTAGGAGATTGTTTGTTTGAGTTTTAATGATGAAGGATTTTTTGATAATTTCTCTCTCTCTAGATAAAGCCATTTCCCAAATTTCTCTCTTTGGAAGTTTAGGGGGTTGGGTTGGGTTGGGTTGAGAAATAAGAGCGACAATTTCAAGACCAGAAAAGCTTGAGCAAATCACATGAAAAAATAGTTATTTTATATTTAATTTTGTCAACTCAGCTTCCCATTAACAGCTCGCGTGGAGTCACGTATGCCGTTAATTTTTAACAGCCGTAAACGAATTTTGTAAAAATTTAATAATTTAATGATATGAATGAAAAATAATAATAATTAAGTGATACGTATATAAATTTGTATTTAATTCAACGAGAAAAAAATAATTTAACTCATTTTTAAATTTTGATCCAAAGCTTTAGTGAAATATTCGGAAGTTAAGGCAGGGAGATTTTACTAACCTAAATTATAGAGGCTTAAAATGCAATCTAAAATGTAAATGACACAATTATGAATAATCAAGTTATTTTTTAGAGATTATTATCTTTAAAGAAGAACTAAACTATCACGTCACCTTACTATAACACTGTGTTACTGAATAATAAAATAAACAAAAAAAATAAAAAAATAAAAAATTTAAGTTTATATTCAATTATTTTGTTACTAAATTTTTTAATAAATGAAAAAAAATAGGAATAGACAGAGAATTAACACACTTTTCTTATCAAACTTTTATAATAGTATATTGGATGAAAAACTAAATAATATAAATAAATTTCTTATAATTTTAATTATACTATTTATATTATAAACACAATAAAATTAATATAAAAATATATAATTATTTTGATAGTATTTTTTGTATTGTTATTCATAATAGTTCTTTATTAATTTTTATTTTTTATAAACTTAATAACTATACGAATTTTTTATTTATAATTTTTTGTTCTTTTCTCATCAAATTAAGTTTTCTAATTTTTTTATTCTCTTAAAAACACAGAAACACAGTGCAAGTGCGCGAAACCGACATACCCACTATCTCAGCATCTCTCATCTTAGCTTTCTCTCTGCAACTTTGCTTACGTACACAGACGAATTAGAAATTGAAATGCCCCTCGATCTCCCCGTAGCTCGTTTCCTCCGACAGAAACCCTAATTTTAGCCGATCAACTTTGTATATTCGACCACTTTTCCGGTAAATTTCTTGTCTTTTATACTCTTATCTCACCACTTCCTTTTTATATTTCCCTTTGCGATTGATTTTGTGTTTTCCCCCCTTAAGGATGATATTTTAAAAGTTTTCAAATTTGAATCTGTTGATGGTTGGTACTTGGTAGATGTCAAGGGCATGTGCTTTTTTATTTCATTTACAATTAAAATGATTGTGTTACTTTAAACTAACTGTCGCTCGTGTGTACGTGGTTTGTATATTGGTGCTCTATATATACAATAGCATATGCGTTTTAGACTTCCTATCTGCTACTAATTTTGCTGGATCCAGATTTTCTTGAAGTTTGAGAGCCAAGTACTTTTCTTCCTTATGCTTTAATAGATAATGGCATTTAATTAGGCATCATATTTTGTGTTGGGATTTAGCAATCAGCTTCTTACAAAAACTACATATTTGTTTAATTGGGGTTGCCAATTTGCTTCTTGTAAGTTTCAATTGGTAGTGTATTTATATAGTTGTGGTATAGTGTTCACAAGTTTCAGCATTAATTTTTTTTAACCTTGTACTTTTATTTTATTTTCTTGCATTGCAATTATGATAAGTTTTAATCCCCATATATCTATTTACCTGTCCTCTCCTTTCTCCTTAATTTTAATTTTAATATTATCTTTTGTGTTTCATTTTCGAGTTCCCCAACTAGTTTAGAGTTGAGGCGTAGTTGAGTTGAATTATGGTAATTTTTGTTATTAGGCAAGCGAAGAGATTGTTGTACACGTGCCTTTCTTACATGATTCATATCAATGTGCTATATTCATCTCAGTGTGAATGTCGTTCGAAAAATACTACCTTGTGTGATTTGAAGTTTCAAGTCTGGAAAATATGATTGACATGCTTTTCTTGATTGTTTAATTTTTATTTTATTTAGTCACTACTGTTGTTTTGTGGTAATTAAATACTTTACGAAGTATAAGCAAGGGAATCTTACCTTTGTCAATTAGGGAATTAGGGTTTCAAATTGGCTTAGGAGTAGAGAAATTCATAAAGAGTATAGGAATGATCGAAGGTTCATAGACGAGAGAAGAACGGGTAGGCAATCACCAAGGCAACACGTGACAGAACTCTTAGAGAGCCTTTTTGTATGGAGAGAATCAAAAGCCCTTTTTTCTTGAAATGAGAGGACTATTTATAGGAGTGGCATGCTCTGGTAAGTAGTCATGTGCTTGGCATGTGACTTTGAATCAATTACCAGAAATCCCCTTCATTGCCGTAGGTGAAGCCCTCCCGCCCTTCTAGCTGTCAGTCCAAATCACTCGACAATTTCCCAATAAGATGTTTCCTCCATAAGTCTTCTGCTTAGGAACTTACAGATGCCCTTTCGGTCTTCATATTTAGTAGTTAGTTGTTACCGAATCACACTTTCCTTCCATTCTTTCTTCACGAAAATGTCATGCCTCAAAGATTCGTCGGCGGAAGACTTTGAGGAAAGCCTTAGCCGAACCCAACGCCATTAAATTCAGATACCTGTATATCGAATTTGGTGCTTCACGATCCAACTCATACATCACATCTATACAACTCACAGTAGAATAACAGAAATATTTACATTGATTTAACATAAATATTTGCGTCCCAAGTATTCCAATCGTTACTAATACATATCACAACTTAAATAATAATTTCTAACATAATTCTTAATACATTTATAAAATAACAACATTTATGTCATTACAATAAGTCTATTCGACAACCTTGCCCTTGCCCTTATCTTTTTCCGAACCGGTGCGTTGCTCAATCTTAATTGTAATGTTTAAAAGAAGCAAGAGTGAGCAACGAGTTTGCTCAGCAAGTTTATAGCAATAAAGTGAACGTTCATGCATAAGGTTTTATAATCATAAGAAATATAACAACAATTAATAATTCAGGAATTAAATAATTGAGAGTAAGTCTCAATAGTTTCAAAGTTGATCATTTCTAGTACTGAAGAGTCACTATGGACCAAAGGATTTTTAATTAGAATCAAAGATTCAATATTTCTAAGTTAATGAATATTTTGTATTGAGTGGTCACTATGGACTATGAACGCATGCTAGAATTGACAGTATTTCACTGATAATTCACAATATAAACGAAGTGCAATATGTGATCCGCCTAGAGTACCTTATATTATGCATAACACTTAGACATGTTGTTCGTGCGTGTGTCAGTTCCCCAACGTAAAATAGTAGTTCATCTCAGTATATTATAAGAGTTCGCACCAAGATAACTGGTTTAGATAGCTTAAACAAAAAATCATGATTGGTTAACAATCAGTCCTATTATTGGTCTAGCTGACACAAGTGACATAGGCGGTATTCTCAACACAATTAAGAACAATTGATACGTTCAATGTTCGCAAATAGGGTTCGAATAATCGTTCAAGAATACGATGATTTAAATCATGTTTCAGAGTTTATAATTTAATCTTCACAATTATAAATGAACATGAATTATTATGTCAATTAAATCTACTTGTATGAGAAATAAAAGTACAAGTTAAAGTACTTGCCTGAATCGTCGACTCTATCCGACTTTGACTTCTTATCTTCTGAACAACCTATATTCAACATATTCATCTAATGGTTAATCTCTATTAACCTCCACGTAATGATCTAATCATTTTGACTCACTAGTTCTATACAACTAGGAGCCACATATAATTTCAAATAAAATTATCTGTCTAAATATTATTGTCTCTCATTTCTTTTGTTAATTCATTCTTTAACCATCACAAATAAAATAGTATTTAGTATTATTCTATTTATTTAGTTCCCCTTAATCATCATTTAATTATTTACAATTTAAGTATCCTCACTCTATTTGTTTATTAATCAATTACTATTTCTTAGTTTACACTTTATTAGTCCACAAATAAAATAATTCAACAAAATAATTCAAGTTCTTATTTTATTTGTTTAATCACTAATTAGAGTAGTCTTTACTCGTATTTTAATTATTTATGCTTCTTTACTTCACAATTAAAATAATCCTTAATGTTATTTCAATTGTTTACCCTTTATTAATTCACAATTAAAATAATACTTATTATTATTTTAATTATTTAAGTCTCTTTAATATTACATTAATTGTTCATGCATTATTAATCTACAATTAAAATAATCTTTAATATTATTTTAATTAACTCACAAATAAAATAATTTTTAATTATTATTTTATTTGTTTAGTATTATTTTAATTAACTCACAAATAAAATAATTTTTAATTATTATTTTATTTGTTTAATATAATTTTAATTAACTCACAAATAAAATAAATTTTAATTATTATTTTATTTATTTAATATTATTTTAATTAATTCACAAATAAAATAAATTTTAATTATTATTTTATTTGTTTAAAATAGTATTATTTTTGTTTTCTTATATTTTTTTAAACCCGACTTGGTTTAACCTGGTCCGACCAGGTTTGATTGGGAATAGTAACTGCTGGGCAGAAAGTTATACTGCTGCGGCGGCCCCTTTAATATATATGTATATTTTTCCATCTTTTGTTCAGTTATTCAATGTTTGTTCATTGTTCATTCAATTAAGTTAACATTTGAACTATCACTTTACAAATTTATCTTTTGACAACATTTTATGATCTTGACCATTTTTTTCAACATTTGTAAACCAACACATATAGTTAAATTTTTAAGGTTTTCATTTTAACACAATTTCTTCAAAAATTCACCATAAGATCATTTTAGTTTCGTTTTTATTCGTTCCACTTGAAATATTTTTGTATCTCATAGATCTACAACATACAATTTTTAGATCATGCAAGTAGCTTACACATTTTATTTCATTTTTAACCAAATCACATGTTTTCAAGTAATACACTTAGGGTTTAAGTTTATATGCATACATGTTCATTTAAACCTAAAACACACATGACCACATACAAATCATATATTCTCATTCACAAATCATTCCTTTTATCTTCGGAATCCACCATGATTTCCATGCACAAATTCTCCCACAATCAAGCATGCATAATCTATCTATAAGCTAAACTACTTTAACTTAAAAAATTCATGGTTAAAGGATTATACCTCTTTAAAGCTCTTTTCTTCCTAAAGATGAATCTTAGATAAGTCTTTACTTCTTCCTTCTCTTTGTTAAACTTGCTAGAACCTCCACATGACAAGAGTGCCTCCTAGATTTTCTTTTTTTCTCTCATTCTCTCTTACTCTCCTATACTTAGTAAATGGAAGTAACCTTTAAAAATGATTTATAAAAGTCCTATTTATAGACAAGTCTTAAGCATACATACATGTATTAATACATGTACAAATACATCCAACAAGTTATTAACCAAAGGTAAAAGTGGATTAGGTAAATATACATTGTTACCTTCTTGTTTAACCATGCTCCTAGATAAGTATAGTGCTCACATAGTTCCAAACACAAAATGACAAACTAATTCTCAGCAATTTTGGTGTGTATATATATATATATATATGTATATTCTTCTAGAAAATGGACTCTTAATGTGGGTCAATTTATTGGATCATGATTTGGACTTTCTAGTGGATTTATAATACCCAACTTGGGCTACATTCATGGATCATTAGTAGTTCTTTTAGTGCTCTTACAATTAAATCAAACATTGGGCTAACAATCTCATATATTGGGCTAATTGATAAATTCTAGCAAACTATACATACATGGACTTTAATTTCTAACACATTGAATCATAACCCATTATTTTATGTAACATTCATATTGGGCTCATATATTAATTTTCATTAGTCCATTTAATTATTTATGCCTCTCACAATTAATTTAATTAATTAATTAATCCATCTTAGTCATTATGCCACACAAGGCATATTACATAGGCTTAAATTAATTATAATTTAAGCTCACCATAATCATCACTTTAATTTTTTATTTATTACATAACTAATTCAATTAACTTGAATTGTTAAGGCCCATCACATAACACATATTTGTGCACAATTAATTTTTAAACATTCTCATTTTCTATTAATAATAATCTTTACAAATTTGTGGTTATTACAGGTGAGGACCTTAGAGGGCCCGAATCCCAGGGTGGACAAACCCTAGGTTCGAGCCTCCTTCAGTTTGTCTTGCTTTTCCGTACTTATTTGGTTCTTTTCTTACCCTTTTGTTGTGGTTTCGGATTCTTTGAGAAGCTCTTCAAGTCATGAAGGCCCTAGGGGAATACCTTCCTAAGCCCTCTTTCCACTTGGTTGCTTTCTTCGCTTTTCTTTTGGCTTCCAATCATCTCGATCCATTATCAAGCCGACTAAAATTCAACCAGAAGCCATTTCAAAACTCCTAAAGAGATGCATCCCGTAGGCCGAACCCGGGGGAGCATTCCCTAGGTAGCATCCTTTCTCGCCCAGTTTCGTTGATCTCATCTTTGTTTCGTTCAGTAATTCAACTTGCATCAAGAATGAATCGTCGGTTAGAACAAATCAAGAGGTCAAACCACTAGGGGCCGAACCCTAGGGGGCCGTACCCTAAGGGATCTTCCCACAGTTGTTCGGTTTGTCTTTTTCGGGTAATTTGATTCAACTGGGTCATTAGAGTCCGCTCATTGAAAATGCACCCCTCTTTTTGTCATATGCACCCCTTTCATATTTAAGTATTTAACGGCTCACATTTTGCTCCCTGCATGTGAGTCACAATTTATATTGGGTTGAGCGTGCAAAATCTTTGTCGAATTCTGTTATGCTCCAAACGTGGTGATTGTTTGACAAGGATAGAACATTTCAAAAATAACTTTCAAAGAGATTTTCAATTGAGGAAGAAATTTGTCCGCAGAAGCTTCGGCCATGTCGCGCTCCCTTCTTCGGTTTTGGATGCTTAGTGGTTAGTGTCTCCTTCTTTACTTGTATATGCTGTTGATTTAGACCAGTCAAGACAGAGCAGAAAAATAAAATAAACAAGAAACTAGGAATTTACTTGGAGAAAAACCTTACTCTGGAAAAACCGAAGGAATACAGTGCAGAGGTGTTAATAGTTTTTACAGCACTCAGATGATACCTACAACACTCTCTAAACATCCTTAAATAGGCTCAGTCCACAGACCAAGACATTTCTGGACTAGTCTTTTATTTTCTTAAGAGAGTGTAATTAATGTTTCTATAGCTTTCCAACAGAGACAGTACTGCCTTACAATACCAAGAGGAATTATTCCAGACAGCACTCTTTTTCCTAGGCCTTGCATAAATGAATTATTAAATCAAAACTTGACTTCATATACCAAAACTCTCCCACTTGAAGTCAAATTGTCATGCCTCCATTACCCCTATTGAGATGCACTGTAGGTGTTCACAGTCGTGCTTTTTTTTTTTTTTACAGTTTTTAATTTCGTCACCTCTTGTCCTTGTCTTCGCTTCTTGTACGCTTCTGATCTATGGATAAGCGGTGCCTCTCAAAAATGTAGTATGATAGAAATACACCTGCAGATATCTTCTTCATAGTAATACAATGTTCAAATAGCAAGCTTCATTTATCTTCCACTCCCTTTTGTTATCCTTAGAAAGAATTGGAAAGTAAAAGTAATACTCTGATTTTTTGGGATAAGGAATCATAAGGATTTTAAACTTAGGAAATGGTTGGGAAAGAAAATGATAGGAAAGTAACTTTCCTCATCTTTTGATTGCGAGTTTGGTAATGAAAAAAGAAGAGTAATCTAGGGATACGGTTGTCAAAATGTATTTGATTGTTATTGATAAGGGTAATTACGGAATAAAAATAATTTTCATTAGTCTATTTTCCTTGCAAAACTCATCATTACCTTTCCCAACTTAAAAAAGCTTACAAACATGGGATTCCAAGGAAATTTACGACTTTCCCAAGGAAACATATCATTTCCTTAGTTTTAAAAACATACATACAGGGTAGGGTGTACATGAAGCACAACTCTTTCATTTCTGTTGGTTACTCGTTTTCCTTTTATGACTAGTATCTTCTCTTTCTCTTAAGGTTTAATATTTCTCTTTTAATTTAGACTTATTTCAGGTGGTTGGTATGGAGGCCAAGTTCTTTCGATTTCTTAAGCTTGTGGGTGTTGGTTTCAAAGCCAGAGCTGAATCAGAAGGTCGTCTCCTGTACCTCAAACTCGGATACAGCCATGAAGTTGAACTGACTGTGCCTCCTGCTGTCCGGGTGTTTTGTTTTAAACCAAATGTAATTTGCTGCACTGGAATTGACAAGCAAAGGGTGCACCAGTTTGCTGCTGCTGTCCGTAGTTGTAAGCCTCCTGAAGTTTATAAAGGCAAGGGCATAATGTATATTGATGAAGTGATAAAAAAGAAACAGGGTAAGAAGTCAAAATGAGCTGCAGTGGTGCACAATGTTTTGCGTTGGGCATTCTTCTTTGTTTGGATATCTCTGAATAGATGCGTGAACAATATAAAGATAATTTCAGCACTTAAAGTAGTGAATTCAATTTTGCTTGGAGGAGTTCATATTTTCTTTTTGGATATGCAATTCTTTATAATTATTGGTCTCCAACTTTTACCACCACCACCACCTTTATTACTATAAATCTTCAAATTTGTTGCATGAATTACGTTCATACCAGTTACTTGCTTTGAGTTCGACTCGCTATATTTAAATTGCATGTTGATTACTATATAAACCAGATTGATTTTTCATTATTGTTGTAAAACCTCAATTACAGACATAAAAAGATGTATAATGGACTTGATCTAATTAATAATCACTCTTGATGCACCAAGAAATGCATTAAAATATAATCTGTCAAAAGGAACGAGAAGTCGTACATAATCTGTCAATTCATTATAAATCCAAACACTTGCTACACAGATTGTTTCAGTTAAATACTGCCTGCAGCCATGGTTAACAGAAAGAGGAAACTTGTCTAGTTTGCAGCTCAAATCTACACAGCGGACAGGAGAAATTCTTCTTTAGCCACGGCACAATGCAGTCGCGATGGAACACATGACAGCATGGCAGGCAGGTGACTTGTTCTGATCCAATCCCCTTTTCTTCTTGGTATTTAATCAAATATCTCATCCCTACAAATAGAGCAATCTTCCTTACTTGGCTGCTCCCTGTGCATCAAACCCCTCAATGCTTTGTTGTACAACGTCCTCAATAAATTATATTCGTAGTTGTGATCTAAGCTGGTTATATTTGGTGCGCTCTCGCTTACACATTGTCTTATTATCCCTAGTATACAATACCAAGGCGTATTATGTTCTCGACCATTATGGATCAAATTAGCAACTAACTGGCTTAGTTTCTCACAACGCGTCTCCTTCTTTTTGTCCATGGCCATTGTTTGGTATTCACTATCGGCTAGAGTTACGTTTCTTTCAATGTTGACACATAAAGTAAGTATTTTGCGGCCACAATTCGAGTACTTTTCTACCGTCTCATGAGCCATGTTTAAGATTAACTTCATTAATTCGTCACGATTGTTATCCAAGTAAATATGGGTTCTCATATCTCTCTCTCCATTGGATTTTTTCTAGTGGGAAACGAATGTTTGTCTCGAAAATCTTTGTGATTATAAAAGCCCAGAATGGTGAAGATGGCGAGTCGATTACGCAGTTGGCTGGAAACTGTGATGAGTGAGTGGTATTTAGTTAGGAACGTTGTTGTTATCCGGCTATTAGAAGAAGAATGAGGGCGCTGACTGATTGTGATAACAATAGATAACTCAAGATTAGGGAGTGAAGGATCATTCCTTGAACTAAGACCGCCCAAGGCCGTGACTAATACGGATAAAGAATGTTCCTTAATATCATGTATTTATAGTTAGGATTAGTTTATATAGTTTCCAAATAGGATTTGTAGATTTTTACCAAGTAGAATTTCTAAAGGATAGGATTTGTAGAATTTGCTAAGGCGAATTTCTAAAGGATTACCGCCAATCCATTGTATAGTAGAATAATCTTGCTAAGAGGCAGTTATGTCATAGTTGGGTTTTTTTATTCTTCTTCTTCTTCCTCAAATATGGTGTCGACACCATATTGGCCGTCAGATAATCTAAATATAAAGTAGAGCAAATGACAATCGGTAATAATAATAATTAATATAAAATCATTTTAAATTATGATAATGCTTCAACAGTAGGAAATAATTTTTCTCCTACCATGCACATGGTATTAAACTAGTTGACATATAATGGACCGAAACCTGCACTAGACAAAAATTGAACCGCCAATGGCACATATTTCAGATAAGTTAAAATGAAGATTCGAAAAATGTTATTATTTATAATATATTTTATTTTGAAAATTAGATAATATATAAATTATTGATTATATATGTATATATATTGTTCACATCTAGAATTCTTACCCCATTGTTAATGGATTGCCTTTACCTAATTGATTGGTTTGGAAGTTTTTACCTAAAGAGGAAAGATAGTGGTGACACAAGAAAAATAAATTTTTAATATATTTTTTTCAATTGCTCATCTCCTAACAAGTTAGTGGTTAACTTAATTCTTCAAGTTGACACCAGTTACACAATTTTTATGTGTCCTATGCATAAATATATTTTTCTCTAAAGGACAATGGAATCGAGACATGAATTAAGGGGAATATTTCCTTTTGTTCTTGGGTTATGTATAAAAGGTAACTAGTTTGACAAGAGTTTTGGTAGCATCAAACTATCAGTATTGAATATCATAACTAATATAGAGAGGTGGGAGGTTTTGATTTTTAAAGCAAGTTTGGCTTTAATATAAAATTATTGATTGTTTTATTTTATTTATTAATAATATTATATGATTATATAGAAATTATGTGTCATAATTATAAATAATTAGTGTTAGTATTTATTTTAAATTATAAATCATAATAAATATTTTTTTATAAAAAAAAATAAGAAATTAAATGGCCCGTCGGCCGGGTCGGCCCGTGCGAGTCACGGGCCTAACATTTTGTAGCCCGCAAAAAGTCGAGCTATTTTTGACCCGACCCGTCAAAAGTCCGGTCCGTTTGCCAGGTCTATATGCATAAGTAATAAAACATACGAGTGAATTTTAGCCCGAATAATTTTGGTCTTTTAACTTGAGTTCCGTCTTGAATTAAATGTTCAAATTTAATTTTTTAAGTTAATTTAATTATTTTAAAATTAAATTTTATATTTTTTTTACTAAAATATATTGATGAATAGATTACAACGCTCTCGAAACAGCCTTAAATAGGCTCAGTCCACAGACCAAGACGTTTTTGGACTAGTCTTTTCATTTTCGTAAGCAAGTGTAAATAATGTTTCTGGAGCTTTCCAACAGGCAATGCATTAATGAAGGCAGAACAGTAACTCTCTCTTCCTGCATTTATAATTTGTTACTCCTTATTTTTTATTATATAGGTGTTTTTAGAATTATTTTTTTTTAAATATAAGATATTTTAAATATATTTAAGAATTTTTTTTAATCATTTTTGACTTTATTTTTAAAGATAGAGTGATTGAGAGAAAGAGAAAAATAATTAATTAATTAATATATGGATAATAATAAAATTTTAAATTAATATTAATTTTAATAAAAAAAATTAATATGTATAATTATATTTTAAATAATTTATATAATAAAAAGGAAGGACAAGCAGATAGCAGTGGGCAACTGATCATGAATTATTGCATGTGATTATTAAATTCCTTACAAATATTTCTTATGTACGGACCGACTAAATCACGTTCCTCCTGTGGAAACTGGGAAGCGTGCAGTTTAGTATCTTCCACCTGATTATTATATAGTAACACCCAAAAATTATTCTATGTTATCGAACATGCCTACTGTACATGTTAATATAATAATATATTAATAATTTAAGATATTATATGATAATATTTTAAAATTATTAAATAATTTTTTATTATAACACTGGTAAAATGTGGAATCAGAAGTCTTTTTTTTTTTTTTATATCTTTTTATCTTACGTATTTACATAAATTAATATTTAATATCAATATAAATTTATTGTCATATATTATAACATTCTTATAATTATACATTTTTGGTATATATAAGTTATACCAATATGACTCTTCAAATTATTAGTACTTCTTTTGCACAAAACATTTTCTTATTTCATTCTTATAATTATACACTTTTGGTATATATAACATGACTCTTAAAATTATTAGTACTTCTTTAGCACAAAATAAATTCTTAGTTCATTGACAGCTGAATGTGTAAACAAGAAGAGAAAAAGAACAAGTGAGAATAGATTTGGCTTCCATTCAATATACTTTTGCCTCAATTTTATTCAATAAATCAAATATTTGATCATAATAATTTTTTTAGTTACGATCAAAATATGTTAATAGAGTTAAATATATGTTAATTAATAGATAGTTGATGATCAATTCTATTACGATTTAGAATTATTAAAAATATTTTTACCTTTAAATAAATTTTAAATCATTTAAATGTTGATTATGTTCTATCAAAATTTGTGTTAATTTAAATGAGAGAAAAGGTATAAATTTTTTACTACTTAAATTTTGATAAAAAATTCATATGTTCATCGAATGATTAAGAGAGAAGGTACGATGAAGAGTATTGCCTTACAGTGAAAAAGAGGGAGAAAAAGGAAAAAGAAGAAAAAGAGTATCCGTTAATTTTGGCGCAATTTGATTACATATAATATCCGTAATCACCAGCAAGTTACAAAAACGGAGGAAGCCAGACCTAAGATCATCTCTAATCTAACAATTTGATTACATATAAAGCCGGACTTAGGTCCGTCAGATCTAGATCGATGGCAGTGAAGAGTGCGCTCACTTGGCTTCTCCGTATACATCATATATATATATATATATATATATATATTACACATCCATCTCAATATCTATAAATTTACACAAATCCATACTGTAACCTAGTTGAGTCAACTCACGACACTACCAGCACTGATCTGTCTCCCAGTTTCGGCCAGAATAACCAGAATTAAACCTCGAAAATACCGGCTCCAGACCAGCCATAGCCGAAACAGCCTGACGGTGCGGCTGGTGAAGACGGAAAATCATCCGGTCGTATTGGGCGCGTTTCTCGGGATCTGATAGTGTGGAGTAAGCAGCGTGAATCTTCATGAACTCGTCGGCCGACGAATCCTTTTGGCCGATCGTCACCACGTCGGGATGGCAAGTCCTCGCCATCCGACGGTACGCCGCCTTTATCTCCAGACCAGAGGCGCCCATGGGAATTCCGAGAACTTCGTAGAGCGAAAAAGAAGCCATTTTGGGAGCTGATAAACAAGTATTGAGTGATCTCGTCCTGTCCGCGGAGGCGTTAGCGGCGGTAATACTAGGAGGATGAAATCTGACACTCGACGTCGATCGACGGGATTTACCGTTACCAGATAGTCCTCACGGAGGTGGCAGTGGCGAGATGAGAGAATGAGGAGTTGAAGGAGCAGAGATGATTATATAGGGGAGTGTGGATCGTGAGGTTGGAGTTTGGGTTGGTATATATATATATTAGTGGATCGAGTATCTGTGGGGGATAGATGTTTATTCGTAAGTGGATAATATAGAGAAGATAGTCCGTGGTCTTGAGAGCTCGGCCATTAATATGTTGTTATTTTAATATATATAATAAAAAAATAATTATATATATTAAAATAATAATATACGAGTAATCTTGAAATATGACTATGTCTTAAGATTGTAAAATAATTTTTTGATAATACGAGGACTGGGAATTTGAGTCAGCTGTTATCTATTTGCTAAGAATAAATTTATAAACACAATAATAAAATATAATATCAATTTTAATTATTAAAAAATAAAATTTAATATAAAAATTTGTGTCAAATTATATTTTTTTATAATTATGATTAGTATTGTGTTTAATTGTTGTTTACGTACTATTGTCCATTTGCTAAATCAACAATGAATGAATTACTAGCAGGATACCCGTGCTTGGGTTATTATTCTTGATACTTAAATTTTATATTTACTTTTTTGTTAATATTATTTTTATATAATATTTTAAATAAAGTAAGTAATATTTTTTTTAATTTAATAGGCTATTTTGTGTTTTTATATTTTAATATCTTGTTTTTTTCCAAAATTTATTTATTAATTATTTTATGGTCCTTATTAAAAGAAAATAATTTGTTTTTAAAATTATCTAATCTAAATAATAATAAAATCATATTTATACTTGAAATATAATTATACTTATATTTAATAACATTAAAAAATTTAAGTTAGGTAAAATGATATTTTTTAAAAAAATAATTTCTTCTAAAAGTATACTATTATATATTATATGTATAATTTTGTTTATTATAAATATGTTATTGGATAAATTATTTAATTTTTAGCTCTTAATTTTTAATTTAATAACTAAATCGCATAGTTGTTCAATGTATTATATGTATACTTATATTGTAATAAGCTAATTTTAGTATTAATAATCCTAAGGCTAGTATTTTAATTAATAGTAGTATTAATAAAGTACTACTTATACTTTACTTAAATAATACTAACAAATTCAAGTTAGACAAGATGACTTTATGAGTGTTTCATTATAAAATATATTATTTAAATATCTTTGTTTCTCATGGTTTTGCACAAACATGACATTATTAATTATTTATTATTTGTATCTTTAATAATGTGATCATATAATTGGCCAATGTATTATATTTATACTTATATTTTAGTAATAGTAACAATTTAGTATTATGTTAGATGATTTTCATAATTTTTTTTTTCTAAAACTATATTATCTAATTAATAATAAAATTATACTTATACTTGAAATATAATTATACTTAACTTTTAATAATAGTAACAAATTCAAGGTAGTTAAGATGATTTTCATAAAAAAAAAAATCTTTTTCTGAAATTAAATTATCTAATTAGTAATAAAATCTTATTTAATAATAATAACAAATTAATATTTTGTGAGATGACCTTTTGATTTTTTATTGTGTACAAATATATATTACTAATTTTAGTTTTTGACCGAATAGAACTAAATTATGACAATGCTGATATTTTTAATTTAGGTTTACAAATTATTATTGGATAGATAAATTAATTTTTATTTTCATATTTAATAATTGAATCATATTGTTGGTTAACATAATGTATCTATACCTTTTATTTTAATAATATTAGCAATTTAATACTAGGTAAGATACCCTTATAGGAAAATTATTTTCTTATAATATTACATATATATAAGTAGAAATAAATAGCAACAATTTAATAATAATAACATATTAATATTATGTAAGATGATATCGTGAAATCCTTAATATTTAATTATACTTATATTTAAATAATAAAATCCTATTTATACTTGAAATAATTATACTTATATTTAAATAATTCTTACAAATTAAATTATGTAAGTAATGTAGTTTAGAATATTTTTTTCCTCTCAAACTATATTATCTAAGTAATAATATAATTTTATTTAAACTTAAATTATTGTATATATATTTAAATAAAAGTAACAAATTAATATTACATAAAATAATCTTGATTTGATTATTTCTTTATAAAATTATAATATTAATTTTTATTTCCTTATAAAACTATGTTAATAATTTTAGTTTTTAATTTAGATAGATAAATAAGAAAAATTGACTTACGTAAATTTATCATTATATAGAGCAAAGGAATTGAATTTCACCAAAGTCTAATCCATCCAATTGCTAGCTGTTATTGGGTGGCGGTGCTTAATTTCCAAGTTGTGGAGTGTGGATATCAACAGCTTACCGGTGGCCGTCGGTCCAATTAGAAATTGATGTGCAAAATTAGAAGCCATTGGATCCTAATATATCTTTGTACAAATTTATTTAGAATAACTAACTGATTGACAATACTAATAAGCATGTAATTAATACACTCGTCTTAATATAGATCGATAACCCCTTTACTCATGGTAGTATAACTAGCGAAGAAAGTAAGATTTTTGAGTTAATGACAAAAAAAAAATAATTAATTTTGTAAGTGTTATTAATTTAATTAACATATTACTTTTTTAACAGACTAACTATTGTATTTTTAAAAAAAAAAATTAGAATATCTAAAAATCAAATCATGGTTAACCTTAATTGATGCGGCTGCTGATATATAATTTTTTTTGGACAAGTCTACACACACAACAACTAAACGCATCCATCTACACTATTAAAAAGTGGAACATGACAAGGATTTTAATACTATGCCCCACTGTTTAATAGTATAGATAAATATAGTGTTTAGTTGTTGTGTGTTTATATATATATATATATATATATATATATATATGAGGTAGCTGCTTATGAGGGTGTTGATATGTAATTTTTTTTTTTAAAATTACATAAATGTTTGCTCAGCAAAAAGTATATATTTTTTATAACTGCAGAAATATTCGCTAAGCAAAAAAAATAAATTAATCACAATTAGTAATATTTTTTTAAATACAGTAAATTTTAGTTTAAAATAAATAAATTAATATAGTGTAAATTTAAAAATACTAAATTTTAATAATACTAAATTTAAAGATAGTGTAAAATAATAATTTTATAAGAATTATTGCATAATTTATTTTCTTTTTCAAAACCTAAAACAACTTCTTTTTAATTTTTTATTATTATTAGAATACACTATTTTACTGTAAAAAGTATTTCTTTCCTAACTTTTTAATTTGGATAGTGAACTTAGGTTTTTTGAAATAAAAACTGATAAATCAGTTACTTATTTATTTTTGAAAAAAACTCTAAAAAATAATCTACTTCAGTCGAGGTGCCGATTCTTTTCGAGACTACAATTCGACGAACTTTTATTTATTAAACAAGTCTACATACACAACAACTAAACACCATATCAAACACTACATTTATTCACATCATTAAAAAATAGGGTATGATACGAATTTTAATGTCATGTCTTATTTTTTAATGATATAGATAGATATAGTGTTGGGTTATTGTGTGTTTATACTTATTTTTGTTTGTTTTACACTATCTTTAAATTTAGTATTATTAACATTTAATATTTTTAAATTTACACTATATTAATTTATTTTTAAAAATTATTTTTTTTAAAATGGAAATTTACTGTATTTAAAAAATATTATTAATTGCAATTATTTTTTTTCCTAAACGAATATTTCTATAATTATATATATATATATATATATATATATATACTGAGCTCATATATTTGTAATTTAAAAAAAATTAAAATTATATATCAGCAACTACCTCATAATTTAGCCACAAAAAAAAAAAAAAAACCCTACCTCATATATATATATATTAAAAATTACATTAACAACTGTCTCAATAAAGGTTAATCTAGATTTGCCAAAAGAAGGTATTATAATTTTTTTTTTAAGAGTATAATAGTTAATTTGTTAAAAAATTAACATATGAATTAAATTAATAATATTTATAAAATTGGTTAATTTTTTTGTTCATTAAGTCAAAGATTTTTTGATTGCTTTATACATATATACTTGTAATAATTTAGAAGTTTTTCCAAGCATATCCTAAAATAAATAAAAGTCCGTCCAATAATACATTAAAAAGGGTCAAAGTTAGGCAGTGGCCTATTGGATTGGCAACTTGATCTGCGATATGTATCCTAATCATGACATGAGAGTACATCGATTTCATCTTTTTATATATACGACTTACACCAATGATCTAGTAAACTACTACTGCTGCTACTGCTACTGCTATTGCTACAGACGAAAAACAGTTGAATAATGTCAAAAAATAAATTATCTACAGGATTGTAGGAGGCCCTTTTAGACACAAGCAGACAGGAAATAAAATACTACTACTGCTAATAATAAAAAGACATTAATGAGAACATAAATTATTTAAATAATTGTATGAGATTCACTAATATTATAATATCGGGTGCAACACTAATAAACACTGGTTTCTCACTTTTTATTGTACTATCATGTTGGATCCTTTTGCTTTCATAACTGAAACAGAAATTTAATTTAGAAAAAAATATAATTACTCAATAATTAAATATTATATTAAATATTACTTCATTAAAAAATAAGATATGATAATAAAATTCACGGCATATTTTATTTTTTAATAATATAAATGAATATAGCGTTTGATTATTATGTGTGTATACTTGACTTTTAATTTACTACCGTTGACGTTACTTATAATCAAATCTTATCACATTTCACTTTTGATACATTATTACAAGTGAGAAGGGCTTATCCCAATGTTTTATTTGTAAATAACCACAATCCATGGACAGTAAATTAAAGCCATTTATTATTTTAATGGTTCAAAAAATAAAATAAAATTTTAAAGCGATGCAATGTATCAAGATTGGTTGCCCATAAATAACGTTGTCTACTTGGCCCAACAGACGTAGCCGACGTCTCCAATAGTCCAAGTCAAAATTAAGATCAAATTGGTCTGCATGCTCCACTTGTGTGGTACCACAATGCCATAGACAAGAGGGTGATGTTTACATCTCCCCTTTAGATAATCTTTGGTTAATCGCTTTAAAAAAAATTATAATACAAAAATAAAGAAAGAGAAGAAGAAGAAGAAGCAGAAAAACATGTTTTTGATCCAGTAGAAAGTGTGAATATAATTAATAAGAGCACTAATATCACAGTTTTAATATTAAAGATTACTCCAGTTGGATTATTCATAGATAAAATTATTCTGACTGAAGCATTTTATTCCCGTGCATGTACTTTTTGTTTTTTTTTTAAGTCTAATTTTTTGGAGAATACAATATAATTTCATATGTCAAGTATATCATCACTATTACAATATTGATAATCAATCAAATCTCACTAAAAGAATAAAAAATAAAGTCACAAACAAGCTTCCTTCCCATAATGGGCGCTTGTTTAATTTGCTGTCCATCATTTGAGCAAATTTCCTTTTAATTTTTGAAGCAGTTACCCTTTAAAATACAGTAATTATTTTTCTTTTTGGATCTCAGCTCATCAATGTGAAAGCATGTTAAAAGTTCATGCATGTGACAAATAATCTATACTCTGCATGATTTTTTTGTTGTTGTTATTATTATTATTTATTTATTTATTTATAGAATATCAATGTAAGTTTAGTATTTAGGCTGCATTTCAAATGGTAATAAGAGATGGGAAATATCCAACAGAACAAAGTTGTCAAGGATGTACTCAAATCAAGATAAGCTAGTTGGTTTTCTTTGTCAAGGTGATCCATCAAAGAGAAGTACTGCTCCTCCATGTATGTTGATTTTAATAAACCACACACTACACTTTGCAAGGAACTGGAAATATTCAAAGAACTGTACCACTAAAAAGACCATTTTTTATTATCTTTTTTTTTTGGCCGGCAAAATGACCACGTTTACATACAGGCATTTTCAACTGCTAAAGCGATTCTACCACAAGCCTAGCAGGATCTTCTGTCACTACCTAACTGAAGTTCCAGGAGAGGTCGACAAGAACTATCAAACAGGGCAGCCACATTCTTACACTCTGATTTTCTTTTTCAAATTTCAATGTCCTATTCTGATCTACTGTATCCGAGATCCTCGATGGGCAGTTGGGCTATTTACATTCCTCGAACTCATGCTTGCGGTTCTTAGAAGCCTACGAAACTCTGACAAGCTTATTTTCCCATCTTTGTCTATATCGGCCTCCTCTAGAAGCAGGTCTATGGAGCCTCTTAATCCCGCATGCTGCAAATTGATGATGTATATTAGTCAGAACCAAGTATATCGCATGATTTAAAGTATGATCCAAAATGCAACTAACAAATGTTAAAGTTGGCGAGTATTGAGACATGCATCATTCTTAGACACCAAACTATAACAGATAAGCAACTATTGCAAAATGCAATGGGCTTAACTCCAGGAAGAAAAACAATATACAGATTGCAAGTAGCTTGAGATCTCAACGGGTAGATCATAGCTATTCCTTGGGATCCTAGGAAACATCTGAACAACCTTGCTAGGAAACTCCAAAGCAGGGACAAAAATATAAAAATAACTTTCTGCATTTTGAACATTCTATTCTTGATCCTTCTTTTTAATAGGTCAGAATCATAAATGCGTTGCTCTCTGATTATAGGTAGAACTCCAGTGAGCAGTATAAACTTCGACCCTTAACTCTTCGCCTTCAACAACAATCACCAAAAGTTAAAGCCCTCAGCTTCTGCCACGTTGTTTCAGTACTTTTCAACATTCTTGTCCCCCAATGTCGTTTTACTCTATATGTGATCACTCACTAACGTCTTCTCCCCATCCACTCACTTATTGTAGTCTTATAAGAAAATCTAACCTTGAGTGGGATTGTCAATCCATTCTCTCTCTCTACCTCTTCTCTCTCTCCCTCTTCTCTGTAGCTTTCAAATCTCTGGGATTGTGATGTTAATTTAAACTTTTTAAGTAAATATATATCAGAAGTGATAGAGCTGGCAATTATGTGTTTGGTTTGCTAAGAAATTTTGAAGAGAATGAACGATTTGAAACTTATGTTTAAAAGAATTGTTTTTTTTCCTTTTACAAGTTTCAAAATGGAAACAAGAAAATTTGTCCGAAACTGATTAGAACCCGATCAACCAAAACCAACCAAAGCCAAGGCAACCCCAAACTCTAACCATTCGTTGGCTTTTAGTTGAGGAAGGGCTTCAAAAGCCTTCCCAACCAAACCCCGCGCAAGGATGTAAGACGTAAAAAAAGACTCACCATCTTAAGTTCATCCGGAGTTATATATCCATCTTTATCAACATCAAATTTTTCAAAAGCAGCCTGTGATATTTGTTTCCACTTTTCTGAGTTATGTTCCTCCAACTGATGGACATGAAGAGTGGCAGCAACAAACTCAGGAAAATCAACTATTCCATCAGTGTTACTGTCCATCTGACTCAAGAAAAAGAAAAAAAACTACATCAGAAAGATCACTACTCAGAAGTGAGAAGTACAGATGTAAAGCTGCCTGAAGAGTAAAATATGGCTTCGTTTGTAGCAAAAGAAATAAAAAAAGATAAAGCTAATGATTACGTGAATTGCTGAACACAATAAGTTCACTCTTTGAAGGAAATACTTACTATTTGCTTTTGGTCAAAGAAACTACAAACTAGAAGAACAAGTCTTGCAATGATAAAGAATCACATGTGCACGAAAAGCCTTAAAATAAGCCAAATCTTTCCAAAGAAGATAAGCAAGATGTTTCAAAAATTTTAGCTCAGTCAATTTCCTTTTTATAGTTTTATAAAACATAGGAATAAATATCTTTACACCATCCACTGAAGAAAATACGGACATTAACAAAAAAAAGAGGGCATCTTCAAATTTTCAAATTCCTATTTTCAAGGGTGACATACCGCTTGCAGAATTTCCAGAACACGTGATTCTTTTACCTTCCAAGGAAGATCTTTAGCAAGTGCCTGCATTTAAACCACACATGTTAAGACACACGTAACAGTACATGTATTTTTGAAAGATTATAAAATGTAAAGCTCTGCATTTAGCCTAATCTGACTCAGGACCTAAGAGACGGAGAACGATTTCTGCAAAACTGAACTTTCTGTTATTTAAGCGTGAAACAGAACAAACCTGTCTCATTTCTTCAAGACTAATAGCACCGTTCTTATCTGCATCAATTGCTTGGAACTGATCCCTGAGATCAGCTAGCTCCCCTTCATCAATAGTACTAGCCAATGCCTGCAACATAATAAACTCCCCTTTTAATATCATTTTAAGTAATTATACTAATTGGAAACCTGCCATATATAAAGAAAAGAAGGGAAAAAGAGCTTACCCGTAGAGCAAACTGCTTCAAGAGACTGTACTTCACAAATTGCCGGATATTGAATAGAACAGAAATGTCCAGAGGAATCTCTAAGGCATTACCCCCTTCTCGAACCCATGGGTGTGCTGGCAAAATTGAATATTACAAGATACTAGCCAGAAATAGGAACATAGAAGTAGAGCATAACAAGGTTTACTATTGTTACAAGTACCTACTTGGATGAATTTTCATAACAACAGGAAAAAAAATTGTATGCACTTGATTAATATTTTACCATACTGTAATGATTACAATTCCACTTGCTGACCTATTTGACCAATAATAAGAAAAAAATGTAATGTTTTTCCATATGGGGCAAGATTCCCCTTGCCTAGGAATCTTCATTATGCATGTTGGTCCTCATGGACAAACAATTTACACAAATTTGGCACCAAAAGGTTAAAAGTTTATGTCAGGTTGAGTGCCACATGGTTCATAAACAATGGATAGATAGTTGTGCTATGGCTAACTGGTTCCTAATTTCCACCTTCTCTGTATTCAAATAGTGTTCTTGCAGCGAAAAAGACGTTTAGAAACATACACAGAGCCTGAGCTGCAGTAAATCGTGCACGAGGATCCTTCACTAGCAATTTCTTTACAAAATCTATTGCGCTGTTGCTTATGCTTGGCCATGGTTTGCGGCGAAAATCAGGCTTGTTTCTTAAAACCTGTAAAGTAAAAAACTAAATTAGAGAACAAGATGGAAGGAAAGCAGAAAGAAGTGGATAGAAGAAGGTCTGCATAAGTATGATAATCGTTTTTGGGATCCAGACTCCCCAGAGATTACTTATAGAACCAACTTACAGGTTGTTTGACAATACTACCCTCTATGTTGCAAGACATATAATCGAGATAGCTTACACTAATACAAAATCATCTAACACCATAAGAACCAAAGGAAACATCAAGTCAAATAACATAATAATAAGCATCTTGACTTCAGAGGTAAACTCACTAGTGATGCATGGAATTGAGATCTTCAAACAAGTGGAATAAGAGAAAAGAAGGAATTAAGAGGAAAATAACACAGAAAACAACATGAACGCAGAGAAAAGGCAGCTGAATAAATGAGAATGTTTATAAACAGTTCCATAAATATCTCATGAATTGCCTATTTTGTTCTCGATATCTGCAAACCTCCAAATAATGGGAAAATGATTACCACATTTTCCGCTCAAAAGTATATTAAGGTAACAATTCTAAACTTTGCTTTGATTGTTCAGCAATATCAGAGATGAACTGTAATTCAAATTTAGTATGTTGTCTGAATAGATAACGATAACTGAATTTTTATTGCACAAAGATATTTGCCGAAACATCCTCATCAGGTCGACATCCAAGTATCCTCGATTCCTCCATAATTTCTGGACCAGCAACATGAAGTTTATTCTACGGGTCCATGCCCTTTATTAGCATTTAATGAATTAGAATAAAGTTACCATCAAGGCAGGTCCTAAGATATTAGGACACCCATATTCAGGACCGGTACCATAACTAGGATTGTATCTTCAGTTAAATGAGAAAAAATTCCAGATTTAATCTTACTATATTACGAGAAAAAGCAATAACATTTCCCTCCTTTCAAGGTAATATGGTTTCCCCTTCACTCAGTTCCTAAGTGGAAAAAGATAAATTGCTTGGGCCCTTCAATAATGACATCGTGCTACAGCTTAAAGGCCATTGGCCCGTTGCTATAAACAACCTACAGATTACAACCACCTTTAGGCTTAAATGCTTAATCAATATGGTAAAACTATTTCTACAAGATAACCCACCAAAAAGTTATGCTTATTATGCTGGGGATGCCAAAAAACCTACAGATTACACAGCTACTGTGTACTTGAATACTACCCACCAAAAAAGTCATCCAACACAAAGTGTAACAAAAAAGGCATTATAAAAAAAATCTCTGAGGATCATGCAATGGAAACTAAACAAGACACTACCATTCACAAAAGAGAAGGTTGGAGTATATGAACAGTAGAACAAAAAAAGAAGGTATTACTTCTTCTTTTTTTAAAATTTCAATTATAGGTAATTTTAGTCCTAAGTATGGGGATTAGAATCTGAAACAACTAATTAAATGGTTTATCATGCACTTGAAGTACACCAAAGCCGAGAAAGTGAAAACATGACAATTTATCCCACTGCACACAAGAAGAAAATGTAACTGTTAGAAAAGCAAAGAAAATGTGTCGCACCTCTTTGAATATACCATCCTCGGTTTTATCCCAGAAAGGACGTCTCCCACAAAGTAAAATGTAGGTAATTACACCAATACTCCAGACATCTGACTCAGGCCCTGATTTCCGTTTCAATACTTCTGGAGCAACATAATAGGCACTACCAACAATATCTTGAAACTTCTTCCCTGCATAAGTTATCAATTATAATTTTATTTATTGATTGATTAATCAACAACATTATAGTGTGGAAACATTGGTTACAAAGGTTTTGGTAAGGGAATAAGTATAACAATCTCAAAATGTGTGTGCAATATGTGAAATTAGAAGCATACAGAAAGGATATCATCAGCTAACTAACTAGGGGAAAAATACTAAAAAGTCAACTGGAACATCTAAATTTTTTATGTACGTAAAATGTTAAGTGATCAGGTCTGAAGGACTTTAATGAAGTATATAGGTTTATTGATTAATAAATAGATAAATAGACCAAAAAGAACTACACACCTGGTCTTATGAAATCTGAGAGACCAAAATCTGTAGCTTTTAATGGTGAGTCCTCTTTTGGTGACTTGAAAAGAAAATTCTACGAAAACAAAAAAGAAATATATGAATAAATAAGGGAAGCAACATCAAGCAGCAGGAATCTAGGTAACTTATAAATTTATCTACTTCATGCATACTTCCGGTTTCATGTCACGGTGCACCAAACCATGTAAATGACATTCAGCTGCAACTTTTAGCATCTGTCGCACAACTCTTGCAGCATCTTTCTCAGAATAACGACTGGCTTTTCTGATTAGAGGAAATTATAGGTGAGTCCTATAATCATACTTCTTTCTATGATAGTGGAAGAAGTGCACACTACTAATTATACATAATATCAGAAGCTAAGATTACTAACTTGGCCAAAATTCTGTCCAGCAACTCACCACCCTCGCATAACCTGTAAAAATGACATCAAGAACTATACAGTCAAATTACAGTGAAATCTGATGACCTACTCGAAGAAAAATACCTTGAGAAGCGAGGGGTTGCCTTAAAACCAAGTGTAAGAATATATGTTTCAAAAAACTTAGAAATAAAAAAAAGGAATATATATGTCAAAAGGAAAAAATTTAGATTGCTTGTGGAAAGGCTTATAGTAGCAATTCTTACTCCATAGCTATATAAACAAAAGAATCGTCTTCAAATGCGCTATAGAACTGAACCACATTCTCATGACCACTTAAGGCCTGCAAAATCTTGACTTCTCGCTTAACATCCTCAACAGCAATAGGAAGGATCATCTGCCAAAAAATGAAAGAATATTTTCAAACACATTAAGCCTTCTAAACAAACAAAAATTTACATTAAATGTTTTAGGTTAGTGTTAATCTACTTCCACACATATACTGCATATAGGCCCCCATTAGTTTCACTATTATGATTGTTTCAATTGAGGATATGAGTAAAAATAGCGACAACTTCATTAGAAAGGAAAAAGAGTACAAAATGGTATGAGCACAAGCGCTCCTCGAAATCAAACAACATAGGGAAAGTACAAATTCCCATAATAATGCTGGCCTCGAATCCCTTTGCAAGTCAGTAATAGAAATTCCGCTCAAAGATCCCACAACGGAGAGACATAAAGATACTGAAATGGTGATGATATTCATAATCAATTAAATGGCAAAGATGACTGACCACAAAAGATGAAAGTACAGTCAGTTAAAAGCAGGCTAACAAGCAACAGATTTCGAAAAAAAAAAAAAAGAAATTCCCAACATGCAACCAATATCTGACAAAATGAAGGACTGTGCAGTTAACCAGACAGTCCGAACCATTTCAGTACTAGTACTACCTGAGCTCCAGCCAAGAGTTCCACTTGGTTAACTATGCATTACTATCAAAAATCTGCATACTGTAATACACTTCATTGGGTGTTCTAGCCAGCAGATTATTGTTTGCAAAATAGTGAAGCACAATAAATAAGCAAGGGGAGCCCAACTGCTGTATACATGGACCTATTAGTTTATTACCATTTTCTGCCATCACTACCATGATATAATTCTGGAAAAAACTCCAATTCTTGTGTGCTTGATATAATGGGGCAATGGGAAATTGTTGTGTTTGATAAAGTTACTTTACCAAGAATCCTCCAGTCAGGAAGTTAGTGAATATTCCATAGGAATTATAGCAAACATAAAGAAATCTATGGATCAAATGCCAATACTAGAAAAGTACATTACTTTAACCTAATTAGCAGCAACCAACTGCTATGAGCTAGCACCCTAATTATAACCTAACAATTTATAGAGCCTTTGAGCATTTGGACAACAATGAATTGTTCAGTTTCCCACAATTGCAAGAATGTGACAAAATTGGAAAATTAGAGTCCCAATCAATCCAATGTGGCACTCATTAAAATATTGCAGAAGTTAGAAAAAAAACAGGACCAAAGACGCATAGCCAAATCCAAAATAAAGGAAAAAGTACCTTATTTTTGTCAATTTTCTTGACAGCAAGACGATCTCCATTACTCTTATCTGTTGCAACGTAGGTGTACCCAAATTGGCCGTGACCCAGCAATTTCCCAATCGTGTACCTCTTATCAAAATCTTTATCATACCCAAAATCGGTTCTTTTTCCACAAGGAATACGCCTCGAATCTTTCTGTTTAATGTGCTGAGAAGTCTTATGAGTTTGTTGCTGATGATTATTCCTGTGATTCTCTTTGGTTTGGTTCTTTTTGGTTGAAGTTTTGGTGCTTGTGGTTGTTGTCGAAGAGGGTGGTTTTGTGCCACCCTTGCGGTGGTTGTGGTTGTTTCCGGCGGTGGCGGAAGGGGTATTTCTGTTTGACCCATTGATCTTGCTGGTTGAAAAACAACCACCCATATCTTTCTTTTTGGGCAGAACCAGAAAGAAGATGTTCTTTCACTTTTCTCAAAAGGTCATAATATTATCATCAAATTTATTCAATAAATAGTGGTATCATAACATAAACAGAAGACACAGAAAATAAAATAATGACATTACAAGAGCAGATAGGAGGAAGACGGGAAGAAGGAGAGGAGGGATGATAGGTTGTGATGGTCAAACCAGACTTTCTTTTTCTCTTTTTTAATTTTGAAGATGAAGATGAAAAGAAAGATAGAACAGGCACAACAAGACGGAGAAAAGGAGGGGAAAGCCCCCCTCCTCTTTCAGTTAGGATGATTTAGGATATTTTTGTTTCTAATTTTACTCTTTTCACATTGAAATCAAAGTCATATTTGGCTTGCTCGAATTATTTTTCTTCTATTTTGATTTTTTTAGATATACTATTCACATAATATTTTTTTTGTCACCGACAAATTTTAATCGCATCAAAGACAAAAATTTAGCGGTAATTTTTTTTATTTTTTATTGTATAAGATAAAATTATCTTCTCCTACATATAAAGTCACAAATTCAAATTTATCTATTTCTTATAAGAAGTCAAAATTAATCGATCAATAATTATATATAACAAATTAATAAATGATCTTATCACAAAAATAAAACAATAATTATATATAACAAGATAATAAGTAATTTTATCACAATAATTTTATAGAGTTATTTCGTTTTATTACGAATTAATTATTTAATTTTTATTTATTTATTGAATACAATATATAAATTATTTGTATCTCATAAAATATAAAAAATTAATATTTTTACAAATGAATTTTATTTAATTTTATAAAAATGTTAAATTAATTTATAAAAATGTTAAATTTTAAAATATACATATAATAATCAAAGATATATACATGCATGCATGCATGAGTTATACTAAGAACTTATGAAGGAATACATTCTCATCGCATTAAAATGTCCGATAACTTTGATCATATGTTGACTCAAATGTAAATTTACGCTTCCCCTTGATTAATTAAGTCCTTCCTTAATTAATCCAAAAAGTCGGTACAAATAAAATTTTAGTGGTGAATATATATTTTGTAGAATATATAACTTTGTAATGCATTATATATATCTATATACATGCATTCTATATATCTATATATGTATATATGACATAATTTGAAAATTATTTTTGGTAACTAATATATGTCTTAAATATTATCTACTATTTTAAATTTTAACTTTAATAGAGTGTGTTGCATTCTATATATTTATATATATACATGCATATATTACATAATTTAAAATATATTTTTGAGAACTAATGAACATTTTAAATGTTATCTACTATTTTAACAATTATATATTTAAACATCTATTGACATTTGACAGTTAACACTTTGAATTATATTTATTATTTTAATAAATATTATTTTTTGCTATAATAATATCTATCGCTTTCTTTTATCATATCATGAGAAGGAAAACATTTTTAATGAGTCAATTTAGTTGGCATTGAGGTTTTTTTTTTTCATTTTTTTCCCACATATCTTTTACATACATACATGTAACAATATACACAAAGGGAATGATGGACAATTAATAAAATTTAATAATTTAATATGTTCATATATTTTTAAATATTTGTGCCTTGTACAGGTTATAAATCTTGTAATATAATAATTTGTAAAAAAATAAAATTAATTGTCATAATTTGCTTATAATGCTAAATATACTTTAAAGCAAATAAATCATAATATTAATAACTTTAAATGTAATGATCAATTGCATTTCGCTTTGAATAAATTTTAGTGTATTACGTTTACAATATTTTTCACAAATACAGGAATACGAAATGTTTTATCGATCTCCCTATTCATTCAAGTTAAGAAGTTAAAGGAAGTATCTTTGTTTTTCAATTAGATTACAGTGGAAGAGTCGCAGAGCACGTGCCGTGGACTTTATTATTTCTAAGATAATGAACCGATTACAATAACGGAATTGATATTTCCGCGACTTATTCTGATATTTTTATAAGTGAAGTTTGTAAAAATATTAATTTTTTAATTAAAATTTAATATTTTTATAAAAAAATTAACTAACAAAAATGAGATCTATTTTTATAAATATGAAAATCGCCTGCAAAAATATTAATTTTTTTACAATAAACATATTACTGTCTCTCTTTATTAGTGGTTGTTTAATGTTTAAACCTAAAAAGTCATGGACGGCTAGCTGCGTGCTATTGCTGCTATAAATATTAGCTGTATTCATGTATAAATACATACTTTCTGTTTTATATTATTTAATTATTATTAAATATTTTAAAAATAATTTAAGAAATTTTAATACTTTTTAGATAATTTTATATTATTTAATTATTTTAAAGTTTCTGTTTTATGCTCTAAAGACTAAAATAACTATTTTATATTATAATTTTTAAAGATATTTTTCTCATTAATTTTACACGTTTCGAACTTGGTCAAAATTTGGTGGACAACAGTTTATAGCCCAAATATCGTTGACGGTTGACTTGATATAACTTTATATTTTTTTATGGATAAATAAAATTGTTTTCCTCTCTCAGTTATTTTGGACTGATATTTGATTTTTTTTTCTCTTAGTCAATTTACAAAATTTAAAATTTTAAAATTAAAGTAAAGTTATTTAATTTTAATTAATGTAATAATTCATATCGTAAACTAATTGTAACACATTCTCTTGCTGATTAGCAAGGGAGCGTAGCTAAGTCGATCTCTCTTATTAGATTCCTTAATTTTATACAGTTAACAGTTGGTCAGCTCAACCTAGATTCTGTCAGTGCATGGTACTGTACGTTAAAGATTTAATTTTACTCGTGTGATACATATTGTATGCTAGCTATGTATTACTCCCTCTTAATTTCTCATTAAATTAAACAGTTCATCTGTATTTTTGATTTTTTTTTAATATAAAAAAAATCATTTATTCTAGCGGACCCTATATTCTAATTCTTTGCGATTTCATCCAGAAACAGTATTGATGTAGTTGCATCATTCTCTCTAATATATATCATTAATTCTATGTGAATTATGCATGTAATTAAAAAAAGAAAGAAAAAGAAGCCCTAATAACCACTTATAGAAATAGTGATTGTAATATCATAATAACTTAAATGAGTTGTAGACGTTGTCCAACTATTTTGAACAAACTTAGTGAATACGTACCGTACGTTCGTGGGAAGTATGTATATTTACTGCAGATTTATCCTTATATACCAAAAGTTATTCAAATGACGTAAAAACATAAACAAAGGGGATTAAGTACCTAATAATTTTCTGCACGTAATTAATTTTAGATTTAATAATGAGGAGAATATATAGGTCACCAAGCCAAATTAATGTTGATGGTCTTTGTTTGTTTCATGGAAAAATTTATGAAGTTTCTGGGAATTAAATAAATTAATTTTTTTAGCTCGATTTCCAATTAGTATCCATCCGTAAAATTACTTGACAAACACGAAAGAGGAAAGACATGCTCCGATCTCATATTAACAAACACTACTTGTGTACGTAGTTGTTGTGTTCGGTCATATCACGCGAGCCCACACCCGATTGATTTAGTGCTGATATAATTGTAGATACATATATACCAGTACCTGTCTCTTCTTTCAGCTTAATTAAATAAAGAAAATGAAATTTGTTTATAGGAAGGGGGCATAGCTTTAGCCCAATTAGGTTTCGACTTCTCGGAAGCAGCGACTGATCACCTAGTTGATATATGTATACAAACGCGGTTAGCTTTCATTGGAAATTTTGTTTGCAGTGATTTTGCACCAACTATTACTGGAATTACATTTATCATCTGATATATCTGTATGTGTATGCAGTATGTATGTATGTATCATTCTAGGACTAGCCAGTTGATTTCACTTGAATACTGGCCACACATGACCTGTTATGACCTGTCGTCGGTTGATTTATTAAGTTAATGTGGACCCCAACCCTGTTCATAATTTAGGGTATGAGAAACAATAACATCTATTAGTGGCTGGCTTGCCTACATATCTAGGGCGGAGCCAGGAATTTTTTCTGTCCCGAGCTACTACTTCATTGGACCATATGTCTTGGTTGCGGAGACTAGTAGGTTAAGTTCTTTCCTCCAAATAAGCCCAGGCCAAAGCCTGTTATGCCAAATGTGTCTCCGGAGCTCTTGCATTTAATTGATTCTGCTATTATGGGGAAGCCTGAAAGCATGGATAATTTTAAGAATATTGTGAGTGGTGCGCAGAGATTCGGAAATGGAGAGGAGGAGGCAGATAGTATCGCGTTCTTGGTAGTTGATTCACTTCTTGCCACGATGGGAGGTGTTGAATCTTTTGAAAAGGACGAGGACAACAATCCTCCTAGTGTGATGCTAATTCCAGGGCTGCCATAGTAGCAGGCGAGCTTATTCCTTGGCTTCCTGGTCTGGGAGATTTTGAGGATTTTATGTTAGCCAGGACTCGGATGGTTAGAGGATTGCTGGTCATCTTGCGTGCTTGTACTCGAAACAGAGCGATGTACTCCACAGCTGGACTGTTGGGAGTTCTTTTGCGGTCAGCCGAGAAGATTTTTGTTCAGGATGTAGGTGTACTAGAGCAAATGAAATGGGATGGAGTTCCTTTATGCTACTGCATCCAGAACTTAGTTGGACATTCCCTCAGTATGATTGATTTGCATAGGTGGTTTGGAATGATAGCAAGAACTCTCACCACTATTTGGGCAACTCGTTTAATGCTGTCATTGGAGAAAGCCATGAACCGGAAAGAGTCAACTGGTCCAGCATGTACATTTGAGTTTGATGGTGAAAGTTTTGGGCTGCTTGGTCCAGGAGAGAGCCGTTGGCCATTCATTAATGGATATGAATTTGCGACATGGATCTACATCGAATCATTTGTCGACACTCTAAACACAGCCACTGCTGCCGCTGCTGTAGCCAAATCAGGGAAATCATCGGCTATGTCAGCTGCAGCCACTGCTAGTGCGCTAGCTGGAGAAGGCACAACACACATGCCACGACTGTTTAGCTTCTTACAGCCCCTTTCCTCCTTCACCCGGGCTACAGCCCACCCTAGCCCATGAGTGCCTCCGCCCCTAAATAATCTAACTGAACAGATTTGTTGGGTGGCTGGCCCAATGCCATCTGCATTTGAATTAATTCCAAAATCCAATGTTTAGAACAAAAAAGAGAGGCGGCTGTGACGCCGGATAACCTAAGTCCAATTTAATTGACTACTTAGATTTTCAGAATTTGACAGCCCCCGCCCGATGCATAGTACTAACCCTATGATTATTAGCCCACTTACCATTCTTATATATATCTCTCCCCCTCTCACTTTAAATTCCCATACCTTGTTCTTGAATGTGGCAAAAGAAAGAAACAAAAGATGGCCATGATCTCAACTTCATTTGCAGCTTTACTTCTCTCTCTTATGCTTCTCCATCTCAACACCGATCCCCACCAAGTGGTAATTAATTAGGAATTTAATTTATATGCTTAAAATGTGCATTACTCGCATACACTAAAGCTTTAGCTAACGATACATGGTTAGTGCTATATAATTGGATATTAATTAGCAGATAGGAATAAATGGGCTTGCGCCTGCACCGAGTCCTGTGGGGATCCCGACTATTGATTGAACAGCAGCTTGCGACGGAAAGTGCAAAGAATCGAAGAGGCCACATCTGTGCAAGAGGGCTTGTGTTCCACCAGGAACTTATGGAAATTATGAGGCCTGTCCTTGCTACTTCAACCTCCAAACCCATCACCAAGCTCGCAAGTGTCCATAAATTAATTACTAATGTCTTTCTATGCTCCAATATGGAGTATTAATTGCTGCAACAATATTGAGTAAACTAGCTAGAATAGATTGCACGATCTTGTGTTATTATTATTATTAATATGATGTTAGTATTTGACTTAATGTTTATGAAAAGTCATAATGTGATAGATAGATATTCTAATTTCTAATGGAATGAAATGAAATATAACGTCATGTTATCTTTTCAGTTTTCATAAGGACACTAGTTGGCAATACTTGAAGATAACTTTTATTGAGAAATAAATATTAATTAGAAATCAAAATTAACCGTAGACCTAAGTATAAATCAAAATGTGATTGTTTAGTTTGTCTTAACGAATTGTTATAGTTATATTCTTATGGGGGGAAACTTGTGACAAATTGATTGTGTTATGTTCTCAAAGAAACAAGATTGGAGATGGGTTTGCAGCTTGTAGGCTTGGCTTTAACACTGTATGAACTATTTGAAATGGCGTTGAGCCTAACAATAATTGTCTTCTCCATACTATTTAATTTGAAATAATGCTTTATTTATTATCCCAATGTGCCTGCCAAATGTGAGAAATCAATCCGCGTGACAAAAATGTAACGTGACTTTATTATGCATGCATGCACATAAAAATATATTGAAATTGAGATTGATTTATAGATGGGCTAATTTTTTCTAATCAACTTTTGTTGAAAATCACAACAATTATTACTCCCTAAATCACAAAACTAGAGAGGCCTAGAGACCTTTCTAAGGGGGAGATAAAGAAAGGAAGTGTGAGAGTCAATCAATTACTGTGGACTTTATTTGACATTATGGCCCAAAGCTAAGCCGTTGAATATATAATAAACTCAAGCCCAACATGATGCCCTAGCGGTGTTCGTGTACCAACGGCTACTTTTGATAAAACATTATTTTAATTTTTACGTCAACTGAACCCGCTTAACGGTCATATCTTCCCCGTTCGAACCCTAGCTTTATATAAAACCCTTAAAATGTATCTCTATCCATAGTACACATCCTTCTTCAATCTTTCAGCGTTATAATCTCTTTGTGTTCAATAACCCAACCTCTAGTTAGTTTAGTTTTTTTCTTCCCGATTCAAAATCTGAAATGGAGACTCCATCATCAACTAGAAGGGTTACAAGATCACAGGCCTTGGATGCTTCTGGCAACAACAATATTCCCATAGCAAGTAAGTTTTCTTATTTACCCACCATTTTCATTTTCCCCCAAATTACGATTGATGGAAAATTCAACGTGTTATACAATCCAATTAATTCTTATAGAGAACCGATTGAATGAATATTTTCTTGAAATTTTCAGACAATGTTGCTGGAACTGTGGAGGGTATTTCAAAATCAAGACAGGGAACTGGGAATCGAAAAGATCGATCTGCTCTGATTGACATAACAAATGATTCGCCGATCGTTGGCCTTGCAATGGGTAGCTTGGAAACCCCGTCATCAAATTTTTCCAAGAAGCGGATAAGCAGTCAATGCACCAAGAACAGCGACGACACTCCTGGATCTGGAGAGGCTCTGTTGAGGGGTCAAGTCAAGACCCTCTTGCAGAAAGTCCAAGAGGAGGCTGAGCTTTCTAAATTTTCGCTGGATAACAATGTTAATGGGCCTTTTCTTCACCTCAAAGGCCTTGTTAATTCTCCGATGGCTCTTCTTGCCCCAACTCCTAACAACACACCTCATGTTTCCAATCTCTCTGGAAATGAAAGCGCTGAGAAGAATGGTTTAGCCTCGGTTACTTCCTCTCCTGTCCAAGAACACTTCACCATCTCTCAGGTTTGATCTTTTCTCAAATTGGGTTCTTGTTATTTTTCTTGATTTTCTTACTTTTTATTTATAATTGGTATATTTTTAGTCTAATTTATGTTGACATTTACATCCTCATTCCTTCCTCAATCCCAAATCTCTTTCTCTATATGTGTTTATCACCACTGAATGACTTTGAGGTTGTGTTGAAGGGCTGTTCTCTATTTCCATAAAGTTTGTGTAACACCGTGTTAGGTCTGACTGATTGAGATTAATATGGTACAGACAGATGCCAAATTATCAGCAGTTCCTATCTAATTGCTGCAATTGTGAATGGTATTAAACTTGTAAAGAAATTGGAGTTTGTAAATATATATTTTTAGTTTTTTTTGTAAATCAAAGATTTTTAATTGGGGGGTATTTAGTATTATTATGTTTCAGGTATTTGTTATCTATATCTGACAGAGGGTTAGGGAAATATTTGATGAAAACTAAAGATTATTTATTTTATTATTCGGGCTCATTTGTTATTTGTGTTTGACAGATGGTTACTGAGATATTTAATGGGCAAAACAAGCAAGAAATTGTTGAATCTGATAAGAGTTTGATAACAAGGTCTCTGCTTTTTGATTTCACCGACAAATCGGAGGATTCTTATGATTCATCTGATTGTACCTCTAAGCTGACATACCAAGGAGGAGGGAGTGCAGGAAGTAAAGTCAAGTCATCTACGGACGACGATGTTGCACCTATTTGGTCAATTCAAGTGAACGCAAGCGCCAGAGATGAAGAAGAAGATGATGTTGAAGATGAAGTATACATTGAAGAAGATGATGATTATTATGAAGGAGAAGAAGAAGAATATGGTGATGATGGAAAGTTGGATCATCTGTGTGAAGGGTTGAGCAAGATCAGCGTCAAAGGAACGAAATTTACTAGGAAGCATACCCGATTTGTGTACAACAGTGATGATGAGTTCGAAGGAGAAGAAGATTGTGGTGATGCGAGTGTTGATTCTCCGGGTGTCTTGTGCTTGAAGGGTCTGCCAGCACCAAAAGGGAAGCACTTGCGCTTCCCAATTGAAGACTGAGCTGAGCAGCTCCTGAATCATCCCGTTAATGTTGCTTTTGTTCTGATGGATGTCTTTCTTGTGACACCATTGTCCGAGGATTATTTTTGTTTTTAATGTCTGCCTCATACTATTCTTTTGGAATGATTTTGGGAATTCAGTTTGTTTTTTCTCATATGAAATTACTTGGGATCTTGGTATTCCAGTAATATCTCAATTGTGAGTGAGTCATTGACATATCAAGATACCAATTTACTTTTTAAAAAAATAGAGGAATTTTAGTTTTCAACATACGTGTACTAATAATATTGTTTGTTTTTGATAAAGTATACGAAAATAACACACTAATTGAACAAAAGTAGTACACTAATTGAACAAAAGTTGAATTGGCCATGTGTAACAACAATGCATACACATAATCATGTCCAAATTATTAAGTTGAAGAAAAGATGTTGGTAGACATTACAATGAAGTATCAATACTATTAATATTTTCACACTATTTTTAAAAAAAATTATACGGTATCTCACAAAAAGTATCGCTATACATATAGAGTTCACTGTGTAAAAATATCAAAAAACAGTTTGGAAATATCAATTCCCTATATAAAAACTCATATTATCTCTCCTTCAACAATAATTTTTTTCTTTTTTATATAGATTTATATATTAATTTTAAATTTAATAAAATGTCTCAAATTATTATTTTTTAAATTAATAATAATCTTATATTTTAGAACGAAAAAAATGTATTATATACGATATCGATAGAGTTTTGTGGCAAAAGTGTATAATAATTCTCAAAAAATTTAAAGTATATAATAATATAATGTCATGTTATTATAAACATTGATTAATTTTACATATTATATGTGATAATTTTTTATTGAAATAAATAATCAAATAATAAGGAAAAAAATTGCCCTTGCCTTGCAAGGGCATGCATGCACACTAGTTATTAATAATGAATAGAGCATACATATTTGTGGTAGGAGTAGTTGTTTAGCTAACCAATGGATTAAAACAGATGGAGATTGATGGCGCAACTACCACCAATTAATTACATGGATCAATCACCTTCAATTAACAGAATTTGTTCATTCTAGTGAAGTGGACGCGAAGAAATGAAGCCCCCATCACATCATTTTTTATTAAGTACTTTTTTTTTCTTAACGTAATCAAACTAAACTCACCCCACGCCATTCGTAACGACCTATATATATGTGTATAATAATCTTGCAATTACAATCAAAAACCATATTCTTACCTTCAATTCAATATTTCACGAGGTCATATATCTCTCTGTGTGCGCGCATGCATGCATGCTAAATATTATAGAGAGTTCTAATAAGTAATACTGAATATGGAAAGAGAAGAGGGAGTGGTGGTTAGAGGTCGGGTTGAGATCGACATGCGTCAACCATTCCGGTCAGTTAAAGAAGCTGTTATGTTGTTCGGTGAAAGGGTTTTAGCCGGGGAGATCTATGCCAACAAGCTCGAGGAGGTACTCTCTCTCTCTCTCTCTCCCCGACATATGCATGCATGCCATTAAGTAGAGTGCATGAAATAGCAAGAACCTAGAGGTGGGGATACTATACTATCAATCAAAATATGAACAATGAACATATAACTAGCTAGCTAGCCCTCTAATTAATTAATTATCAATCATGTGTTTGCCTATTTACTTAATTTATTAAGTCATCAAATGCAGATCAAAGCCGCAAGTGAAAATGGGGAGCAGCGCCAATCCAGATTTGGAGCAGCAGCAGTCGAGCTCGAAGAGACAAAACAAAGACTTGAAAAAGCTAAACAAGAAGGCCAATTCATGGCATACTGTCTCACACCTCTAAAACAAGACCTTGAACAGACAAAGCAGGAGCTACAACAATTAAAGGCAAGAAATTTTAATAAACAATTAGTAATCATCCGTGATGACCCCGAGATCCAAGATCTCAGGTTCATCGAAAATGCAACCCGAGTTGAAGGAGTAAAAACACAAGATGAAGATGTGTCAATGTTGGAATATCAAAGGAAAAGGTCTGTTAAGCTTGCAAGTTCTCCTTTACTAGCTAAACTGATGGTTAGCAGAGATGTGGTGGTGACATCTCCTAATAATCTCAAAAAGAAGGCCAAAAGAAAGCCCACTCTTGTGGCTTTCGTTCGTGGGATATTCTCAAAAAAGAAGGGCATCCAAGAAGTTGAATCTATAAGACAGCCTCCTAAGGCCTTTTAATTATAAGTGAAAAATAAAACTGGCCTGGCTTGCAATATTCACATAAAAGCAGGGGCGTATCTATTCATGCCTCTGCAGTCTGCTCACTTTTTGGAGACTTATTTTGGTAATACCAAAAGTAAAGTAAAATGTTGTTTTTCATAAAAGCGAATGTCATTTTATAGACTTGTAGTGGTCCAGTTGATATTTTTTTATTGGCTTATTGCTGAACATGTTAAAGCAAAGCAAAACATGTATGTTTTTTTCTTTTCCTGCTTTTCCTTTTCCTGTCCCTTGAGCTTCGGTCATTGTTTGTTTTATACAGTATTACTCAATTATAGCTCATCTTTCATGATATTTGGCTTAGTCAAATTTTCTGAATTCCAAATCCAAAATTTTAAGGTCATTATCCTCCTATTTTCACCTTCATAACCTTTCTCCGCCGAGTTCAAGTATTGATAAATTAAATTGAGTTCGTTTGTAGGTTGATTTTGATATGTTTTATCTTGATTTTGTTTGAATATAAAAAACAAATTTGATTTGTATTTCTTCGAAGAATTGTTCAAATTAAACTATGACAAGTAAATTTCTAAATCAACTCTCGAGTCTTAACTCATATTTTTATTCTTATTTTTTTATAGTTTGAATTATGAATATTTATTTTTTGTGTATTTTAGAATTTTATTTATGTTACAATTTGCATAAATTAGTGATTTGTTTGGGGTGATTAATTGTATGTTGATTGATTTAGGTATTCATAATATGTTTACAAAATTCAAACGTATCATTATAATTTATAAATATTATTATGATTTAGTTAATATTAAAAATTAATTCAAATTTTATTTATTTAATTTTTTTTTAAAAAGGTTCAAATCCATCTCTGCTAATATAAAATTTTAAATAAAAGGGTTATTCTTTTGCTAGCTCCAAAGAAAAATAAAGGGCTTCTTGCTTTGTAAGTAAGGGTTGTCGATATCTTTGATTTTATCTTTTACTTTGTGAGACATTTTTTTGGTTTTGTAATCTACGTAGCAGCGGCATGATTTTGAATTTGAACGCATTATATTTTTCTTTCATATACTCTGTCCTCAGACTCTATTTGTCCTAATTAATTTTTTATGATTAAATTAACTAATTTTAAGATTAATAATTAAACAAATATATTAAAAAAAATTAAAATTGAATAAATTAACCTCGATAGTATATTTAATATACTTTCTTATAATAATCAATTTAATTATAAAAAAAGTAATTAAAATAAATAAAATTGGACAGTAAAATTTATACCAATAGTTGTTACAAAAATTTAAACGCATTATAATTTGATTTTGAATTTAAACGCATTATAATATTGACCGGCTGGGTTTAGCCTATGCCATCTCATTAAAGTACCAATATTTCACTAGCCTCCTCTCTTGTATATATATATATATATATATATATATATATATATATATATATATACCCCAAACTATATATTCTGTATTTGCCATTGAGTGAGTCAAGACTCGAGAGGTGCCTACTATTATTTTTATTTTTATTTTCACTTTTCGTTCACAAAGAGAAAATACTGTATGGAATAGGTTGGCGTCCTATCCCCCATGTGTATCCTTGTACTTGAGCCAAACATAAATCATTTTTAAGTTAAACAACTGTATTAAGGCCTGTCTCACGAGGAAGAAGAATTCTCTTGAAAAGGGAAGAAGTATAATAAGTTATTGTAGTTTTATATTTAATTCTATGAGTTTTTATATATATTCTTTCCGTTCTAAAATTTAAAATTATTTTAAATTTTTTAAGTCAACTTAACATATTTTCAAACTTAAAATTAACATAAATTCTTTTAATTTCAACGATATAATGATAAATATTGAAAAGTTATATACAAATTACTATTTTTCGTAAAATTTATTATTTTATAATTTTTCATAAAATTTATTGTTTAATGAATCATCTCAATTTTAAATTTAAAAATATTTTAAATTAACTTTCAAAAGTCAATAATAGTCTTGTAATTTGAAACGGAGGTAATATAAGATTAATATTTACCTTTTAAATTAAAAATAATAATAAATTTAAAATTAATGCTATTTATTAATTTTTGGAATTTTTATTTTTAATTTAATAATATTTTTTTATAATTTATGTATAAAATTAATATTAAATTTGTATATATCTTAAATTAACTTTAAAAAATTAAATTTAGCCCCCTATTTCAGAACAGCAGAGTATTTTATTTCGCTATGAATCACAAACTTTAATTTACTGAACCATAAATTCCAAGATCCCATATGGCTTTGAAGTTGATCACTGTGCATCGTCTACTTTTCACGGTCTCTTGGTTTAGTTAGTCAACAGAGAGAGCAAAATTAATATAACTTCCCATGGTCACAAATTACTAAATACTGTTATATATTTTATAAGGGTTAACCGTAAAAGTGTTCTTCAAAATTTTAAAAAAAATTATTTTTAATTTCAAAGTATTAATTTTTTTAATTGTGTTTTTTCAAGTTTAATTTATTTACAAAACTGATCTCTTTTAACATATTGATAACATTATAGATTTTAATTCTTCACATACATATCTGAAATTATTAATAATTATGTTATTTATATTTTATTGTCTTATTCATATGTTTGGAATGAGTTAAATGTGTATTCAACTATATATATATATATATATATATATATATATATATATATATATATATATATAACGCAAATTTTTGACCTATAATTTTAGTAATATGTTAAAAAAGAACAATTTTGTAAATAATTTAAACTAGAAAGAACAATATTGATAAAATTGATACTTTAGGGCTAAAAGTGAAATTTGTTGGAATTTTGAGGGACACATATACAGTTAACCCATTTTATAATAATCCTTCTTCTGTTCTAAATTATAAGATCAATATTGAATTTTGAAAAGTCAATTTAAAATATATTTAAACTCAAATTTGAGATGAATCATTTAGTTTATATTAATACAATTATAAATATTATAAACTATCTTAAAAAGTACTACTAGCTACAAAAAAATTTGTTTTAAAAATTTAAGTGAATCATGTCAATTTTAAATTTTAAATGTTTTAAATTAAATTTTAAAAAGTTAATAATGATTTTATAATTAAGAACAGAGAGAGTATAAAATAACAAAACATATTCAAATTTATTACCAAAATTCTCTTATCATATTTAGGTACATGATAATTTTACCTTATCGAATCGATTGTGATCTTAATGGGATTTAATTTTCAAAATCTTCTAGGGTTAATATCGGGTATAAAATATATACCATCTCAACCCCGCTCTCCAACCAGATATATATAATTGTTTTCAAAAGTAGTCTTTTGTATATATTTAAATTATTTTATTATAAATTTATAACATTTGTAATACAAGGTATTGCTAGTAATAAAAATATTACATGTCGTTTGTTTTTGAATTAAAATAGTTGTACAAAATTAATATAAAAGAATTTAGAGAAATTTAATTAAGAAAAAAAAAAGGGGGAAAAATCGGATAAACAGGTCGGAAAATGAGTCTATTAAAACATACATATGTCCAGTTGTAAGGGCTAATCATGCTATCAATACTAAAATAAAAGCTGAATAACTCAATGTTAATATGAAAGTAACATTTATATAATAAAACAAAAATTATTTTGAATTTAAAAATATAAAGACTGTTCAGATTCTTTCAACTTAATTTAATGGCTCACATTTCATTTCACAATTTTTTTTCCGCCCAAATCAAATTCACTCATACACTATAACAATAATAATAATAATAATAATAATAATAATAATAATAATAATAATAATAATAATAATAATAATAAAAATTACAATAATAGTAATAATAATAGTAATAGTAATTACAATAATAGTAATAATAATAATAATACTAATTAGTATGATAATAGTAATAATAATAATAATAATTGTAATAGTAATAACAATAATAGTAATAATAATAATAATAATAGTAATTGTAATAACAATAATAGTAATAATAATAATAATAATAATAATAATAATAATAATAATAATAATAGTACTACTACTACTGCTACTACTACTACTACTATTACTACTACTACTACTAATAATAATAATAATAGTAATAATAATAGTAGTAATAATAATAATAATAATAATAATAATAATAATAATAATAATAATTAATATAATAATAGTAGTTGTAATTAATAATAATAATAATAATAATAATAGTAATACTACTACTACTACTAATAATAATAATAATACCGATAATAATAATAATAATAATATGATAATAATAATATTTAAAAATTTTATATTTTATATTTTATAATTTTTTTACTAATAATACAAATAATAATAATATTTTTATTTTTTGAATTTTAATTTAATTTTTCATTATTCCGTGTTTTCAGGTATGATAATTACTAGTACATTCCTAAAGTAGGTTATAAATTTTACAAATTTACGAAACCTAATTCCAGAAGAAACAAACCGACTGGAAATCCAATTCACGGGAATTTGGGATGATAGAGATTTTGGGGGTCGGGGGCCGTAGTTTATCTCCTTTTATTTGGCCATTACCTCCTGGCCTCCGTGACAAAGTCCCTCCATTTCTTAATGTTTTTGTTTTTGTAGACAGTCTTGGAAGAACAATAAATATATATGTCGTACATTGAACATTCAACTAATTTAACCTCTCAAAAACAAAAACATTAAGAAATTTAATCTCTCTCCCTCCCTCTCACTCCCCCCCCCCCCCCCCCCTCTCTCTCTCTCTTCATCTATTTTTTATTTTAATTTTTTATTAATATTATAATTTTTTAAAAATAATAATTAACTTTACATTCATTAGGATGATTCTTTTCTCAATATTTATTTAAAGTTTTAATTACTTTTTATTATATTGAGTTTTGCAAGCTCAATATGTAGAAAGAATGATAATATTAATAACAAAAAGAGAATAAAACTATATTAAAATGTCTAAAAGTGTAATACTAATAATAATAATTAATATCTTATGGATATTATGTCAAAAAATGAAAAAAAAATCTTATGAATATTGAAGTTACGATTCTTTTTAATGTTTTATTAATGTTGAAATTGTGACTCTTATGATGAAATATTGAATCAATGTGTTTTTTTTATTAGTATTCTTTTTAGTAATATTTATAATTTATAAGTTATTATTAGTCAAATACTTTCTCAATGTGTTTTAGCTTAATTTTAACTTATAAGTTAAATCAGTGCCAAACACTTTTTCTTATCAGTCACAATTGAAAATAACTTATATTCATCTTAAATTTATAAATTATTTTAAAATAAATTATTGCCGCCCGGGGCCAACCGAATTGAGACTCGATAAATACTTCTCAAGAAGTACCTCGAGGACACTCATTCCCATGTCCTAAATAGAAGGAATCTTTATACACATACTTTGCCCCTCTTTAATAGTATTTGAATTGGAACAAGACCAATATGATCCACTTAATTGCAATCTAGTAGGCTGTTTGGTTATGGTAGGGGATTTTCTTTGGAAGAGAGACGCATTCTTGTCATTTGAATTTATCAATGAAAATTTTGAAGATCTGATTCTTTTTCTTTCTTGACAAAAGTCCCACTTTCTCACCATGAAAGAATCAGCCACGAGAGGTATAAAAAAAAATTAAATAAAAAAGTTAAAAAAAAATTTAACCTCTCAAAGCATAAGTTGTGTTGAAAATTTAACCTCTCAAAGCATAAGCATAATAAATAATAATAATAATAATAATAATAATAATAATACTAATAATAATAGTAATAATAATAATAATAATAATTAATATAATAATAGTAGTTGTAATTAATAACAATAATAGTAATAATAATAATAATAATAATAATAATACTACTACTACTACTACTACTAATAATAATAATAATAATACCGATAATAATAATAATAATATAACTTTAATAATAATAATAATAATAATAATAATAATAATAATAATAATAATTTTTATATTTTATAATTTTCTTACTAATAATACAGACAATAATAATATTTTTATTTTTTGAATTTTAATTTAATTTTTCGTTATTCCGTGTTTTCAGGTATGATAATTACTAGTACATTCCTAAAGTAGGTTATAAATTTTACAAATTTACGAAACCTAATTCCAGAAGAAACAAACCGATAGGAAATCCAATTCACGGGAATTTGGGACGATAGAGATTTTGGGGGTCGGGGGCCGTAGTTTATCTCCTTTTATTTGGCCATTACCTCCTTGACTCCTTGACAAAGTCCCTCCATTTCTTAATGTTTTTGTTTTTGTAGACAGTCTTGGAAGAACAATAAATATATATGTCGTACATTGAACATTCAACTAATTAATATTACTACTACATGAGAAGATATTTTATGTGGTCGGTTAGTCGGTTGAATTGATTAAATATTTTGTCCAATACATGAATGAATAGAGATATAAACAACTTTGCACATGTACGCATGTGAACCCTTATCCCATGTAAGACGTGACAACAACATTTTGTTAACCACCGCAGCCCCCGCCCCAACCCCACCTCGTTTGCTAAATTCCAGCCATGAGCCAATGGCTAATCAAAATTCAAAGGGAATTGAATTCAGCTATGTATCATGTATATTTTAAATACGGGACGAAACAATTAAAGACTTATAGGGACTGCTGTCGGGTGATAAAATTAACATACTACTAGTAATATATAGTAATTCTGAGTTATATTTTAAATTTTCTAATCAATTTATGAAATTTTAAAATTAACGCCATAGTTAATATTGTTAAATATTTAAAAAGTATTATTAAATACTATGCCTTCCGTTTTAAATTATAAGATGATTATTTTGTTTTAAAAGTCAAAATAAGACTTTTTCAAACTCAAAATTAAAATAATTTATTAAAAATTATGAAACAATAAAGTTTAGAACAAGTAGTACTTTTTAAATAGTGTATAATATTCATCATTATATCGACTAATGCTGAAGAAAATCATGTTAATTTTGAGTTTGAAAATATTTTAAGTTGACGTTAAAAAGTTAATAATAATCTTATATTTTACAATGGGGAAAGAACTATAAAATTACTATTTTGAATATTGAATCTTGCAAAAATTGTGGAATCCAAAAGGACTTTGTGTAAGTAGCAATCCTGGCCGCAAGTCAAGTTTGCCTTTTGTTTTTATGAAAATCCTCTCTAATAATTAATAAAGGGGTTTTGCCTATACAATGCTTTTATTTGCAAATTTTAAGGAGATGCCTCCTTGCAACTCCAAGGAAAAAGAAAAAGAAAAGAGAAATAGTTTTCTCCAAGTTCATGCAAACGAGAAAGTCCAAGTTCAAGCCCTTCCTTTCGGCTTGTTTTAAGATTTTCTTGGACATACATTGGTCTCTTCTATCGAACGTTAGAATATCCAGATTAAGTAAGCATATTCTATTTGTTTAAAGGTCCAATTTTTTTTTAAGACTGTTGACTTATGAACGATTCTCCAGCAAAAATTTCTGACAGGCTAACATAATCTTTGTTTAATTGCGTTGGTCCCAACAAAAAATGCCCTCTAGTGCATGTCTATTATTAACCGCTGATTCCAAGCTCAATTATGGATCTATTTTATAATCCTCAGTATCAAGTTTATTCATTTTTCCTAGTTCCTAAATGATTGTCAGTTTTTTTTTTAAGTCTCATCGAGAAGTACAGTATCATCTCATAATTACTTACATAAATGTCATTACAATATCTAGAATCAATTAAGTCTCACATAGAAGAAAAAAAAAAAAATAACAACCAAACAATTCTCACATAAAAGAGGAAATACACTCATTTAAGTGAGACTTAAAAATCACGGCACCTCAATCTTAATCACTACGTTAAGATTTCATCGACAATAATGTGATATTGTGACAGTCACTTAATTAAGTTAATCACCACTCAATTTAATGTTGGAGATCATAGCGAATAGTTGTGTGGACTGAATCTCTCAAGTTGCGATTTAATAATTGTGACAATGAACTGGATTAATATCATTTCTCCCCATTGTTTAAACTATTATGCTTGCTTAATGGTATGAAAGAGGCGGGACTTCTACACTAATGAGGAGTAATCAGCACTGCAAGCTAAGTAGTTAAATATGCTGCTTGTTATTTTCTCTTTCCTAATGTGGCATTCTGTAATTGAATAAATTGAGAACAGCTATAAATATACAAAAAAAGCAAAGAAAAATACTAATAATTGTGGTTGGCACAACTAGCGATCGTAACAAAGAACAATAATTTCGTCTTACATATTCCCTCCGCCCTGAAAATGAAGACTAAATATATAATTTTGTTTGTTTATAAAAAGATAGGTGAAAGTACATAAAGTAAGTGAAAGCAAGTATGTCATTTAGTAGAATTTATTAATATAAAAAAAAATACTCGTCATTTTATATAATTTTATTAAGTCAAATTTACTCTCTTTCCACCTATTTTACTTTTCTTAATCCTTCAAATGATTTAACTGATGGTTTAAATGTGTTAAACTAATTTAAATCGTCTGGTTTTACTTGGAATAGTTGTAAATAGGTTGACCTGATAATTATCCATAACCAACTATGCCTATGAATGTTTTCTCATATGCTATATATTAGTTGATGGCTTCAAGTAGGTCAGCCACAAGCCATATTGCAGCAACCCAAGCCTAGCTCAATATATATTCTCAAATTACCCAAACTGCCCTCAATAATCACTACAACCAACATACTACGAGTACGCAGTATATATAAGCATGTGCTCTTATGCTTTGTCCTAGATTCGTGGTCACTCATAATACAAAAGAACCTTGTATGGTTATCAAAGACCAGAATCCAAGAACGGAGACACCCATAGAAAGGAGAAGGAACATGAAAAGCTATATTTGCATGCCAAGACTCAGAGGCAGCCGCAGCAGCAGCAGCAGAAAATCGACACGCTTAATAACGCCCATGTCGCTGCTGGATCGTTTTCGCGAAGCGGTTTTTAGCTTGATCATGTTGTCTGCTCTGTCCAAGGCAACAGCAGTACACGAAAACAGAACATCTGCAGGATCAGGGCATACTCATCACCTTCATAATCATAAATCTTACTACTCTTATGATCCTCACCATAGCGAAGCAGTTGCGGACTGCATAGAATTCATCAAGAAATCTGCCACTGGCGATGAAAATCGTGACTCCAATGCTAGTAATTCTTCCATTGATAGTGCCCCTGGCCCGAGGTAGTCAGACCCCTGCCCTGTTATGTGATAGATTACACAATATGTCATAATCCTGGAAATTGAATGGATACAATCAATTTTTAGTTTTATTTTTTTCTACCTTTTTTGGTTTGCCATCCCATGGAATTAGTGGATACAGAGGGATGCTATGCTTGTGTGAGATACAGTTTGTAAATTGACTTGTATGGAAGATGTTAAAGGGGATTGTAAAGTAGTATTTCCCTTCTTCTTTTTTCTCTCGAGTTTCTTCAGATGTGATCGGTTTAATTATGATAAAATATATACTCCTGGCATCAAAAATCAAATTCCAAATGTTGATTCATCATGCAACTTTTTAAGTCAAACTGGAGGAGCATCCCTCTTCATTTCCACGGTTTTTTTTTTGTTGATATTTTTATATAAAAAGTGTCGTTATAAATTTATAACGACGACTTTGATCGTCACTATAAGTTTATAGCGATAATTTACATGTCAAAATATTAAAAACATGTGAAAATATCACTTTCCTTTTTTTATGCTTAATATACGTTAATGAAAATAAAATAAAATTACTCCTACGAAAACCTTAGCCTCAGCTTAAATATTTCTACTTTCATATGTCTGTTTTTATTATTGTGTCCATATGTTTATGTTTTCAACTTGTTCTCACTAGCGAACATGAAAATCAATCAATATTCTTTGATAGTATATGTGATGCATGTATAAATGGAAAATAGAAATCAAAGTTTGGCATAAAAAAAAATATATATTTTCACAGCTATTTTTGATATTTTCATAGTCAAATCGTCGCTATAGTTGTATAACGACGATTTGACTATGAAAATATTATTTTTTACTGTAAAAATATAAATTTCTTAAAAAAAGTTAGCTGTCAAGAAAATTCGATGGCTGAACCCTTATTAGTGTTTGAATGGCTCTGCATTTTCTCAAAATTATAAAAGCAATTTTTTAGTTTCATGACCTTTTTGCTCCCACTTTTTGTAAAACAAAAACATTTACCAAATAATGTTTCTTACTTCCAATTTTAGAAGAATAATATAAAAATAAGGTTTTAAAACAAAAGTATTTACCAAACATATTACTAGTACAGACAAAGGAAGGGGAAGGACTCAATATGTACTATGTCACTGAAAATAATGTAAGAGATGACAAATTGACAGAAAATACTTTTATGCTACATTTATATTAGAGGAATAAATGTAAAAATAAAATGACTTATTCTTTAAAATAAAAAAAAAAACTTGTGTTTGGTTGTTTTATTGGAATGGAATGGACTATTTTCATTGATCTTAATTTATCAAATTTATAAATTTTATCTCTCGGAGGAACGTATGGAATGACTCATTTCAGCTTGAATGAAATAAATAATTCTTTCCATTCTCTATTTTATTCCTTCTCTATTTTATTTATTCACTCATTTTATTCTTTCAAATCAAATGAAATATTAGCAAATATATTAACAGTTTTACTATACGTAATAATTCATATAATGATTATTCGTAAGATAGTGAGTCTCATAAGATAATTAAAATATGAGACCTATTATTTTATAAAAAATTATTATATAAAATATTATATGAATCATTATTTATAATAAAATTCGTATATTAATTAATTCTCTCGCGTTCCTTACCCCCTTCCTAATATTAAGAAATCAAAAAAATTGAAATATAAGGATCTTGTTTGCGAGAATAGTGTAAAGACGGGGTAGTTGTCCAACAAATGACCAAGAAGAAACACAATACTTATTTTAGTTTGGGCCTAAATGACTAGCCAGTAGCGACGGTTTACAATAACAGGAGACGCGTAAACCTCATTCGGCGCCGGGTCTACTGATTGTTGTGGCTATTGATAACGTTATTGGAGAGAGGGATTGCGAACTTCTCTGAAAACCAAATCACTCAAATGGCGGGTAATCTTCAGCCTCAATTACCGATAATTACTATTTACAAAACTGTGAACTTGCTGCTTCTTCCCCCCCCCCCCCCCCCCCCCTAACAGTATTGTGTTATTGTTTATGATTTGAAGTAGGAGGCAATCTGAGAGAGAAGATAAAGTTTCTTTGGAACTCAATGAAGAAATCCTTAAGAGCCTGGAAGTCGGCATGGCCTTTCGCGATTATGTACCTTTCTCTCGCATTCTAACATTATTCTAACACTTTCTCTTTTTTTTTTTACAAAAATAATTAAGAGACATTAAGTTGAAAATTTGATAAATTTGGTTGATTTTGTAGAATTCTTCAGCTCTTTATCTATAATATCCAGATTACTTACTAAATAGTTAACTTAAACCTCTCCCTTTTTGCTAAATTAGCTTAAAATTCGAAATTTTATTTGTCCCTTAAATTGTAACCTTAAGCAAGACCTAGGTGATTGTATTCCTCCTGAATGTGAGGCATGTTGCCTTACCCAGGGTATTAACTTCACTACAGGTATATCATAGTAGTAGACTGTTCTAATTAGAGTCATCTAGTGTTTGAAGATATCAATAAAATAAGTGCAATGTAAAGTACTTGACATCATCTTCTTAGTATTAGTTAATGCTGCTACCAAGATTAGGAATTGGGGAAAAAGAGAGCAAGAAACAATCCAAGGACAATTGTAAAGTAGATTTTCAGTTTTATTTTTATTGGTATATGATTTGATCAAGCACTCATGTCATGTATTCAAAACTTTAGCAGTATATCATGGCCACACACTACCATTTCAAAATAAACAAAGTTGAAATCTAGTAGTACTACATTCTAATTTTGTCTAATTGTGTCAATTCAAGTTGTAGGTTATTAGCGTTTGTTGGAGTTCATTTTGATGTGTATGTTTGGTCATTATTTTGAGACTTCAATAATTCATCTATCACGTGTCTTAATCGTACTACCAAAAATGTGTACTTTAATTTTCAAAATTGTATTTTCTTTGGTTTTGTTTTCCCTGTATTATTCAAAAAAATTAACATGAGTTTGATATTTTCCTAATTGTTTAAAGATGACTGGAAACTCAAACCAGCAACGGCTTCTTTACAGAATGGTAGAATCAGCTCAATGGACTTCCATAGAACATCAAATTTTTTGGTGACTGCCAGTGATGATGAATCAATTTGCCTGTATGATGTCAGCAATGCAATGTAGGCCTCTCGCTTTTGACTTCAATATAGAGTTGAGCTGACGATTGATTTTTCACGTGTTCAGTTTTCGAATTCTTTGAAGTCATTATGTTGGATGTCTATACTTTCTTCTCATATATGTCCTTGAAGTTATCATTTTGTACTATTCTGTACTTCATTTGACTATTCAAGTGCCTATCAAATACTTTTTGAATTTTGGGTATTTCCTTCAATGGAAGAATGTAATTAGAAAAACTTGTTAACAGATGTTTGAAGACAATTAATAACAAAAAGTATGGGGTTGATCTGGTGTGCTTTACTTCTCATCCCATGACAGTTATATACTCCTCAAAGAACAGCTGGGATGGTATGCATATCAGAATACATCTACGCCTAAGAAATTTGTTGTAATCAGTACTTATCATGTCAAGTTGGTCCAGAATCTATGCGGCTACTCTTTGCATGACAACAAGTATTTGCGGTACTTTAAAGGTCACCATGACAGGCACAATTATTTCCCTCTATTAAATCTTGTTTACTTCCATTTACATCTTATAACAAATAATTTATAAACTGGAAATGACATTTTTATGTTTGATTTGCTAGGGTCGTCTCACTTGGCTTGTGCTCTCGAAAAGATTATTTTTTCTCTGGCTCTCTTGATAGAACTGTTCTGCTTTGGGATCAAAGAGCTGAGAAATGTCAGGTGGAGACATTGACAGCTGGATTCTCATGTTGAAAGACATGTAATTGTTTTAAGTTCTTTACCATTTTCTTCTCTGTAATTTATGGCCTTTTACGTGTACAAGGAAGACCAGCTACAACTTATGATGATCAAGGGCTTGTATTTTCAATTGCTTCTAGAGGATACATAAGAATGTTTGATGTTCACCAGTATGAGAAGGTTAGTAGTTAACAAAAACTAGAGATCAGTGGTTGCAACGGTTGTTTCATCTTTGGTTTCAGTTTAGAAAAAAGCTAATTTATTGGAGTTTGATATTTTGAAGGGCCCTTTTGACATATTTTCTGTTGGAGGAGATATCTCCGATGCAAACGTCGTCAAATACAGCAACGATGGTAGACTTATGCTTTTGACAACTACGGATGGGCATATTCATGTACTTAATTCATTCCGTGGCACGCTTGTGAGTTTTCGTCATTTCTAAATTTCAGAATACTTATGGTAGAAATTTCTCTCTGATTTCTTTCTTTTTTCCCCCTTGTAATTTTTTGCATAGTTATCTACATTCAATGTCATGCCAGTTTCTAATACTTCCACTTTGGAGGCATCATTCAGCCCTGAGGGTTTGTTTGTTATATCAGGTAATGAAATTCTCCTATCAACTCTCTGAGGTTCAGGATTCTTGAGTTTCTATCTGAGTTTATCATCTATGAACTTTTGATACTTAGTAGCATGCTTTTACAAGCATCTTTTTGAGAAATAATTTCACAAATACACAAAACATTTACTATTGATGGGGGAGGAAGCTGTAACATATGTCGCTTAAGATTCTGATTATATTATACTTTAATCCAGGAAAAAATAAATTTGCAAATCAATCCAGAGCTTTCTGATTTCCTTGAAACCATGTAATAGGTGTAAAGTTTCTTTTCTTTTCCAAATTTATTGAAAATATTCAATTTGAGTCTAAATCTTTTCCAAATTATGCCATATTTCTCATCCATTGGTAGCTATTTCTTGAAGAGCATGAAGAAACAAATGCATAAGGAAAATAAAAATAAAGTTTAATTGCCCCTCTTGATTTTAAAAAAATAAAAATAAAGGCAAATATGTAGACGTAAAAGGAAGCTTTTTCAAAAGTTTAATCGTCTCTTTGGGTCAACAGTTGTTTCATAAACTTTCCCAGTAATCCAGATTATTGACAATATATAAAAGAAAAATAAAATAAAATGGATTACCCAATTTTGAACTTCTGCTTGCTAGTTTGACTTTATTGGATTTGCTAATTGGTAGGTTGCGGTGATAGTAATGTTTATGCTTGGAGTGTTCGGAGTGGTAAAGAAGTATGATTCGTCACCTCTTAATCTTTAGCATCACCTTACATCCATGTCATACATTCCTCCTCCCTACACATCCCTTATTATATACTGCCTTCGTTCCAAAATTAGATTTACATTTTACCTTTTGAAATCAATTTGCGAAAACCTAAACTCCAAAATTGATATGAATTAGTATTGAAAATAAGAAATATGGTAATTAGAAGTATTTTTAGTTACTTTACAAAATTTATATTTATTTTGAATTTTAGGATTTTGCTAAATTGACGTTGAAAAGTCTTAAATGTATATCTAATTTTGTAATGGAGGAAGTAGTTTATTTTGTGTTTTAAATGTCTTTGTTTCAGTATTTTAACACGTTGATAGGTCATGATGTTATTTTTTTTGTATAATTAATGGCCGTGGCTTTAATACTCCTGCTCCATGGTTCTGTCCTCAAACGATTTAATAAGCTATGCAAAATATCTGAAATATTGATGAGAGTGACAAGACCATATGACAGCAATGCAATTACTTCAGTTAATAGATGAAAGGTTAGGGGGAACTGGGGGGAACCCACTACCAACAGCTGGAGGTTTATTTTCGATGGTTTTGAGCATTAAAGAAACTGTAGTTCACTAGTTATTGTGATATATGTTTTTTTATGCTAGAACCGTATGCTATTAGTTATAGAATGTACTCCTATTACATTATATAGTTTTCTTATTTTGATGGTTGGGGGTGGTCCAATTGTTCGTGCAACTCTACACCTGATTGTTGTAACTTTTAAGAGTGGCTGGAAATGACACTTAAGCTCAGCTGGCTATGGAATGCATTTTCATTTATTCTTATTTTAATTCTGTATTCCTGTCTTTTCCTCAGTACTTAAAAAAAAGTATTAAAAAAAAACAATCCTGTCTAATTCCAAGATATTTGCTTTTCCCTTACTATGTTGCCAATTATAGAAATGATTTCAGATATTATTTTATGTAAATAAAATCAAATGATTTCAGATATTATTTAATTGTATCTTGGGTTCCTTCTTGAAGAATTGGCGCCTATTTTGTCATTGGAAATGCGTTTGTGTGTGTGTTAACATGCATTTGCTTGTGTATAAATTCATGTGGTTTGTTTTGTTGCCTTCTTTGATCGTAACACTTGATCGTTCCATCTGTTCAGGCTGCTTGGATGAGTTCTGAAACGGAGCCTCCTGTCATAAAATGGGCTCCAGGAAATCTAATGTTTGTTACAGGATCTTCTGAGTTATTGTTCTGGATTCCAGACTCGTCTAAATTAGTAACTTATGTTGGGAGAAAGTAGAAAATCCTTGTTCGACGCCTTTGTAGATTATAGCATGAAGCAGTTGAAAGCTTGCAGTCATTTCTAATCAACATGAAACCACTCACAGCCATGTGCTCAACCTACACATCCTCAGGTACCTCATCGCTGACTAAACAACATTAGGTTAAAATTGTTCGTGTATGTCAATAACTAGGTTGTTTCTTTTGACATCTAAGTTAGCAACGAACCTTTATCCCTACCAGGACTTCTCACGAATCCTCTAATGTGGGCAGTTGTTGTCGGGGTCCATTTGTGGGTATGTGGAAGAGAGTTCTTAATCTGAAATAGCCTCATTAAGTAGAAATGTAAATGTAAACTGGTTGCAACTGTTTTTTGATCCCCCAATGGCTATAAATCTCTGAAAATATGTTTGTGTTAGCTCTATTATCCCACAAGTAGCTATGTATTGCGTGATTTTTTTTATATTTCTTTTTGATATTGATTGGTTTTATTTAAGTTTATTTAGACCTGCATAACTTTTAAGTATATCCATCTTCGGAAAACAATTATTGCTTCTAGTCTCCCCTTAAAATTACTGAACTTGGAGAAAGGGTATAAGAAAATCATGTGGTTTGAGAGGGAAATTGAACTGTAAAGTACAAAGAGGCAGAGAAAGGAAAGTAAACAGCAGTTGTGATGATGATGTTGACAAGATAGCAAAGGTAGTAATTTCGTTTAAGTATGCAGAGAACAGAGAAGGATTAAATGTGTAATGCCACATTTTACCAGTGAAGGGACCTTACGTACGTACATGAAGCCTCAAAAAGCTTTTAAGATTTCCTCTAAATCTACAAAAGTAATTCTTGTCTGCTTTATATACAATGTAAGAACAGATGCATTGTCCATAAACTCTCTCTCTCTCTCTCTCCCAATAGAAATTCAACTATTTATGTATACATATTTATTTACATGTATAGCTCAACCCAAAATGACGTTAAGGAAATGTCAAAAGCATGATCATCCGCTCAAAATCTTGGTGATGGGGACCTAGCTCTTTTAATTAGAAATACAGAGCCATTGGGGTGGGGAACTGGCTGGGGTTACCGAGCGCAAAGAAAGATAAGATCCAGGCGGAAGTAAATAAACCCCATTCCACTTGATTGAATGTCCACAAATAGTTATAGATGGCTTTATCTGGTTTCCACAACACATATACCAACACAATGCTAGATTGCTGGTCACGGACAGCCTTCACCCCTTTTCTCTACTCAAACTTTGAGGGGAAATACATTTAATGCAATTTAATTTCTAGAAACAATTAGTTTATGTTTCGAAAAAAAGAGTTCGAAACATGTACGTACCAGATTATCGTCCAGTTCTTGGGTTTTGTTATTGGGTTTAGCTGTAAGAATAACAATATAAAGAGGAACAATTTAGCAACAAATATATATATATATATATATATATATATATATATATATATATAAAGAGGAATAGTGAAAAAGAAAAAAGCGAGCAGTATCCATCCAGAAATAAGGATGGGTGATTCCAAATTTACTTTCTTAAGCTAGCATCCGTTAAAAAAAGGTACTAGGTTCAAAGAAAAATACTAACAGTAAGCCCACAGATGGAAAATAACAAGAATATATTTATGAATGTTATTATTAACCCCTCCTAAGAAGTGCTAAATACCCCAGCCCCAGCCAAGAAGAATATCTAAAATAAGTAAATAATAAAAAAATACCCCTAAGAATTGTTAAATACCCACCTGACCACCAAGAAGATTATCTGTTAAATAAGTTAAGGATAACAATGTATAATAAAATTTATTTATATATTTATATTAAATTCAATGTATAAAAAAAGAATATATTAGTGGATCTCATATATTAAATTCCGTACAAATATATAAATAAATAAAATTTATTTTTATTTTTCGCGGTTAACATGTGTCCTAGGACACATGATGTTAAAAGGACGCATAAGTTAAACATGCTACCAGGGTAGTAAGGAATGACGGCAGCCTGGGCTGTAGACCACCTATATCATGGGCTATTGGGACGGTGACAGACAGTGATTGAGGGAGAAGCAGCAAATAATTTGTCATATTTACGAAGAAGGACTCAAACTTCAAAATATATTCATTCCCCTAATCCTTCTCCTATGTGTAATTTCATCTTTTTCCAGCTCTAGGATATATTTCAGGGGTAGCTGCTCTTGCTAACGGCCGCATATACGGACGGAGTATATAATATAAGATGTACTTGTGTCATTCTTTTGTCACTTTCACTTTCATTTACGTTTGTTTGAGGATTAAAGCATTAGATTTTATTTTTATTTTTTAATATTAATAAATAGTAATTTAATTTAATATATACAACTACAACAATTATAACATAATTATAAAATAGTATTAATTATTATATATGTTACTTTAAAATTTAAAATATATTTTTAATTTTAGTAGGAATAAAATAAATATTTTATATATGCTTCCTTATTTCTTCCTAACTTAGGCACCTGCTGGCTGCCTGCCTGCAGCTTAGGACGCACCGCCATAACTTAAAAACGTCATTCATCAATCAAGCGAAGGCAAGGGGACGAGAGGGGTGCCATCTCAAATCTCTGACTGAAAACATTCATTCTTTCACGCGATACATTAAGCGCGTGCCTTTACATCAGTTGTGGTACACGTGAATCAGTATAGTACACAAGGGGACTGTCATTCATTCGCATGTGTGTGCATTAATTAATAATTTCCTTGAAGATGACAGAAAACCATTTCCCACGATTCTCTCTCCAGCTCACAATTTGGCAATTAAATTTAATCCTAGTATAATTAATATGATAACACACAAACTAAACGAGATTTAGCACAAGTGACCAGATTACAAATGGAGACAATCAAATGTAAGCTTCCGAATGCGTAATTCGATCTTTCCTTGCATATTGACTAATATACTAATATGGCAGCTAGCTAGGATCATAATAGTACGTAAAGGAACACTAATTTGTTTTCAATTTATTTGGATTATATTGTTCAATGCTTGCATGGTAGAGAATGAAGGGGACCAATGACTGTATAGTAGCTAGGTTAATTAATTGCCCTCCCCCTTCCTAAGAAATTTGGATATCTAAACTCTAATACAAAGAAAAGAATTGAACAAGGATAGAAAAATGTACCTGGAAACTTAATTTTGTCTTATACTCCATGAGTATATATATATATATATATATGTAAGGGTTTTTTACTTTGACTAGCTAGCGAACTAAATTGATCAATTTATATATACACACACACACACACACATAGGGTGTCTATCCGTGATAATTGGTTGTTGGAATATTGTTGCAGCAATCGATGCAGGGGCAATTTCTTTGTAAAATATATATGCCGCAACAGCTTATTGTGGCAGGATTTTTGTTATTGAAATTAGTCCTGCCACAACAAGTTGTTCTGGCAAAAGCCAAAAACCAGTTGCTATATATTAGCTTATATATATATATATATATATATATATATATATACCTAATTAGCATATTCTTGTTCAACTGATATTTACATATCATTAATTCTTATCTAAAATAAACATCGATCATCATCATGATCAAAATGTGCTACCTTAACAAACTAGCTAGGGTGAAAATGCCAGGTCGAGCTAGTACTATATATACATTTTAATTTAGTAAAAAATGGGAGGACCTGCTGCTAGCTACTGGTGGTGTCAGAGTTAAGGGTCAGCTCAAGGGAAGCATGAGCAGAACCACCGAAGCCAGATGTAGTAGTAGTAGTAGTAGTGTAGTAGCCAGAGGAATCCTCGCCACGCATGGGGAAGAGGGGGAGAGTCTCAAACTCTGGTGACTCATCTTCATCTTCTTCTTCTAGGGTTTCATCATCATCAATTGATTTTATGTATCCAAGAAAAGGGTACGCGCGGGGTACAGAACTAAAATGTGGATTTTGGCATAGTGATCCTGTACTGCCATCTTTTGGTGATATTGAACACTCCTGCTTATTTAAACAAAAAGAACCCCCACAAAGAAATTAATATTAGGAAAGTAGGAGAGATATTGAGATGGCAATTAACATATACTAAAAAAAATTGATCCGATGGTTCTTAGAAAGAGTTCGTATGGTACTGTGTTTGAAATTAGACCTTGTTTCTGTTTGGATCGATCTAATTGAATGAAATTAAAGGAAATATTCTTCACGAAGCTCAACTACCAAATTAAATAGAAACGTACGAGCTAGCTAGCTAGCTAGGTTAATTTGAAACACAGACGTGCACTTTTGTCAATAGAAATAGTTCAATAATTTTTGTAATGAATAAGTAGAGGGTCTCATCTAGAGAATTTGACTGCCTCTTCTTCGTCACTGGTGGAGGCCCCGTACCCAGCTATATATACACTATTGTAGTATGTTATTAGTGTGCATAGTAAATTAATGTTGTTACTCACAGGAATATATATATATGTATGTATGTATGTATGTATAATTTCATTCCAAATGCAAAGATCATGTACAGGCAGAAGTCGAACATGATCATAGGGCAGAAACACTTGAATATGTACTTTAAAGAAGATTAATATTAAAGTATAGTTCTTTAATTTTTACCCTAAAACTCTTTTCCATGGCCCCAGATCCATAGGCATAGCTTCCTATATGACCAACAGCAGAAAACACTCCTGCAAGAAGGACATGGAACAACCCCTACACATTATAACAAAGATGAAAATAATTAAATGAAGAAGAAATTAATATATAGTAGTTATGGAAGTAGCAGTTCCACCTGAAGGGGGAGTAGAAGAGATGTTATTGTTGTAAAGGATGGAATGATCGACAACTTGGGATGATCTCCAATTAGCAGCAGAACTGCTGGCATTCGTGTGGAAAGAAGAGGTAATATGAGTAGAGGTGGTATTGATGAACCTCTTCTTTTGGCGTTCACGAGCTTTATGGTTCTGAAACCAATAAAAGACGTTCTTGCCTTCAATCTTACCGTATTGTCTGAGGCAGGCTGAGATCTTCTGTATCTGTTCAGCTGAAGGGGACCTTATTCCGTTGTTGTAATAAAGTTCCTTTAGTATTCTTATCTGGTCTGTGGTGGGAGTCCATCTCGTACTGCTTTGCCTGCACACAAAACTTGGGGGTTGGTTATTATTATTGTTGTTGTTGTTGTTATTGTTATTCCCAGTCTCTTCGTTTGCTGCTGCTTCTTGTTGTAGGTAATGGTGATGGGGATAGTTATGTTGGTGAGCTTCCATGATCGATCACCCAACTTTGTTAATTGATTAATTAATTTGAAGGGCAAGGCAAGCGCGCAAGAAAATAATGGGAAGAAAACAAATTAAGGCAAAAGAGGGAGGTAGGTGAGCTGGATTATTGATATATGTTTTAGAGATTTATAGAGCTGGGATATTGGTATGGCAGGTTATTTATAAAATGTACATGGAGGGGATCAGGGGGAGAATTAAAGAGAAAGAAGGATATCAAAGAGATATCTGGGAGATGAGGACTAGTGAAATTGATAGCAAGAGAATACTAGCTACCTGCACCTACATGTGATGTATATATTAGTAGTATTAAATAAGGGAGGGACTAGAAAGATAGATAAAAGGGATATATATATATATATATATATATATATATATATATATATATATAGAGAGAGAGAGAGAGAGAGAGAGAGAGAGAGAGAGAGTCTCTTAATTCAGATCAACCTCTTGCTTGGATAAAAAGGCACCCATCCTGACAATAAGCTAGCTATCTCTTTCTTTCTCTCACGAAGTTCATATATATATATATATATTAAAAAAGTACAAGTAAAGAAGAAAACTTTGTGAATGAATGAACGACTATTAATATGTATGTATATAACTATATATATGTAGTAGATAGGGAGGGATCCATTATGATATATATATTGGAGGTGTATAGGGATACATTTATTTAAGATATACTTTTAATTAATGGATATATCAGTTTACTTATATTATGAGAAAATGAATGTTGCACAGTTACACTATCTCTTAAAAATATTTTTTTTTAATTATGTTAAATATCTCTATTATGCTTAATGAAAAGTTACACAATTAATGCTGTTGAACATATTAAAATTTCCTTTTAAAGGGGTAAAGTAGCTCCCGTTTCCTCGCGTGCGTGTGTATAAGTGCTCAAGTTATTTACTACAAATGAAAACCATATATCCTTTTGGAACTGGGCAGTCCCTGCGTAGTCCACCTTCTGCTCTTAATTCTTCCCTTTCCTTACAAGTTATAGTCGGCCCATTCTTCTGAACCATATAAATAGATAATTTCAGTAGCTCTAAATGGAAGCTCATTAATGTTCCCAAAAGAATATCATGTTTTTAATAAATGAGTACTAGTATTTCATTAATTGATATATCTTTTATTTCAAAATTACATATATATTTTAAAAATGACGGTTTTTATTGACAAATTTTTACTTTCACCTTTACCCTTAGACTATATTTGTTTACAAAAAATATACTTGAGATTGAACTATTTGTATTAATTTAACAATATTTCGGACTATTTTATTCTATGATGGGAGATTAAATAGTCCTATGGACCGTTTTTTTTATTATTCCTAAGGCTATTTATATGAGATTATATAATTCTATGAAAAATTTGAGATTAATAGTCCTTCTCATTTTAAGTTATTAAATAGCTTTATGAGACTAATAATCTAATATTGAGGAATTAATAATCTCTCATTAAATAATTAAATAGTGTAAAATAATATTAAATTAAGATAAATAATTTAATTTAAAATATATTTTTTATAAATAAACATGAACTTAGTGAATTAGTGAAATGATGATTGGATTAATTAGAGAATAATATTCTAATAATCCGTATATATGAAAACATAGTTAATTAGTAGTAACATTATACACACTACTCAATGTGATGCGATCATCTCCTCTTACAGAAGGATGCACACATACAATACACAGAGAGGTGTTGATTCTCAAGTGAAAGTGAGAAAAGACTAAAAGTACATAAAGATTTGCTGCCATCATGTCTCATATGGTCCTTTATTTATTGTGCTAGCATATATATGTTGAGCACGCTCCCCCAAGATAAATGCAAGTACTTACTATTCAATGGGCCCTTGGCACGGAGGCTAGAAGCCTAGTGTACCTTCCATGTGCCGATGGCCATAAAAATATTCAGAATATATATGTAAAATATTTAAATATAGATAATTGTAATAGTATGAATATATATATATATATATATATATATATATATATATATATATATATATATATATACAATTACAATAATTATAATAAAATATATACGTTCCTAGAAGGGAATTAGGTTGAAAAATATGTTATAGCCTCGACTCTATACATGCACAAAATGTCCACAGCTTAGCCTTGATCCGGTTTAAATTCGATCTGATCAAAGTTCGGCCTAATCTGGTCAAGTCTGGGCCGGTCTAAAGACTTTAAAAAAGCCGCTTATTTGTGAGAAGAATCCGGTCTGACTAGAAACTTGACTTGAACGTGACCTGGTTCGGCACCTTAAACTTGGTCTGTTACATTAGTCTAGTTATATATATATATATTAGCAACCCAGCCCAACATATCAAGAAATAAAAAGTGTGAATAATTCAAATTGGAGCTGGGGTCACTAACGCCCCAACGAGCCCAACCCCAGAAAACAAACAAGAATGAGCCGTCAAACGTGCTAACTTGCCACGATCCAAAAAAAAAAAAACATCATGCCATGAGCCATCAAACATAAAACGGTCCAAAAATAATAAAGGACATATATTTTTTAAATATTTAAAAATTTAAAAAACTTAGAACTGACTTATTCTTGATTATTGTTAAAGATATACTTTAAAGTTATAAGCTTATAATTATTTATCAACGACTGGATAAATTATAAATTTTTACTTATTCATTATTATAATTTCTAACTTGTAATACACTAGTTTTAATTAATACATCAATAAAATTTAAAGTTATAATTATTCATTATTAATTTCTTCTAAATATATGTAATTAATATAAATATTAGTTTATATAATATTTAACATTAAAAATTAATTGATTAAATATAAATAATAAGTTAATTATGGTAAATTCAAATATTAATGATTAAAATTTTATTAATATTTCTTGCTACTTTTAATATTAAATATTAACATTAATTAACACATCAATAAACTAACTTTTAATGTTATTAGTTTTTTAGTTTACATTTTATAGTCTTATTTTTAATATTTAGTATTTAACACTAAAAAAGGGGAGGGGTAGACGGACCAAACCTGTCTAGACCGACCTGTAGATCTAAATAGACCATAACTTAGTGGCCAAGGTCTTACCTAACTTAGTCAAAACCTATGACCTGACAGACTCAGACTGGATCAGAATAGGTTGACCTGTTGTGCATATTTACTCGACTTTACTCTTTGTTCACAATCAATTATATAAAGACTAATTTATTCTTGAAAAAATAATTAGATAATATTAACTAATTTTTTCAAAAAAAAAAAAAGATTAACTAGTTTACTCATGTAGAGTTCACTAAAAAAAATGAATTTAATTTATACTATCTAATATGTTTTAAGTTCTTTTTGACTAATTTAAATACTAAATATATTCAAGACATTTTTTTATGGATGAAAAGAGTCGCAAGTGTTTTCATTTTATTTCATTTTAATAAAAATTAAGAATGGAGAGAGAGGGAGAGAGAGAGAGAGAGAGAGAGAGAGGAGGGGGGGGAGGAAATTATTAATTATATAGTAAGTGGTAGGGTAGCTCGATTAATCATTTTTATGGTGGTTGCTTTTTGACGCCGCTTTTCTTCCAAAATAACATCTCCAAATTAATTCTTAAGTTTTATAAACTACTCCATAACCGACTGGACTTTTTATTTCTTGTCTGCCCGACTGCAGTCACTCGTGAGAATTGTACGCAGAGCTGAGTAGCCGAGTAGTAGTAACATTATATTATATAGCTCTCACAAGAAGGAAAAAAACATACTATTAGGGCTAGCTAAGCTGAATGATACTCTTTTATCTCTATAATTATTATCGTATGTTAAAATTATTTTTAAAGCTTTTTTATCAATTAGATTCCTAAAATAAAAAATTGATATTAATTTTGTTCAAATCTGAGTAAGACTCGAATTTGTTAATAATATGAGTAAGACTCAAATTCGTTAATAATATGATTCAAATCTGAGCACAAAAAATAGTTCGAATAAAAATACGAATAAAATCTGAATAAAGTTATACTCGACTCGTTTAGAATTCAAACTACTCGAATTTTTAATCATAATCCATTACATAATCGATTGATACATATTCGAATAGATACTCGATACATTTTCTTATAATATATACACAATTAAACAAAATTTAAATAATTAATTATTATTTTTATTTATAATTTTATATATTTAAAGTGTAATTATAATTATATATTTTTATTTTGTAAGTAAAATAATAAGTTCAATTAATAATTATATGTATTATAAAACTAGTTACTATGTAGAGACTCGAATTCGAGTTTGAATTTGAAGTTCGCGAGTAGTTTGAATATAATTCGATTCGAGTCGAATCGAATTCGAGTAACGCAAATTCGAGTTGAGCCTAATTTGAGTAAAAAAAAATTAAATATAGTTCGAATCTGAGTCGAATTCGAGTACGAATTTAACCTCACGAGTCAAATTCGAAAATTTTAAAATCTGAATCGATTCGACTCGTTTGTAGCCTTACTTATAAGTATTATTTTCATTGAAATTTTTTGATGGCGGCAGAATTGGGTAAGGTTCCATAGAAGGTGAATGAGTTGATCCACGACTATAAATGGAAGATAAGGGTCTCTTATCTCCTTTTACCTATTCCGCCCAATTGCAAGTTTACCCTGTTGCCGCTGTAATTTGTACGATATTCTTTTGTGTAACTGTTGCAACTCTAAGGCAGACCAAAAGTCGATGGCATCAGTGGAAGAGAAGGTTTTCCACTCCATGAAGAAGTCGAAGGTCGGGAAGAAACTGTCAAAGGGAGTCGAAAACCAAAAAGAATAAAAACAATTAATTGCTAGGATTATTGATCAAGGGTTTAAGTTGCAAAGAGGAGAGTGGAAAGAGATGTATGTGGAAGATATTATATTTTTATTAATTTATATATGTAATATATTTGATTTTTGAAAGACAAGCTTGCTCTTTCAAAATTGGGTTGATTGGATTTGGGTCAAATTTAGGTGAAAAGGAACAAAATTAACACCGATTTATTATTTTAGGGACCCACTGACAAAAATGAAGTTTAAAGACATTTAGCTTAAATAATTTATTTTTTATAATAATTTGCTTATAATATATTTAGTATTAATTGTCATATTTCTATTCTCTATATATATTTATGAAGATCAATAATTATGTGCAAAAAATTATGCGATTAAATGAGAATTTATTATGAATAATTTTGTCATTTTATCCCTCTTTCTTAATATGTGCCAAAAGTCAATCATGACTTTTATCATGTGATGGAAGGAGTAATATTTACTATCCCTTTATGCCATATACTTATTAATAACTAACATTCGGTAGTATACGTACTGCGTGTGTAAACTATGTGGGATAAAGTAGGAATTTTATAAAATTTAAAGGAATAAATAGAAAGATAAAAAATAAAATAAAAAAGAACAAAATATGATGCAATGGTTCAACGATAATGTTAACAAGTTGTGCAGGTATAATATGGCATGAAGACGAGAGCTCGAACTTTAGCCATGGAAGTTGCGGTGACAGAGGTCGGGATGGAGATAGTGCACATCTGGATATTAAGGTTTGTGTAGGGGTGTACAATCGATTTTAACCGGCCCGGTACTCAAGTTAGCCAAATCTTAGTATAATCGATACGGTTCGGTAAATACCAAACCATAAAAACTTAGGACCGAAACCGATATCGAATATACCGATTTTTTGGTACTAAAATCGGACTGAATCTTTTTGACTTGAACCGGCCGAGTTCGAACTGTTTCGAAAAATCGAAACAATTGGAATGGATGAACACCCCTAGGTTTGTGGGATGAAAGGGTTTGTTAGTTTTTATTGTATAATGGATGAAAGCTTGAGCTCTAACCATGGAGGTTGCGGTAACACAGAGATCGGGACGGAGATGGTGCAGATCTGGATGTTAGGGTTTGTAGGATGAAAGGATTTGTTAGTTTTATTGTGTGATGATTATATTACCCGCAGTGTAATACTAACATTTGATTTTCGTCAAAAGTCAATGACGTCTATTTATTTTTTTAATGGAATAATCAATAGTCTCTTTTCAAACACTTATGTGCCTTAAATAGTGGGTTATGTTAAAAAAAAAATGAGAAAATGGTTTATAAAAAAAATACAAATAAAAAGATCAATTTTGTATTTCAGTCTTTTTTGTAAGAATATACTTCATTCAAATGTTTCTCCTAGTTACTAGCTATTATTGTGACGCCCCCAAATCTGGGCCCACACAGCCCAAACTTGAGTCGTCAAAATACAACAACAAAATTATTACAACAAAGCACAACGCACAACAATACAGTGTATAATAATACACAACTAAGTCTTCACTATTATTGCCACACTATTTTACAAAACGTGAAGACTATGATAACTATTCCTCGGACCCTCACTCCATTCCCCGGCTAGACCCTGTTATGTTTTCATCTCCTGTTGAAAAACAATGGAACAAAAGAAAGGGTGAGCTCAAATAGCCCAGTAAGAAATATCATGACTAAGATAATGACGAATAAATTATCATTAGTCTTCAACAGTTGAGTTCTTGATAGAATACAATAGACTACAAGGTTTATATCAAAAACTGCAGTTAAATTCTTAAACAACGTTCAGATCAATAATAGCAGCGGAATGAGTAATCTATTAGAAGAATAATGCAGACTATAATGTCCACTCGGTTCTCTTTTTAGGAAAAACATCATCAACTTTTATCATCTGAAATATCATTAGTCAAGATAATACAAATTCACAGTTCTTGATCATAATCATGCACATCAACAGTTCATCTTTGCACTACGGGCCAAAGACATTCAATATAACACCAACGGTCATGATTATACCAGATTCAGCCTTTGGTCATAATCACACCAAACAACAGTTCATCTTTGCACTACGGGCCAAAGAGAACATTCACCACGTGCCATAAAAGACACCGAACAGATGTATCGCCTTTAACCTATTATATCGCCTTTAACCTATCATCTGTTCAACAAATATATCACATCTGTGCCCCCGGCCACAGATATTCATAACAGCTTGATTTTTGGATGATTAGAATGATATAAATGATGAACAGAAGAAATAGGATAACAATAAGTATCGGAAGTTTACTTTGTACAGATTCAAATAATGTCCAAATTGTCAACATGATGTGGAGTGAAATTTAAAAATGATATTCAAGATCCACAGTTCAGAATAACGGTTACAATTCAATAGAAAGGTTCACGTAAATAGGAATGTTCAGTTGAAATAATGAAGTTCAACTATTATGGAACATATAATATTTTCAGGAATTATAGAAGCAATAGTTCCATAATAAATTTCGATTTAGGAGTATGAAAGAAAATAATATCCCTTACCGTAGCAGGTTTGATTAACAAAAGGTGAAGGAAATTAATACAAAGGGTTATTCACCAACAGGCGGCAATCCGCTCCGTAAGGTTATTCCCACAATTTAATAGAATTTGAGTACAAAGAGTTATTCACCAAACAGGCGGCAATCCGCTCCGTAAGGTTATTCTCAGAGATTAATAATGAATGAATACGAAAGGTTATTCACCAACAGGCGGCAATCCGCTCCGTAAGGTTATTCCCACAATTTAATACATGGAAATAAAATGCACGTCTTACGAGTAAGAAAGAAACAATATTATTTTCAAGAATCAAATAATGATAATCCCTTACCATAGTACGTTTGAATAATGGAAGATGAAAAAGATGGTATCCCTTACCGTAGTAAGTTTTAATAATAGAAGATGAAAGAAGATGACATTCCTTACCTTGATATTGTGAAACAAGTTTATAGCCGAACAAATCCTTCCTTGTTTGTAGCAGTAAGGAATCTGACTTTTGAGTCTTCTAGAGTTTTTAAAATCTCTTTATGCTTTTAAAATAATGTTACTCTCGGAAAGATAGACGGCATAGACTCAAGAATCACTCAATTTGGAGTTAATATGAATGAGTTATGAATTTTCAAAACTAAGACTGAAAATAGTGACGAAAATCAGAATAGGTTACGGTTTTTAGTATTTTAAGACATGAAGATGATTTCAGATGACTTTTCTTCCTTCTTCAAAGTTGTAGAGGACGAAAAACTGAAGAGACAGACTTTTAATTCATTAAATTCTGACAAATAATGAATTTACTACAATTTTTCGAAAGAGTTGCTGTACATAAGAAAATTCTACTCGGGAATTCAAAGAAGAATGCAAAAGATTTCAAAACTAGGAATGACTTAAGAACACTTAGAGAGAACTTACACAAAAAGTATTTAGAGAGAGAAAGAAAGAACAAGTAAGGAAGTTTATGAAAAATCCTTAAGTTAAGGCTTCTATTTATAGCCAAAAATCTTATCATTCATTTAATCTAAACCATTCATTTAAAGATCATCTTTTAATCTACACCATCCATTTCAAATATTATATTATCTTTAATCTACACCATTCATTTCATATCACCTAATAATCACCTAACTTTATATTATAAACAAATCAATTCAATTATTCAACAATAATTCACACTTTAATCTACACCATTCATTTCATATCACCTAATAATCACCTAACTTTATATTATAAACAAATCAATTCAATTATTCAACAATAATTCACACTTTAATCTACACCATTCCTTTCATATCACCTAATAATCACCTAACTTTATATTATAAACAAATCAATTCAATTATTCAACAATATTTCACACTTTAATCTACACCATTCATTTCATATCACCTAATAATCACCTAACTTTATATTATAAAGAAATAACTTTATCAATTCAATTATTATGACTAATTGTTATAAATACAGTATAGTTAGCTCTTAGATATCAAGTCAATTAATTAATGAAATACAACTGTTTAAATAATACCGTAATAGAGATAACAATAATACAGAAAGTATGTAAAAGAAAAATACGTTACTGTGTCATGACAATTATTGATTCAATAACGTGAATTACTGTGCATATGTTACTGTGACAATTATTAGGTTCAATAATTTTAAAAACAGTGCAGCAACAATATTGACTCAATGATATAAAATACAGTGTAATGACAATTATTAAATCAATAATGCAAAATACTGTGTAACAACAATTATTGAATTGATAATATAAAATATTATGCAGTGACAATTATCGATGAAATGATGCGTAACAGTTACGGTGTCAATTATCAGACCAATAATATGAGACACTATGCAATACCGTGTGTTACTGTAGAGTACCGTGTGCTACAGAAAATACCATAAACTACCGTATGCTACTATTCTTTTATCACCGGTATTTTAACAGTTCCGTTGACTATTTTTATTTAAAAAGGTTACTTCTGTCGTTTTCTATATCCGACAAATATTCCGTTGTGGGGTCCACCAATAATTTATTATTTCGGCGCCGTCGTACGGCACGAATATTCCCCGACCAAACGAATATTCCCCGACAAAGCGAATATTGTCCGACAAAATAAAATTTGCACATAACATCCTTAACTTTCAATTTTGTTAATTTAACCACTTACTGTTTCAGAAAAAAATATATATGAAGAAAAATTAAATTTTATATTTCATAAAATTCGGGGTCTTACAACCTCCCCTCCTTATGAAATTTCGTCCCCGAAATTGACGTACCGGGCATTTCATAGTTATCCTCCTGATTTTCAGATGCCATACTAAACTGTGGTCACAAAATAATTGTTAGTTCAAATAAACTGACTCATCACTTCATGTTCTTACATTCAAATCGATTCATTAGATAAAAAAAAAAAAATCTAATTTAGGTTGGACACACTAGTGATTGATTCTATTCGTCTCTCCCCTCCTAGTTCTAACCCCAGATCTCCATTAAAGACCATATCCCTAAGCTCTGATGCCAACTGTGACGCCCCCAAATCTGGGCCCACACAGCCCAAACTTGAGTCGTCAAAATACAACAACAAAATTATTACAACAAAGCACAACGCACAACAATACAGTGTATAATAATACACAACTAAGTCTTCACTATTATTGCCACACTATTTTACAAAACGTGAAGACTATGATAACTATTCCTCGGACCCTCACTCCATTCCCCGGCTAGACCCTGTTATGTTTTCATCTCCTGTTGAAAAACAATGGAACAAAAGAAAGGGTGAGCTCAAATAGCCCAGTAAGAAATATCATGACTAAGATAATGACGAATAAATTATCATTAGTCTTCAACAGTTGAGTTCTTGATAGAATACAATAGACTACAAGGTTTATATCAAAAACTGCAGTTAAATTCTTAAACAACGTTCAGATCAATAATAGCAGCGGAATGAGTAATCTATTAGAAGAATAATGCAGACTATAATGTCCACTCGGTTCTCTTTTTAGGAAAAACATCATCAACTTTTATCATCTGAAATATCATTAGTCAAGATAATACAAATTCACAGTTCTTGATCATAATCATGCACATCAACAGTTCATCTTTGCACTACGGGCCAAAGACATTCAATATAACACCAACGGTCATGATTATACCAGATTCAGCCTTTGGTCATAATCATACCAAACAACAGTTCATCTTTGCACTACGGGCCAAAGAGAACATTCACCACGTGCCATAAAAGACACCGAACAGATGTATCGCCTTTAACCTATTATATCGCCTTTAACCTATCATCTGTTCAACAAATATATCACATCTGTGCCCCCGGCCACAGATATTCATAACAGCTTGATTTTTGGATGATTAGAATGATATAAATGATGAACAGAAGAAATAGGATAACAATAAGTATCGGAAGTTTACTTTGTACAGATTCAAATAATGTCCAAATTGTCAACATGATGTGGAGTGAAATTTAAAAATGATATTCAAGATCCACAGTTCAGAATAACGGTTACAATTCAATAGAAAGGTTCACGTAAATAGGAATGTTCAGTTGAAATAATGAAGTTCAACTATTATGGAACATATAATATTTTCAGGAATTATAGAAGCAATAGTTCCATAATAAATTTCGATTTAGGAGTATGAAAGAAAATAATATCCCTTACCGTAGCAGGTTTGATTAACAAAAGGTGAAGGAAATTAATACAAAGGGTTATTCACCAACAGGCGGCAATCCGCTCCGTAAGGTTATTCCCACAATTTAATAGAATTTGAGTACAAAGAGTTATTCACCAAACAGGCGGCAATCCGCTCCGTAAGGTTATTCTCAGAGATTAATAATGAATGAATACGAAAGGTTATTCACCAACAGGCGGCAATCCGCTCCGTAAGGTTATTCCCACAATTTAATACATGGAAATAAAATGCACGTCTTATGAGTAAGAAAGAAACAATATTATTTTCAAGAATCAAATAATGATAATCCCTTACCATAGTACGTTTGAATAATGGAAGATGAAAAAGATGGTATCCCTTACCGTAGTAAGTTTTAATAATAGAAGATGAAAGAAGATGACATTCCTTACCTTGATATTGTGAAACAAGTTTATAGCCGAACAAATCCTTCCTTGTTTGTAGCAGTAAGGAATCTGACTTTTGAGTCTTCTAGAGTTTTTAAAATCTCTTTATGCTTTTAAAATAATGTTACTCTCGGAAAGATAGACGGCATAGACTCAAGAATCACTCAATTTGGAGTTAATATGAATGAATTATGAATTTTCAAAACTAAGACTGAAAATAGTGACGAAAATCAGAATAGGTTACGGTTTTTAGTATTTTAAGACATGAAGATGATTTCAGATGACTTTTCTTCCTTCTTCAAAGTTGTAGAGGACGAAAAACTGAAGAGACAGACTTTTAATTCATTAAATTCTGACAAATAATGAATTTACTACAATTTTTCGAAAGAGTTGTTGTACATAAGAAAATTCTACTCGGGAATTCAAAGAAGAATGCAAAAGATTTCAAAACTAGGAATGACTTAAGAACACTTAGAGAGAACTTACACAAAAAGTATTTAGAGAGAGAAAGAAAGAACAAGTAAGGAAGTTTATGAAAAATCCTTAAGTTAAGGCTTCTATTTATAGCCAAAAATCTTATCATTCATTTAATCTAAACCATTCATTTAAAGATCATCTTTTAATCTACACCATCCATTTCAAATATTATATTATCTTTAATCTACACCATTCATTTCATATCACCTAATAATCACCTAACTTTATATTATAAACAAATCAATTCAATTATTCAACAATAATTCACACTTTAATCTACACCATTCATTTCATATCACCTAATAATCACCTAACTTTATATTATAAACAAATCAATTCAATTATTCAACAATAATTCACACTTTAATCTACACCATTCCTTTCATATCACCTAATAATCACCTAACTTTATATTATAAACAAATCAATTCAATTATTCAACAATATTTCACACTTTAATCTACACCATTCATTTCATATCACCTAATAATCACCTAACTTTATATTATAAAGAAATAACTTTATCAATTCAATTATTATGACTAATTGTTATAAATACAGTATAGTTAGCTCTTAGATATCAAGTCAATTAATTAATGAAATACAACTGTTTAAATAATACCGTAATAGAGATAACAATAATACAGAAAGTATGTAAAAGAAAAATACGTTACTGTGTCATGACAATTATTGATTCAATAACGTGAATTACTGTGCATATGTTACTGTGACAATTATTAGGTTCAATAATTTTAAAAACAGTGCAGCAACAATATTGACTCAATGATATAAAATACAGTGTAATGACAATTATTAAATCAATAATGCAAAATACTGTGTAACAACAATTATTGAATTGATAATATAAAATATTATGCAGTGACAATTATCGATGAAATGATGCGTAACAGTTACGGTGTCAATTATCAGACCAATAATATGAGACACTATGCAATACCGTGTGTTACTGTAGAGTACCGTGTGCTACAGAAAATACCATAAACTACCGTATGCTACTATTCTTTTATCACCGGTATTTTAACAGTTCCGTTGACTATTTTTATTTAAAAATGTTACTTCTGTCGTTTTCTATATCCGACAAATATTCCGTTGTGGGGTCCACCAATAATTTATTATTTCGGCGCCGTCGTACGGCACGAATATTCCCCGACCAAACGAATATTCCCCGACAAAGCGAATATTGTCCGACAAAATAAAATTTGCACATAACATCCTTAACTTTCAATTTTGTTAATTTAACCACTTACTGTTTCAGAAAAAAATATATATGAAGAAAAATTAAATTTTATATTTCATAAAATTCGGGGTCTTACAATTATCGTATTCTTTTATTCATGCGTTTACTATTGAAAAAATTATTTTTATTAGATTATCCTAAACCAAGAAAAATTACTTATGTAAGAAATATATAAGAGATGTATATTATTTTGGACATATAGAAAAAACGTATGATTCAAATTAAAATATGTTTTTTTTTAGAATTTACACTATTATAATATAGTCAATTTTGGGATACATTTCAATTTTAGGGATTTAGGGGAGTCTGGGAAAGGGGGTAGGTGGGAAATTAAGGAGAACTTAAGAAAAACATATATTTTAATTTTCTGAAGTGCGACGATAAATTTTTGACTTTTTACTGACAGATAGACTCAAACTATACACCGTAAAAATAGAGGTCTTTATCATTAAGTTATTACAGTTGGTCTAAAATGTTACTTTATATATAAGAGATAATATCCTGATAGTAAAAAATATATAAGAGATTATTTTGTCTCCTAAATATATATATATATATATATACATGCTCCATGCATTTATATATTTCTTTCGTTCTAAATTATAAAATAAATATTTATTTTTAAAAAGTTAATTTTAAATATTTTTAAAGTTAAGATGAATTTATTTAATTTTTATCGATATAATTAAGAATATCATAAATTGTTTAAAAAGTATTACTAGTTATAAGTTTATTATTTTAAAATTTTAAATAAATTATGTTATTTTAAAATTTAAAATATTATAAATTACTTTTTAAAAAATTAATAATAATTTTATAATCTAAAAGGAGGAAATATAATAAAGTCGGATAAATACAATATAGAAATAGTAGTAGTATTAACTATTAAAATCGCCCTTGAATTCACACAACAACATGCACGAGAAGTTACTCGGTGGCCCAGGACCTAGAATAATTTTTTAACATGCAGTGTCATTGTCCTTTTGTCATACACATTAATATATCCCGAGAACTGTGGCAATGTTCTTCCTTCCTAGCTCTGAGATTAATTCAGCTTTTGAGATTGCATTATATTCCTTTGATTTTGACATTATAATCATTAGATTTTCCATCCTTATCGTGCATGCAATATATATGCATGCATGCATGTGTGTATGTCCAAATCATCATCATGATTTGCTTGTCTAATTGTCTGATCAGTAGTCACAAATAATATAAATTTATTATAAATTTTTATAAAGTATATATAATTTATATTTTTTAAAATAAAAATAAATAACTAAGATTAGAGATGTCTGATATTATTAATGGACTGTAAAAAAAAATAGCAAACACTGATCCAAATGTGAATTTTACTTTATTAATTAGGGTTTAAGATTTATTAATCAGAATTTAAAATTTATTAATTAGAGTTTATTAACTTGAGTTAAGAGTTTAGTTTTTAGGGTTTAAGGCTTAGTTTATAAAGTTTAGGGTTTGACCTTATAATGGGCATCCGTTACTATTAGTAAACGTTTAATTTTTTTTAATCCGCTATTAATAGTGGCGAACGCTTATTTTCAGTTTCTAATTTTGAACGTTATTTTTTATTTTGTACAATATATATAGTATTTGTCTATTTTTGAACCCCTATATATATATATATATATAAATGGGTCGCCATCCATGACAACCGGTTGCTAAACTACTGTTTCGACAACTATTGTAAGGAGCATTTTTGCTGTGAATTGGGTTTGTCTCTCATCTTTCTTGCAGCAGATCAATTTACGTGTAATTTTGGCCCTGTCATTACCCACCAAAATTATGCATAATTGGTCATGTTGCTTATCTTTCTTGCGGCAAACAAATTTACGCGTAATTTTGGCCCTGTCGCTATCCGACAAAATTACGCGTAATTGGTCTTGTCACTTATCCTTCTTGTAGCAAGTCAATTTTAATTACTCCCAATAATCGATTATCATGAATAATATATATATATTCTTTCTCATACATATGTATATACTCTATTTATTCTAAAATGTAAGATTATTATTAATTTTTTGAAATTAATTTAATATATTTTTAAATTTAAAATTAACATATTTTTAAATTTTTAATCAATAAAATAATGAATATTATTAATTATCTAAAAAAATTATTTATTATAAAATTTATTATCTCATAATTTTTAATAAATTATTTTAATTTTAAATTTAAAAATATTTTATTTTAATTTTTAAAAATTAATAATAATTTTTTAATTTTAAACTGATGAATAGAGTATTAGTCGTATTTTATTTTATTTTTATCTTTTTTTCTTTCTCATTAAACCCTATAAGAGGGACTTTAAGTACAGAAAATATTGATGAATGCGCTCTAAATTTCATTGTAAGGTCAAAGTGAGCAAATTTTATACTGTTAAAATTAATTTCGAGCGCGGGCGTATATCATTTAGCTATTATATATGGACAAGTCTATCCATATTATATCAAATATTAAATTTATTTATATTATTAAAAAATAAAATATAATATTAAAATTTATGTCATATTTTATTTTTTAATAATATAAATAAATATAATATTTGATTAGTATGTATTTATATATATATATATATATATATATATATATATATATATATATATATATTAATTATAGAGAGAGAGAGATTATATATAGAGCTATTATCCCTTAGGCCCTATTTAGCTATAGCTACATAATTACTGATAGAATCTCTTAGCTAGATAGGTATAAACCCATAATAATTATGTGGAGTAGTACTACACATTGATTCTTCGCGTGAAGCACCAAAAACTTACCCACAATAGACATTCCCACGCACGATAACTTAATAAATACTCTCTACGTTTGCATTCCGACTTCGTAATATAGGAGTGTGTCACACACACACACGCACACATAATTTAATGCAGTTACGGTTTATGCTCTCTGCCGCAAGTATGAATACAATCTGAATGTTGGAGTGTTGGACCACAACAAACGGTTACAAATTAAGTTGAAATTTACTCCATTATATGTCAAAGGATTTTCTTAATCTGTGCCCTTAGGGCACACATTAAGTGCGAAAAATAACGTATAATATTATTTATTTATGTAAGCGTACTAAATTTAATGTATAAAAAAATAATATGCTAGTGGACCTATGTATTAAATTCAGTACAACTATATAAAGAAATAATTTTTAACGAGTCTCATCTTTTATTTTTTACGTTTAGTGTGTGTCTTTAAGACACACATTAAGCGGACCTATGTTAAAACTACTAACCATCTTTCTGTTGTTAAATTTATGCTTCAAGTTGACTGGAAAATGTCTTGCACCAACTTCTGCAATTTATTTATTTGAGTTGTGGGTGTATACATGGATTTCCCTTTCATTGGTTTTCGGATCGGATCTGTGTATATAGGTTTTCAGCTCAAAAAATTTAGAGCATACACGCTCACCAGTGCGTGTGTGCAGTTTTTGGTGGACGTTAATTAATATTTTCCTTACAATGGAAGGACGCACCACGTAGGCAGGCTAGTCTTTAGGGCTTCTAACTATTTAGCTTTATATACTTCACATCAACTCCTCTCACCGTCTCTATATTATATTTTATATATATATATATATATATATATATATATATATATATATATATAATGGATTGGGGTGTGTAATATCTTTGCACCTGTTACTTTTACAGCATTTGTTTTCTGGATATTTTTATAAATTTTCTGTCATCATTTGAAAAAAATTGTACTTACTACTAATATGAAAAGATTTAAAAGTACGTCTGAAACTTGGAAAAGGAAAAGGACAAGGAAATTTATATATGTATAATAATTTAATAAATATAAATCTGATTAATTATATCCTTAAAATGTTGTAATAATAAGAACAATATTAAAATGCAGTATAACATATGGCTAAAATTTTAAATATCATTTCCTTTTCCATCAAAATTAGCGAGCAGGAAAGAGAATTACGAGTTTCTTTTGCTTGCAAGTATCTTGTTTTTCCCCATAAGTGCGAAAATTTATTATATACAATTGATTTACTCTCCTTATTCCTTCCATTTATGGAAAACAAATCCAAGAACAAGGAACTATTTCTCAAAGAAAACAACAAATATATAATTGATATGGGTTTCTCAAGATTTACTTTCCTTCTCTTCTATTGTCAAGTGATCAATCCAGCAAAAATAAGTTTACCTCACCATTAAAATTTGAGATCTGATATAAAAATTCATGTTATATTTTACTTTTTTAATAATAAAATGAAAATTTATGTTTAAATTTGTATATGTAAAGTTGTCGATCTAAGTAATACTTTTTCCTTCCTTTTCCTTTCCATTCCGACAGCTCACAATCTCTCTCCCACCAAGCCTCATATTTGGCCGAGCAGCCCTTCTTTCTTTAGTGATATTTGTATACTCCTTTTGTGCAACGACTCAAATAAAAGCTGTTGCTTTTCTGCCACCAAAGAGGACTTAAATAAAGGGTACCTAAATCGGAAAATTGTTTGCTCAAAATTTAGAAAAGAAGAGGTCTCTAAGTTAATACTAAAGCTCATCAACAATATCATTCTTATAACCCATTAAGGCTGTATGAAACTATTATAATTTCCAATATCATTCTAAATAAAAAGACTAGCCAAGATTTTATAAAGAACTCAAGCTAATGTACTTGGGAGAACCAAAACCAAGAAATAAGTTTAATGAATCTGAATTTCAGAATCCCAAATCTATCGTCAAATGTTTCATAAGAAAAATAAAACTTACTTGTAATATACAAAAGAAATATTCAAATGTCATCAATCGGTAGAATTTATCCAAACGATAGTATTCCTAAAATTCTTTGCAGTAACAATATGCTCATATCTTAACAAGCTATATTACAATAACGAGGGAAGAGTGCAAAAGCTAGCAGATTCAATCATGAAGTGCAGAAAGATGACCTTACCATCAAAACAATCCTAAAGTAGTTGACAGTAGCATCACAACAACCAACAGTCTACAGTTTAGTGATGGGAGGTTGACAAACAAATCCACAAATATGAAAGTAAACACTATATGCCCATCAATTCTCCAAATTCAACCTGACTCGCCGCCTACTCGAAGGACCTTCTCGAATTTGACCGAATAACCGAGGCGCTGGACCTAACAACCCCACTTCCCTCACTTTGTCTCTGTTATCCTCCTTTTTTGTTGCCCGCCTGTTTACAGGACGGTTCGATTTTAAATTTGAATGTTTTGATCTGTCTTCTTCATAGGACAGTGGCTGGAGTCCTTGCAAATCAGGTTCAGGAACAAATCCTATAGGCCATTTGGATTCATCCATTTTCCTAAATGTAATTGATATCCTAGGTAAAGCATACAAAAATGAAGACATGAGTTCAAGCAAATATATAATAATAACAAATCATCCTTTCGAGCAAAGATGAACAGAGACAGTTCTCAATGATACGATACTATCAAATTTGTTCTCAATTTATACCTTTTAGTAGGAACTGCTGGAACACAGTGCTTAGCCACATCGGCCCCGTTTCCATTGAACACCAAAACAGATCTGGTGGACAGCTTATGCAATCAGAAAACCACTTGAAATTCATTTTGTCAGACGTGATAATAAAAAACGAAACTCTCATGCATAGTACATAATCACTTGAGTAATATGCAGAGTGGCAGAACAAGGACAAGGAAATATTAAATTATTATTCAAATCATATACTCACCCAACTGGCAGGGCAATTGAAAAAGGACCATCAAACTCACCAGCACCCACAACCTTCAAGTTTGAACCAAAAACTATATTGCACTCGCTAAGAAATGACACGGTACAGAAGGGCCGAAGAAAATCATGATTGTCGATATGAGGTGGTATGCAGTCCCCTTCATCATAAATATTTACAATACAACTATCAGGTACACAGGTTGGAGGAATAACATGCCATTTGACCAACCGCCGGATGATAACCTTGAAAAGATGTGGAATGGTATCTACAAGTTCATTCTGGAGGATGCCTGGAGGGTTACCGTTCTTATCCTGCAAGAAGTCACTAAAATTGTAAGGCATTCTATATGTTTCATTACCTTACTCATTAAAGAAATTTCAGTCAATTATCATAACAACGTATCCAGTAAGACAGAAATAGAGACATAAAACTCGAATTTATAAAGGCAGTAAGGTAAGACAAACTTACTGGTGCATAATTATAACAACAACCAAATTGGATAGTCACTCGTCCCTTGCCTCTCATCCACTTCTGGGGTGCAGTATAAGTACGCTCTGCAAACAAAAGGTACGCATTATGATATCAGAATGTCAATAAAGCATATCAATCAAGCATATCTGACACAAAAGTAAACAAAAGAAAAAGTTTACCCAATTCGATTCCCTAATAAAAAATTAAAGTTGACTACTAAAGTGTTGTAATTAACCTAATTTCCTGCCATCACATGAACAAAAATTTTGAATTTAAATTACATGACAAAAATAATTGCATCCTTTATACAAAATTATCATTTTAAGTAAACAACTTGCACCAAATAATAAACCTTAGTGCAAGAAGAAGTACAATAGATGTTATTTAAGGGGTGAAATAACTAAGAAAGATATCATCAGAAGCTTTAACTAGTGTTAACTGCTAAGTAATTACCATCTGAAGGCAGGGTTCGGTACTAGTCCAGATGAGAAGGATAGGGAAATAAGTAGGCAGGTAATACACCAAGAACATAACCAATCAAGAAAAAATGTTAACAAAATTGAGGACGAATCCCTAGACCTTAGATAGTTTGTCACTTCTTTCAAAACTTTCGTCATGTAGTTACAGTCAGCGACCATCCGAAGGAAGTCATAGATCATATTTTATTCATGTTTCTGGACTAGTGACGGGGAAGACAAGTCAAGAGTCAAGAAGAAATTTATATTTATTTTATGAAAGTTTAGTTATGTCTAATTTGGGAAAAGTTGATGTAATTATTTATTTACTTATTTATTAGCGGGGATTTTAGGATATTTATATTATTAGCAAATATTATTATTTAGTTTGGAATTTTAATCATTTAGTACTTTTATTGTTTTCCAAGTTAGATCAAGATTTTGAGTCTCTTTAAATAGCAAGTAATCCCCACAAGATTATAATTCAATGTATTATTGATTATTGATATTAAGCTATCAGTAATTTTCCTCTTTATTGTAGCTGGTTGAGAAACCCTTAGAATAGTGGTGTGCGGAACATTACCCCAATAAAAGATCCTTGGGGTAGTGAGGTTGTAACTAATATGAGTTGATCTTAACGATGGAAAAGAAGTTTGAAAGTTTCAAAATGTAAACTAGATCTAGTTACAGAATCACTTGCAAAATATCTACAGTGCTCACGTAACTGTTTTTTAAACATTTAGGTCATTATATTTCATGAAATTCCATGCTCTTCATTAGTTTACACAGTGAACACTTTGATATGCTACGGTGAGGATAGGTGAAAAAATATCTTGATCTTGCTCTTAAACTCTCATAAGATTTCTATTCATGTCCCAACAATTCAAAATCCTGTTATTCATAAGCGATCACAACTCATAGGTTCAACAACTATACCATTTCTAATCCTATTATTTATCTGAATTGCCATGGTCAATATAAGTTTTTCTGTTGTTCAGGACAAAACATATAACATAAATTTTTTAAATCTAGTTTAACATTTCACCGCACTTAAGAAATCTCACTCCAGGGGTATTCGGAAACTTACTACTCTGTCTTAGAGAATCAGAAACCTAAAACTATATCTAATGAACATAGTTTGACTAATTGACCATTTAGTTTCCCTGGATGAACCTTGCATACGTTTTTTTAAAAACTGCCTCAGAGCACACACAAAAAAGTTGCATAGTACTACAATACCAATTCTCGCAAAAACTCTACATCGACAAAGTAAAAATAGACCCAAGAATGCAATTTGTTTTGCCCATAAACAAAAAACACACAAAAAGGAAAACATCTTGGTATATCAAACCATTCTAACTTATTTAATTTTCAACACTTAGATAACAAACAGAAACATGATTGCGAGTACGTGAAAGGCTTTTACAATATCCGACGGTATAGAGTACTAGGCTAATTTGACTGACCTTTTAATATTCCATTCTTCCCCTTCTCCTGAAGCTCATAAACAAAATCAACTATCCTCTTCTGCTCCGCCGCACTGAAAACGCAAGTGTGTAGCTCCAGGCCATCAAGAATGTTCACAAATTTCCCCTTAACTCTCTCAAAACAAAGGTAATCCTTATTCCTCTTCACATTAGTAAACCGAATATACTCTCTTTGCTCCCTTGATAACATGGGTTTAGAAGAAACTTTCACAGCTTCTGTCCCCTCTCCTGATGAAGCATTACCATATGACAACCGAGAAGCCAATTCATTCTCTTCATCTGCTTCAAGCTCGTCTTCCTGTGCCATATCAGCCCACGACATACGAACACTTGCGCTTTCAACAGGTGTAGACATGCCAATCCTATCATTCATTGAGGACTCAGCCGGTTCTGTCCATCCATTCGCCCCATCTTTCCAACTCCCTAAAGAATTGGTATCATCGTTCACACTGCCCTTCCAACTCCCAACAGAATTGGTGTCATCGTTACCGCGACCATCAATATATCCATCCAAATCCACAGTACTTGGTGTTGAAGCACTTAAATTGTCTTCTTTCTTCAAGGGCTCGACACCATTGTCTGTTTCCATAATCACCGAACAAGAGAAACAACAAATACCCCAGTCAGATAACATATGCAACCAAAAAAGCCCTAAATTTCATTGATTTGTAGCACCATCCCCATCTTAACAAAGAGAGAAAGGGATACAATTCCACAAAATCTGATCTTTATACAAAAAATCCATCAAGTACAAATGCGTACATGCAGTCAAATATATCAATACAAATAGATAATGTAATTTGTGCAAAAAAATGTAATCCTGTTAGATTTTCTATCCCTAAATTATACCTGGGTGGAGGGATCGAACTCGATCGGAGAGGGTCTGAGTGCAGCGTGGGCAGAGATCTCTTGATAGAAAGGATAGCCAATTCGATAGAAATTCCGATGCGATTCGTAGTTCGTCGGCGTTGTAGTTAAGCAGGAACGAGTCAGTCGTACGAGCTTGAACGCCATTCATGATGTTTTTTTACCAGGCTGAGTCGACTCGGATAGAATCGGTTGTGTGATTTTTTTAGAGAGAGAGAGTGGGAATTCGTAGTTGAAGAGGACATTAATATTAATATTCTTTCAGTTTGATCGCTATATATATACATACATGCAATCGATATTTTTATAAATTAATTTAATATTTTATAAAAATAATAAATTAGCAATATAAATTTTATATGAAAATTAATATTTATATAAATTAATTTTATATTTTTATAAATAAATCTCATTTGATCTTATAAAAATATTAAATTATATATATATTTTTTTCGGGAGGAGACACGGACATGATAATATCAAGAAAATCACTTTGTTTCTGAGTTTGAGACAGAAAAAAATGAAAATTTTATTTATAATATAAAAAATTTATATTTTATTTTTATATTGTTATTAAGTTTAGAAAAGAAGAAGCAAAAAAATAAGTTTCACATTTAAATTACTAAGTAATTCTTATATTAGTCTTATTGTGTTTATAATGTAGAGGGTATGATTGAAATTATAAAAAATGATTTTATGTTATTTAGTTTTTCACAATGTTATTAAACCCCGTTTGGATCGGCGGTCCGATCAGTAAAAACGAGAATTAGTTGACACTCCGGTCCGATTTGACTCAAAAAATCAATTTTTACCGAATCGGTCAAAATTCAGTTAACCATCAGTAAAATCAATTAGTTAAAATAGTTTTAAAGCATTTTTTAATATCTTTTTGGTACAATTTTTTTTTCTTAAAAAAATATTAATAATATATTTTATATATATTTATGACGTCGTCGGTTCAATAACGATTCGATCACTAGTTGAATCAGTAATCTATTCACCTGATACTTTTTTCGATTCGATGATCAGTCCAAATCTGAAAACATTGAATTTTCATCCAAATTTGTTCACTTTTGAAAAGAAAAGTTTGACAAAAAAAGTGGTTAAGTATTCGGTTTATTTCTTTGTTTTTTGTTCATTAAAAAATTTAGGAATGAAAAAATTAGACAATTTTTTTTTTTTTACTTTTTGTCCTTTTTGAAAACTCAGTACTAGATAGTAAAGGGTAGATTTGGTATATCAAAATATTATTTTCACTGACGATCGTATGAATTAGTTACAAATAATATTATTTATAAAATTTACAAATATAAAAAACAAAATTTGTCTCATTTATTTTTAAAAATAATAGATTGTCAATTTAATAGTATCATTTGTATGGTATGACAGTAATATTATGATAATAAATTAGAAGACATCTCATTTTATATTAATATTAAAAAAGTACAAATAATTTTATTTTACACATTGAACATTTATGAAATGAAAAGAGTAACAAAACAAAAAGGGCTAACAATCAAGTAAATTGCAACTACTAGGACTACTTTTATTTTTGGCAACAAGGACTCGTGTATTTTTATTGTGAATATGTAAAATGCTTTTGTGCTCCTCGATAATGTTTTCCATTACTTTTTAAAGAAAGATTTAGGGTAAATTTGTCAAATAAATAACATTTGGGAAAAAGGATAATAAACTTTTTTCGATTAGACGCCAATCCTTTAAAAAGGAAGAGGGAAAGATGGCTACTATTTGCATGTTGTAAAATGCTTATTCAAATAAATTTGTTATAAAAAACGGTTTGTGTCTTAAAATTTATAGTAAAATTGAGATTTGTATTTTAATATTTAAAACGTATTTAAATATATTTTGAAGTTCTATTTCACTAACTAAAATATTTTTTTTGCCATTTTAACCGATCAAAAGTAACCGATTAGGCCAATAAATTAAATTTTATAATTCACGTAGTCTAAATATATTAAAATAGAGAAAACATAATAAAATAAATTAAAAATATTCTAATATAATTAAAAACACTAAATATGAAACAAACCCATATTCCAAATTTTAATACCTCCTTCAGACATGCACAGTAGGCCGGACTGGTCCGGCCTGGCCTAGGTCCGGTAGGCTTTGGCCGTTGATCAGGCCGGGCCAGACTTTGACTTTTGGGCCTGTAGGCCGGGGCAGGCCGGACTTCTTGATCAAAGTCTGGCCTTTTGAGGCCTATAGGCCAGGCCGGGCTAGGTAGGCCTGTAGGCCGGGCGGGGCCGGGTCAGGCCAATCCAGTCTTTGGACCGAACCGGGCCAGGACAGGCCTAAAAATGTAATCAACTAATTTTTAATGTGAAATATAAATATTTAATAAACTAACTACTATATTAATTAAATGTATTGACAAAAAATTAAAAATGAGTAACTAATCAATAATAAATAATGAGTCGATTCAAAATATTTTAAAAATATTTTTAAAATTCAAATCTTCAAAAAATGTATCTTCCTATCTTCAAAAAATATATCTTCAATATTCAAAAAAAAATATATCTTCAATATTTATGGATGTGCAATTTCGTCAGTTTCTACTCTAACTTCGATATATATATATATATATATATATATATATGATGATGAAATGGTGGAGTAAGACTTGCTGTAACGCCTAGTGGGTGTAGCCGTGTACTATGTAGGCATTTGTAGAAGTAAAATATATGATACCAATTCAAATATTAATAATTCATTAATTTTGATTTACGTGGTAAATATAATACTCGTATTGCTCTTCGTATTTTTTTTGCTTAGACTACTTTACAAGTTTTGATAACTCAAAAAGCTAGACAGCGTCACAACGGTAATAACAACATAGGCTATTCGGCGGACTGGGTCGGGCCGGTTCTCTGCGTAGGTTGGGCCAGACTTTTTCGTAGGCCGGGCCAGAGCGGGTTTTTTCGTAAGCCGGGTTAGGCCGGACTTTTACGTCAAAATAGCAGCCTGTTCAAAGACTGTAAGTCGGCCCGGCCTGGTCCAAGCTTTGACCAGGCCAGGCTTAGGCTAGGCCAGGTCGGCCTGTGGGCCGTAGACTTTTTATGCATCTCTACCTCCTTCCCTTCCCTCTCCCCTCACCTTCACACAGCCAGAATCACTGCGCCGCCACGCCTCCACTGTGCTTCTAATGTCGCCACAACGCCTTTGTCGCGGCACTACTAAAAATTTAACAAGCCTGCAAAAGCCACAAGATACCCATATACATGTGAAATTCTCTGACCCAATCTAATGAACTTTCTCCAAATTCAATCCCACTCCAAATCGTTAAATCCTTCATCTATGTTTCTCTTCGATAGGCATGGTACCTCCGTCTTCCATCTCCACTACTTCTGGTGTCAGATCTATTGTGGTAGTCTTCTTAGTTGTTGACTTGTTGTTGTGTTTATTGTTGTAATGATATGAGTGATTTCTTTTACCTTTACTTTTATTATTGTGCTAGAGTTGATCTGTCGTTGCCATTTTAGACAGAGAGAAAGAGAAGGGACTATCGGAAAAGTTAAAAGGGGAAAGGGATTTAAAAGGTAGGGACTGTACATGAGAGGGTTGTCGTTGCCCAGCAACCCTCTGTTTGCTAATAAGCTACAATTAGGGGTGAGCATGGTGCGGTTTGGTGCGGTTTGAAGCCCAAACTGCACATGAAATCGCTTAAGTGCGGTTTGACAAATCCAAAACCGCACATGAAACCGCATGGTGCGGTTTTGAAACTTGCGGTGCGGTTTTGTTTGGTGCGGTTTCAATTTTGAAACCAATTGAAAATATACATTAGTTGCAATAAAAAGACAATCACTGAGAGTTGGTTGTACTAAGACAGAAGTATATTTTGTTAATAGAGCAAATTATTACGGACTGGATGATTATATGGTGTTGATCCAACAATCAATTGTTCAAGTTATACTTTCCCAAAGTGTAGTCTTTAGTTATACAGAGCTTACTCGTTACAACACTAGAAGTTGGAAATTCTGCAAGTGTTACATGACAGAGTCACAAAACAAAACAAGGGGATTTTGAACAGAACGGAAGTAATTTATCAGGAAGTTCCCAAGAAGACTTCTATGGATGGAAAATGCAGTGGCACTAATGCCTTTTGATCTATACGGGAACTGCAATATGCCCAATGGTTCGTATCCAAAGCTTAGCATACGTAAAACAACTGCAGACAAGGAAACCCAACAATGCATTTTATAATTTAAGTAAAATAAAATGAAACCTCCTCTCTAATATAGAGAGTATCGTGTAAAAATGGAAATGTTATTGTAAAAACAGTGTGATAATTCATAGAAAAATGAAAGCATCTCAGGAGTGCGTGTGGGAAGCCAGTGGAGTAAAGAAACTGTTCCAGCAATAATAAAAAGAAAACAAAATTTTAATCTACGATCAGCTGGGGTATGACTCACATTTATATCACATGCCTACATATGAATTCCAAAATATATATATATATACCGACCATGGGATCAGAATTTTAGAGACAAAACAGGAAATGAGACTATTGAGTAGGTTTCAAATCTCTTTACATGAAACAACTTTGATATTTCTTCACAAAAATAAAGGAAGAAAGGCTTTTGAACAAACATACAGGATTGACATGATACTAATAGTAATAATCAGGAGCATATTCACTGAAAGTGGTAAAATTGAGTGTAGTGTTAGTAGGCATATAGAAACCAGAAATTATTATTAAAAAGCAACCAAGTGAATAAATTGACTGCAATTTGATACAACTATAAGATAGACTTAGCTAATGCTGCAGATAAGAACCAACGGGTCTTGACCCAATGGTTACCCCCATCTCGTGTACCAAAATGGTGGGGTTTCAAACCTTGGCAATGGCAACGGTTGGGTGTGCATGTTTAAATTATGTCTTAAACTAGCAAAAAAAATGCTGCAGATAAGAAAGAAAACACATTTGCAACAAAATTCCTAGGAGAGAAAGAGATAAAGAAAAAAGTACCAAAATTGAAGCAGATATACCATCTAAAAGCACCCCGAAACTTGTCTAAATAAGCCCAACGTTTCCTATGCCAGTAAGGAAATACAATCATCAGTGAGTAGCGATATTAGTGAGTAGCGATATGATGAAATAGCTCAATGACTTGCATCAGATAAATCATCCAACTATATAATTCAACTTGAGATCAACAAACTAGCACTCACCCAAAAATGGAGAATGAATACCCTGTATATATACAGTTACACAGAAGAAACAACAGATTAAAAAACCAAAGTAAAAACAAGAAGTACTTCCTCCGTCAAAATATCTGCATAAAAAAATATCTGGTAAGGCATGTCAAAAGTTGAAGCATCACATGATGGTACTAAGATGGATGGTAAAAGCTTAAACTGAACATATACGACTACTAATTCTTCACAAAGAATTTAAACATATAAACAGATCATTTAATGATATGAAATAATATTTGGTCTATCTTTTATTAGATAGAAAAGGAAATTTAATAGAAGAATCTGACGAATACAAGCAGAAAGGTACAACGAGTCAATCTGCCATATAACAAGCGTAACTCTGAGACCAAAAAGAAAATATATGCTACCAAGCAATTGTAAGAAAATAAATACATAAATCATCAAAAAAATTGAATGAAGAATTAGCATTAATCAAGATATGTTTCAAAACATAATAGCAACAGCTTCATTACTGGAACAAATGTCCATAGTAGTGCTAGTTTTGTACAAAGGTCTACTTAATTTAATAACTGACAAATTCCACAAAACAGTTCCAGAATCATTACAAAAAAAGTAATAAACTGTACAGAAAATCAACATAACATTCCCCGAGTTTCTCACATTTGTGAAGCTGCTTTAATGCTTTTACGTTGTTTATTATGCATGTATATAACTAAAGAAGAAATTAGAGAGCAATAGAGAAACAATTAAAAGTAATAAACTTTATTGGAATTTCATACCTGCTTTAAGCCTACATGATATGTGATGGACTAATGGAGACTAAATTCTAATCTAAAGAACCAGGAATGATTCGGTTCAACGTAAATATCCCAAAATAACAAGATTAAGAACAAAATTGCAAGGATTGAGGACTTGAGATTGTAAGAAAGGAAAAGTGGTTTCAAATTTAACAAAGATTAGGATTTAACAATGAATTAGCTTCATAATTCACTAGATAAACAAAAACCCAAGCAATTAGGAAAAGGGATATTCAGAAGAGTAGTGTGTCGACAATCTAAGATATTATAAAATAAATTGAAAAGGACTAACGCGCATATATTTAGGTAAATCTACCACAACCGCTTGAAAAATGGAAATCCAAATTATCCAAAAAGCTTTAACAAGTCAAGGACATTCAAAACAAAAATAATAACTTTACTCATCCAAAGATGTACTTTTGACGACTGGAAAGGCAAAAGATCGCCCAAAATTTGAACAATAAATACCTCTTATGGGAAAATAGGAAGAATATTTCATGCTCAAAGGGGGATCTTTGAAGCGAATGAAAGACATACCTCTTATGGGTTCTTCTTGATTTGAAGTGAGACCTTCGGTTGAGGTTCTTGAGGAATGGAGGAAGGCTGGAACTTGGAAGCGTCGAAGTGAAGAGATGCAAAGTTGTAATCAGAGACCTGGAGGTTGGAGCAACTATTTAGGGGGCTCAGTGGATATTAGGCATATATGTTAATGGCCAAAATGACGTCGTTTTGGTCATGTAATATTAAAAAAAAATAAAAAATAGGAGACATGGTGCGGTGTAGTTTAACAAATGCGGTTTGGGCCAGAAACCGAACCCAAACTGCAAATTCGGTTTTTCAACTATCCGAAAACCGCAACATACACCGAAACCATTGGTGCGATTTTAATTGGTGCGGTTTGTGCGATTTTTGGTGCGGTTTCGGGTGCAAATAGATTTCTTGCTCACCCCTAGCTATAATCATGTGTTGAAGAGGAAGAATTTCAAAGAATTAATATCAAACCCAGAGAAGATATAAGAAAAAATAAAGAAGATAAACAGTATGTATGTGGGTTTGGCCTGTTTGAGGTTGCGAGTTATTTTTAAAAGGTTGTAATTATTTGTATGAAATTTCTATGTACTTTATTTGTTTTTAAATAAAAGATTAATTTTGAATTTTAAAGTCAATTTTCATATTTCACTTTAAAACTATTGTAATTCATTTACTTTTTAATTATAATAAATTTTATAATTACTAGTATCTTTAAATGGTTTATAATTTTAAATTTACTTTTAAAAATATAAACACATTTTATGTTGACTTCAAAAAATAAAGGTGAGAATTGCTCTATTTTTTGGATAGAAAGTTGAAATTACATAAAAATAATATATATAGAGAGAGAGAGAATAGAAATTTAAATTCACTACAGCCGTGACGGCCCAAATTATTGGCAAAGCATCCACATAAAAGGTTGCACCCACACTAAATCTGGGACTTATCTCATACTACTACAATGAAGAAGCTTCTCCCAAAAGGATTAAAGCGGATAAGAAAATTCACCTAGTGGCTGCTGTTGTTCCTCCAGCCAAAAATGAACACTACTATCCTTTCTTTCACAAAACCTTTTGCTGCCTTCCCTACTCCGTTTCCCCAACGGGCTGCTCAGCTTCACCATCGCCAATCACTCGTTCTCAGCCCCCTAAAAAGCTCCGTTGACAGTAGTAACAACACCACCACCAGCAAAGACGGTGCAGATGCATCGCCCCCACTTCCACCGTCTGGAACGCCGCCGGACAGCATCCAGATTCGGTTCAAGAGAGGATCAAGGAGGAAAGCTAGACAACAGCAAGAAAGCGGTGGAGCCAATGGGTTGCCTAAGCAGCCAAAGGCTTCAGCTCCCAAAGACTGGGAGTCCATGACCCTGACCGAGAAGGCAATAGAGCTGTATGTGGGAGAAAAGGGCCTGTTGTTCTGGATCAATAAGTTTGCTTATGCCTCCATCTTTATTATAATTGGGGCATGGATATTGTTTCGGTTTGTTGGTCCTGCCCTGAACCTTTACCAGCTGGACGCCCCTCCTTTGTCTCCCTCAGCCGTATTGAAGGGATCCTGATTATTCAGGACTCGGGAGTAATTGCCTGCCTAAAGTAAGTAGCCACTAGAAGGCCCAATGTTTTTCTTTTTCTTATTCTTTTCGAAATGGGGAGACACAGAGACCTCTGCACACGATGTAGAAGATTTCTGTATTTTCTTTTCAAATATTTTTCTTCCAACTTTTGTTACAAAGGGTGTAATGAGGGGTGATAATTGTGCCATTAAAATGCCAATTTGTTTTGTATCTTCAGATTTTTTCTTTATTTTGACCACTCAAAAAGAGTATGCTGTCTAGCAAAAACAAATGCAATAGAAATAGTAACTTTTAAAGTATTTATGACAATAATCCAAGGGCACCATTACCATTAAAACATTAAACATCACACTCTCCTCTTCATCAAGCTGTCTACAGTCGGACTATATCCATAGTGGACCACGGTCACTGTAGCCAACAAACATAATAAACTCACACACGCTCCAAAACAAAATCCATTAGGCTGTTGATTACATTCATCTAGGGAACACTAAGGAAAAGAAATCAAAACCTACACGAATAGCAGTAAAAGTGATAGCAATTAAGCATATCCAGAGTTTAACGTTATGCAACACTAACTGGTTCGGAAAGCATCTCTCTCTGCGTCTTGCACCTGCAAATACACAATACTTCAATCAGTCACCACAGCACTTGTCGAAGGAAACACCTATATATATATATATATATACTTTTTAAACTATTTTCATCCTACTCTACTTCGAATGATCAACCATGTATCTGACTGTAAAAGCATAAACTAAGTTGTTTGTACACTTCTTGCCTTCGATCTAAGTGGCGTTTTACATGGCATTTTCACAGAGCTTAATAGTCAACACTAAAGAGATCACCCAGGAAGAGTAAATGGAGCCACGGTAATCCAACATTGTATGCTATTTATGTGTTGTTTTCTACAGTATTGCTAAAGGATTTATTCTGAAATATAAATGGCAAACAAATTGTTCTCCAATCTTGCAAATATTTGAAATTTGTGAATATTCAAACCTATTACACTGCGCTCGAGATGCATAATTATGATTGTTGCAATTTGTGCACATCCAATCCCCGTCACGCCATTGCTTAGCTCTAATAAGCAACATGAATGAAAGTATTAGAGATCATAAACGATGAAAAGATCTTGGCAAATATAACAAACTTTGTAGTATGTAGAATATAAAAATCCTTCAATGTGTGTATTGCGTGTGCATGTACTCTTCCCAGTACATTAAATTCAAAGATAGCTTTTGCCTAATGTCATTATGTATTTTAATGGAAAATACTATCAGAAACTTACCGTTATAGTCTCTGTATTTTGTTAGTTGACATTATATTTATATATATGCCATTATGTAATATAATGGAAAAAAGTTTAAAAAACAAATTTTTAACAAATTTTATTTGGTTGTAACTAGTTGAGCATCAAAACTTTGCATTGTTTATTTATTGCAAAGATATCAGCCATCAATGCATAGAGTTTGTAAGTGACAAGACGAATGGAGTTCAATTCTTACCCTTTCCCAAGGAGTGCAGGTGTCATCATTAACTGTGGCAACTGCAGGTTGACTTGCAAATTTGAGCTTCCGCCAGGATAGGGTGGATACACACCAGCCGTTTGATTGACACCAGAACTTACATTCTGCTCAAATGGTGGGTATGCTTGCTGCAGCCCAAATGTCTATGCATTCAGAAATTCGTAAAGTTAGGGAACGAGAAAGGAATTTGTCAGATGAGGGTTGTTAAAGCTGTTCAGTCAGAAAATCCATCCGGAAATAGTATCTTACATGTCCTGCATTGAGTCTTTTGTTATCCCATTCCTGAACAAATTCTTCTGATGCTAAACGTTTTGTTCCAAGTGCTTTAACAAAAGAAAAGGTTCGAATAGAGTACCAGATGAGTTAGAAGAACATGCTTGTGCCACACTATCAAGTCAAACTAAAGTAAAAAATGTCAACTATAGAACTCAAATCAAGAGGAGGAAATATTAACTGAAAACCAACATACTTTTTCAAGATGAAATTAATGACAAGGCTCATTATTAATATGAAGAAAGTATTTAATTTGTCAGATTCCACTAACAAAAGTCAGCATTATGTAGTAGCATTAGAACCAAACTTAACCTAAAGAAAATTATAAAAACAGCCGAAAGAAAGCATTGTGCAAAACTTCCTTATAACAACCAATCTAATGTCTCAGAAAGCATCACGCGAGTATTGTGTGATATCAAAACTGATAACCTACAATGAAAAGGTCAAACACGCAACCATCTTGTACTTTTATTTTAAATCACAGACAAACAAAGAAATAGGTGCACCTGGTGACATAGGAGCATTGCACTTTTTGCACTGCAAATAAAAAAAACAGGCATACACAATTATTACAAAGAAACAATTTTTCAAAATTTAAAAACAATTGTTTGTCAGTTAGCAACTCATGAATTATTAAGCTACGATGTCATACCTGCAAACGAGAAGAATAGTTGTGGAATCCACAGTTGCAGATCCAGTCACCATTTCGCCATCCTTTCTGAACCATTAGTTGATTTGCTTGATTAGTATATGGAACTCCATTATTGAGGTTCCCACCTAAAGGCCAATTAGAAGCCTGTTGAACTCCAAACTTATTGGAAGTTTGAGCTCCATAAGTATCAGCTCCACTCAAAGGCCAACCAGAAGTTAAAGGTAGTGATTGTTGGAGAGATCCATTGCCCAAAAATCCCAGATTTATCTTTTGTTCCTGTACTCCTGTTGCCCTGGCAAAATAATGTGGATGAGTCGCCAGAGAAGCTCCAGGCATTGCAATTGCTGGCATAGCTGCTACCTCCTTTGGTTGCCCACACTTTTTGCACTTTTCTCTTGAGGCATAATTGTTGTTAGTGCAACCTATTGATCCATTGCCACACACACACCAACCCACAAAGCAGCCAGGGAGAGGAAAAAGAAGCCAAGAATACGCACACCATCACACCCCAAAATATGCAGATGAAAAACACAAACGCTCAACCTTATGATAAATCTAAACTTCTTAGCATAATAGATTTCATATAGGCAAGCAACATCAATTAACGCAAGATAATCGCATTCTAAGTTTCCAAAAGTAAATATATCACAGAGAACAACCAAAGATGACAAGGACAGAGATTGGGAAGTGGCAAATATTCCTATCCGAATGTCTCACTCACTCCGAATTTCGACCACCTAATTAGGCTCTATGACTACCCTCCCACTCTCTTTTATTTCAAGAATCAAGTGTAGTGTGTTTGTTACACTTCGATCTTAGAAATAGTCCATTTCAACTTAGATTAGTTGTAAGGTATCCTTATTTCACAATTAATAACTAAAATGCATTAGATTGGTAATTGGTTGTTATTATTTCCCAATTAGACAAGAAACACACCTTTAAACAACCCCCCAATAAAAAGATTTAACAGCAAAGGTTATGTCTAAAGTTTGAAGAGTAAGCATTTAGGCTCTAGAATATTTAATCTGCCACCATATCAATCTCTTTCCGAAAATTTCCCACTACTTTTTCCAGTATACAACATGTAGAAAACTTTCAAACCCAAAATTAAGAACGAGAAAAAAAAAATTATAAACCAAAACAAAATTCAAACCACAAATGACCATCATAAGCAGGAAAACTACAAACAAATATAGAGAGAGGGATGGTGGTGCAAGTAGGTAAAAAAAAAACTCACCGGAGCAGATCCAATCGCCAATACGAGGGAGCCATTTGGAATCAGGAGGGGTTTTGTTGTCGACGAGAAGGCGGGGTTGCTTACATCTGTTGCAGAAGGATCTGAAGGCATAATTTCTATTCTCACATCCGCTGCACTCCCAATCCCCTTCTCTCCCTTCTCCTCCTTTCATATCTCCCTTTCTGGAATCAATATATATATATGTATAGCAGCCTTTCTTCTCTTTCTCTTCTCGTTTCTTCCCTGAAGAAAGAGAAACGAAAGCAAGGAGCAAACAGAGGTGGGTTGAAATTAGAAAAGAGGATTTTGAAGAGATTTGCTGACACGGACGCCTATTACAGGCAGCTTACACATTCTCTCCTTGCCTCCCTCCCTCTGTGTTTTCTGTCCTAAGTCCTAAGTAAAGATTAGGAGAGAGATTTTGAGTTTTATTTTATTTTCTTAGAAATTTTATTATTTTTAAAATTAAATACTAAATCTTTTAAATTTTAAAACTTTTGAAAGTTCTATTAAAAATATTAAAAGAAAAAAGAGAGGTGAGGGCTAATCTCAAGTTTTTGCGTGATACAATCCTCAAAATGACATTATTTTGTATAATTGAATATATTTTTTCTTATATTATGTACAAAAGTGTATTTTTATATTTTTTAAAAATATTATTATTATAAAAAAATATCTCATTACTTTCACCTTGTGTCTTCAAAATTTATACATATAATTTCAAAACTAAGATCTGTACTTTACATCAATAAAACTTAACCCATTTTTACTAAATTATTTTTAAGTGAGTAGAATTCCAAATCAATTTATATGTAATCAGAAACAATTGTTACTATATATACATATATATAATGTAAACAACTAGTCGTAAGGTTTTTTAAATAACTTTGGAACAACTTTAGTCCATATCAAATTAGATAGCTAAGTAGTAAACACAAATTCGAATTTATCTCTAAGAAAAACAACAAATTCCCCACATTCTAGCTATTTCCTCTCTTAACCCATCCAACAAAAAAGGAAGGATAAAAAAAAACTGCTCACCAAAAAACATAATTTTAAACTTAGTAATTAATTTTTTAAAAATCAGCCTTTATTCTTTTTCTTAAATTATTTTTAACACTTGGGACATATAAATTGAGGGTGGTAAGATATAAGGTCATGTAAAACTAAAGAATTATTATTTTTGCATGTATTTTAAATATTTTTATAAGATTATGTATTATATTAGTATAAAGTGAAATTCGCTTTTGTGTAAGAAAAAATTATATAAAAATATAAAAAATACATATAAAAATAGCACCCCACAACTTTTTCTATTTTCCGTACAAAATTGAATGTCAACAATAAATATAATTCACTCTTACAACTTAAAAGGTAAGGTAGAAGTCCGACAAATTTTGTCCAAAAGACGCCGAAACTGAGAATAATGCAACCATTTTGTTGTTTATACTGACTTGGTATCATGTCATTGGTACCTCAAATGCAGTAGAAAACAAATAATCCTCATTCTACCGCGGAAGCCATACGCCGGAATCCGGATGGTAGCACCGCCCTTTTGCAGAGGGTGTGGGATCAAAGCCCCCTCCTCCAATGTTGTAACGAATCAGTGATACTAAAAATAAAATAATAATAATAATAATCCTCGTTCTTTCACCAAAATGGCAGAATCTGAAAGAAACGACACGCCGGGCCTGTCGTTTGATCGCCTCTGCCTCACTAGAAGTGTCTGCATGCCAAAAGGTATCCAATTTCGGCCAGACATTCCAAGTACTTATGATTTTTTTTTAATAATTCTCTCTATTCAACCGATCAAAGAATATCTCTTTCGGAACAAGTATGTACAGTAGTGGGGTTCGTTCACTTATAAATCAATAAAAAAAATTGAGTTTTTAGATTTCGGTTCAGTTTGGTTGGCGTAGAATACGAAGATGAAGGATATATATATATATATATATATATGTGTGTGTGTGTGTGTGTGTGTGTGTGTGTGTGTGTGTTATTCGAATTTTGTGAAGATTGATTAATGGAAGTAAAAGAAGGCAGTGACGAACTGGGTTGGTGCTGGTGGCTACTCGCATCAGTGATCGCCGCTCTTGTTGTTACCGCAGCTTTTATCACTCTATGGAGGGATTTTCATTTTTTCCACTCCAACAATTCTCATGCTCATAGGGTGGTATTTGTTGATAACTATGCTGGTGCTCTTAGCATTGCCCTGCAATTCTTCGACATTCAGAAATGTATTCTCTCTTTCACGATTTCAAATATATTTTCTTTCGTTCCGAAATTAAAGATATAGTTATAAAATAAAATTTAAATTTATAACATGTTATTACTGTTTTATTATTATTATTATTATTGAATTATATTGTATATGTTAGTGCCACCACTTCTACATTTTTATCAAAAAATTAGGATATGTTTTTGAAAAAATAAAATTTTCTTAAAATCCTAGTTTCAGAAATGTATGGACGGAGGGAGTATATGACATAATAAGTAACGAACACTCTCACTATGACATTACTAAAAAATGGCATCATAGTAAGCAAATCCTTTAATGTTAATTGTCTAATATTACGTGATGCATGTGATTGCAGCTGGAAAATTGGTGAAAAATAACATTGGATGGAGAGGAGATTCGGGCCTATACGATGGGAGAGAAGAGAATTTGGATTTATCAAAAGGAATGTATGATGCCGGGGATTTAATGAAGTTCGGATTTCCAATGGCTTTTACTGCAACAGTTTTGTCATGGGGCATTTTGGAGTATGGAGATCACATGAAAAAAGTAAAGGAATTGCAGAATGCTCAAGACTCCCTTAAGTGGATCACTGATTATCTTATTAATGCCCATCCTTCAGACAATGTGCTCTATATTCAAGTAATCCTTTATTTCTTTACCTTTGATCAATTTATCATTATAATGTAACGCGTGACAAAATTATACTGTATTTTTCAGCCATTAGATTTAACAAATTAAGTTTTTGTGTATGCACTTGTGGAATTTTGAAATATTGTTGTATCTGTTTGATTGTTTGTTGAAAGGTGGGTGATCCTGAATTGGACCATACATGCTGGGAAAGACCTGAAGTCATGACAGAGAGAAGGCCACTCACACAAGTGAATGAATCGTATCCAGGAACAGAGGTTGCAGCAGAAACAGCAGCAGCCATGGCTTCTGCATCATTAGTTTTCAAGAGAATCGACTCCGCTTACTCCGAATTGCTGCTTAAGCATGCCCAACAATTATTCACTTTCGCCGACACGTATAGGGCTTCTTATAGTATCAGTGTCCCCCAAGTGCAGAAATATTACAATTCTAGTGGATATGGGGATGAACTCCTGTGGGCGGCTTCCTGGCTTTATCATGCTACTGAGGATCCCTTGTACCTCAAATATGTGACCATACGAAATGGTCATGCATTTGCTAATTGGGGAAGCCCGTCGTGGTTTTCTTGGGATAACAAGTTAGCTGCAACTCAGGTATAGTGTTCTGAATATTCCAATGCACAACTCAAGGCATTTCATTTGGAGTTTAGTGATCTATCAATTGTCATATATGTACTTACTGATTATGCTTTTGCTAGGAACTAGAATAAGATCAAGAAAGTGGTTATATTTTTCTAGAAAAGCTCCCAGAACAAACAATTGAGAACATTCATTTCAATATTATCTCATTTTAATATTGTGAGTCTAGCCATTTATCTGATAAGTTTGGTTTAAAAAGATTGATGAAACATGGTCATTCACATTATGTATAATGGTGGAATAATGAGTGGTGTACCAAAACTCATGTAAATCTTTGGAGCAGGTTTTACTATCCAGGGTAAATTTCTTTGGTGCGAAAGAGATGTCAGATGAAGAAAAACTTGGCCTTCAGATGTACAGAAAAACTGCCGAGTATGTTATGTGTTCGCTTTTACCAGATTCACCGACAAAGACAACACAAAGAACAGATGGTAATTCTATTTTTTGCTCTACAGCAGCTCTATTAGAATGTAAAAAGTCGGGAAAAACGTACAAAAGTCAGCTCTATTCAGATTACTATTCTCTATTTTTAATAGCTGGGAGCTTAAGTAGTAAATCTTTGAGTTGAAAATGCATCTGCCTCATTTACAATGTGTCGGATCATGTCATCATGTCCTCTGCATGCTAGTGATCGCGAGCAACATAGGGTGCTTAAGAAGTTTTGGTAATTAAAATTCTGACCAATAGAAGTAAATGTTAAACTAAATTAGATTTATGGAAAAGCCAAGCTGAATCATGCACGTTCCTTTTCTTCTTGAAAGCCGATATTAGATGAACGAGTCCTATTAATTTGATGCAGGTGGCATGCTATGGGTGAGCGAGTGGAATGCTCTGCAATACTCCATTGCCTCGGCATTTCTAGCAGTTCTGTATAGTGATTACATGCTTACATCCAAGACACCAACCCTGTACTGCAATGGCAAATTATACAACCCAGTGGACCTCCGCAACTTTGCCATTTTGCAGGTATTTTGTCAATAAAATTTACAGCCTAAAATCTAAATCCCCCTGCCCCCCCTAAATTACACAATCACATATTGATTTAATTGTGCAAGCACATCCTTTTCTGCTTCTCCATGTAACTATTGAGCCGGGTACAAATCATGTATAGGCTGATTATTTGCTGGGCTACAATCCAATGAATATGAGCTACCTTGTCGGGCATGGGAGTAAATACCCTGAATATGTACACCACAGAGGCGCCTCAATTCCTGTGGATGCCAAAACAGGCTGTAAAGACGGCTTCAAGTGGCTTGATTCGGTTGATCCCAATCCAAATGTAGCTGCTGGAGCACTTGTTGGAGGGCCATCCCTAAATGAAACATACATTGATTCCAGAAACAACTCTCTGCAGGGTGAACCAACCACTTACAATAGTGCTCTTCTTGTTGGCCTTCTCTCGGGACTGGTCACCACTTCTTCAGTAGTCAGGTCTTTCGCGTGAAACAGTCATACTCCTGTAAACTCATCTCATTTTAAGTAAAAAAATACCATTTACTTAAAATGGTCCAAGTGCTCATCAGTAATATTGATATGTGAGGAGGAAGTATCAGGCATGGTGGGAAGAGTAGAGAGAATTTATCCTTATAAATGAGATTTCTATGTACTAATATGGTTTAGTATTTCCATCTTTTAAGATTGTCTTTTTTATCTTTTCTGTCGCATAAATTTGTGAATACAAAAGAACTAAACATTTGTCTATAAAAATCATCATCATTGACACCACCAGCAACATGATACTTTAGCATCTCAAATGTTTGGGTTTGGTTCTGTAAGATAGCCCTCAAGTTGTTGCCAACTCCAACCTATCAGTTTTGCAGACTAAAAATCATGCATGGTGCTGAGAAGAGACGGTATACAAATTGAATCACGAGCCTGGATAGCTAATCAGTTAAAAAAACAAAAAAAAAAAACATATAAATAACTCCTTAGGATAGATTTTAATAAATAAAAACATTTTCCAGAACTATGATATTTCTTATCCTGGCATCATTTTTTTAGGATATATTTTAATAAAAAACTTAAATCTAATCAAAAACTGATCACATGAAAATATGATACTCCCTCCGTTCCTGATTATAGGATCATTTCAAAATTAATTTGAGATATTTTTAAATTTAAAAAGAAATTATTATTTCCACAAATTAATTTGATATTTTCATGAGTCCCGTTTGATCTTGTGAAAATATCAATTATGAAATTGATATTTCTACAAGTGAGATTATTTGATTTTGTAGAAATATCAAATTAGCATGTGAAAATATTAATTCCCATTTAAAATTGACAAGATTCATTAAAACTTTCAAAATAATAAATCTTATAATTAGTAATATTTTAAAAGTAATTTATGATATTTGTAATTATATTGACATAAATTAAATGAATTCATCTCAATTTTAAATTTAAAAATATTTTAAATTAACTTTTTAAAAAATAATATTAATTTTATAATTTTAGAACGGCGATAATATATTTTTGTCTCATATAAATCTTTAATAAAATTCACTTTCACACGAGAGAAACCCATCTAAAAATATGTATGTGAAAATATCGGTTCCCATCCTTAATTAGAGGGTTTGTATAACAAAACTTCTTAAAAAAAGATGATTTGAAGGATGGACTTAATTAACATGGCAGTCGAGGCTTTCTATTTATAATACAAGTGACCTCGCGATTCTCCTCTAATTAATGTTTATGAAGGAATAAAGAGCTACTATTATGCCTAATTAAGGACACAACTGTAATTTGACAATAAAGAGCAAAAGGAAAGGCAACCTGCCCCAACAAAACATTTGTTCCTTTTTCGGCGACATTTCATCAATCATCGTCTTCGGGAGCAATATCCATTGGGGAAGCTCCCAAATTTTCTTCAAAATCAGAAGGTCTTTCGCTCTCATCGATTTATTCGTCTAACTGAAAGTTTCTTTCTTTTTTGTCAATCGAAAGTTTTCGACTTTTCTAAGGTTTCCTTGTCCTATGCCTATTTTGTTCTGCACATGAACCGTTTACATGTGCTTTTTGTTCTTTATAGTGGCTGATCAGCTTCTCGATATTGTTTTTTCCCCCTATAAGAACTATGGTTTATTTTTGCTGGGGGACATTATCCCTTTTTTCCACTTCTTATAGAGAATTGGTTAATTTAAGCGTTTAATCGTGGGTTTATCTATGAACAGTTCATGTTAGTTCGATCACTTTAGTTTCTTTATCACTGCAGTACTTTGTTAATTTCGTAAAAATGTGTTTCTTGTTTAAGAATTAATGGATAATTTTTTTGTTGGGTTGTAGTAGTTTCATATTGTAAGCGATGTTGATCTGCATCTGGATTTTGGTCCTACTTCAGTACCGTCTTACATGTCTAATAATTATTTATGTTCTTCAAGCTCATTGCTCTTCTTACATCTGAACGTGCTTTAATCAGTTCTATAGGTTATGAAGTTATAAATATATTCTCTAAAAGTAACCCGAAAAAAAAGCATTTTCTACTAGTAGTTCGAATTTTTTTTAGAACCATTTTGTTTAATTGACCTATAGTTTAGTCTATACAATATGCGTGGCTGTGATTTTCTTTGTTTATATTTCAAATTTAGCTTGACGATGATCCATATTCTGAAAATGTTATTTTCTTTATTTTTTCTTAAGGGGTCTGTATGTTGAAATTTTGCACGTGAACGCACGGCGTGATTATCATGATCAATACAGTATCTGATCGAATTGATATAGTGTTACTCTTCTTCAATGCAATATACTCCATTCCTCAAAAAGAGTCCCATTTGATTTTTTTTCATAGGCAAAATCTAATACTTAAAACTGATGTGTATATATTTGATCTTGATTAATGCAATACTTGATCTTTATTTGCAAAATCCTAATACTTAAAAAGTATTACTAAGTGCAAAACAAAATTGTTATTTTCAAAATTTAATAAATTCACATCAATTTGAATTTTAGGATTTTGTAAATGACGCAGAACGGAAGTACAAGAGTTTACTAACGTAAGCTCTTAGAACGCAAACTGGAATCCACCAGAGAATAAACTCAATTTTATCAATAGAAAAAATAAATTATCCCCTTAATTCAACCCATGAGCTGGGTTTTATAGTTACAGACTTCCTTTCCAATCTATGATAGGATTCTTAGAAATATGGAAACCAAATCCTACAGAATAACTAACTTCCTATTAAACTTCTACTACCATAAAATAATCTACTTCCTAATTAAACACTATTACCATGAAATAGATTTATTTTCTATTAATAATAATTAAATAATAATAATAATCCGACGTTTCTACCGAAGAGGCTGAACTCCCGAAGACGAAGCTTTCCCGAAGAGGTCTGACTCCCGAAGAGACTGAACTCCCGAAGACGAAGCTCATGTCCGAAGCCCTTTCTTTGACTTATTCTTTCCCAGACGTCTATCTATCTCTTCTTCAAATTCTAATGCCATTTGTCCTACATCAGTCCCTTCCACCTGCAAAGAACTCGACCACGAGTTACTTTCTGGATAAAGTGGCTCATCACCATGAAACCCGTAAAGATCAGCTACATTAAAAGTACGAGAGATGTTCATATTTGGCGGCAGATCGATCACGTAGGCATTATCATTGATCTTTTTGATTACTTTATACGGACCATATTTCCGTGGCTTCAACTTATTGTAAGACCCGATCGGAAACCTTTCCTTTCGCAGAAACACCATAACCTGATCCCCTTCGGCAAACACCTTCAAACGTCTCTTGGCATCGGCCGCAGCTTTATACTTCGCATTCGTTTCCTCTAACCGAGCTTTGACTTCGGCCTGAACATCTCGAACCTGTTCGGCCATGTGTTCAGCAGCAACACTCGTCTCAGCAACCTTCGGAAGACGAACCAAATCTAACGCATGTTTAGGAGGTTGTCGATATACTAAAGCAAAAGGAGATTTACCAGTACCAGTGTGTACTGCATTGTTATATGCGAACTCAGCTTGTGCTAGTGCCACATCCCATTGCTTAGGCTTATCTCCACAAATACTCCGAATCAAATTTCCTAATGTTCGGTTTAGATTTTCGGTCTGTCCGTCTGTTTGTGGATGTGCAGTACTGCTAAATTTTAACGAAGTATCCATACGCCGCCACAATGTGATCCAAAAATGGCTAAGAAACTTTGAATCTCGATCAGAAGTGATAGATTGCGGAACCCCGTGTAAACGAACTACTTCCCGAAAAAACAACTGAGCAACATGGGATGCATCCGAGGTCTTCCTACAAGGTATAAAGTGCCCCATCTTTGAGAACCTATCGATCACAACAAACACAGAGTCTACGCCCCGTTGGGTTCGGGGAAGTCCCAAAACAAAATCCATCGATAAATCCTCCCATATAGCATTCGGTACAGGCAGCGGCATGTATAGACCTGTATTCTGAGCTTGACCCTTAGCAGTCTGACAAACATAGCATTTTCGAACAAAGTTACCCACATCGCGTTTCAACTGAGGCCAATAGTATCGTTCGGCTACGCTACTGATGGTCTTATCACGCCCTAAGTGTCCGCTCAAATGCCCTCCATGTAATTCCCGAATCAGTTTCTCTCTCAAAGAACCCCGAGGAATACATAACTGATTTCCACGGAATAGGTAGCCATCAGTCACATGAAACTCTCCTTCGGTCTGCTTACGGTCACAATTTCCCCATACCTCAGCGAAATCTTCATCGCCTTCATATAACTCTTTAAGGAATTCAAATCCAATAATTTCTTGATGCATAGTGACCAACAAACTCGAACGACGACTCAATGCGTCCGCCACTGTATTCAGGGCACCCGACTTATGCTTCAAAACAAAAGGAAATTTTTGCAAATAGGTTGCCCATCGAGTATGCATATTTCTTAAGCTTCTTTGGCTATTCAGGTACTTCAATGCCTGATGATCAGTATACAAAATGAATTCACGTTGAATCAGATAGTGCTCCCAATGCTTTAGAGCACGCACAATAGCATAAAATTCTTGATCATAGGTACTCCATTTTCTCCGGGCATCACTAAGTTTTTCACTGAAAAACGCCACTGGCCTTTTTTCTTGGGACAAAACGGCCCCAATCCCGACTCCACTAGCATCACACTCCACCTCGAACAGTTTTTCAAAGCTGGGCAGAGCAAGCACAGGAGTAGTGCATAATTTTTCTTTAATGACTGCAAAAGCTGTTTCAGCTGCTTCTCCCCATTGAAATTTACCCTTTTTTAAACATTCTGTAATGGGTGCCACAATGCTACTGAAATCTCTGATAAATCGTCGATAAAATGTCGCCAACCCATGGAAACTCCTCACTTCCCCCACTGTCTTGGGAGTTGGCCATTCACGTATGGCTCTCACCTTTTCTTCGTCAACCAATATCCCCTCTGAACTGACCACATATCCAAGGAACACTAGGCGTTCGGTCATCCAATTGCACTTTTTAAGATTAATAAAAAGTTTATTTTCGGACAACACTTCTAGCACTGCCCGAAGATGCTCCATATGATCTTCTTCATTCCGACTATAGATTAGTATGTCATCAAAATAAACGACAACATATTTTCCAATGAAAGGTCGTAGTACCTGGTTCATAATCCTCATGAATGTACTAGGTGCATTGGATAATCCGAAGGGCATAACCACCCACTCGTAGAGCCCATCCTTTGTTTTGAAAGCCGTTTTCCATTCGTCTCCAGGCTTGATTCGAATCTGATGATATCCACTTCGCAAATCTATTTTGGAAAATAATTTTGACCCTTCCAACATATCCAGCATGTCATCCAATCTTGGGATCGGAAAACTGTATCTGACAGTTATCTTGTTAATTGCACGGCTATCAATGCACATTCTCCAACTACCATCTTTCTTTGGAACCAGTAATGCAGGGACCGCGCACGGACTCATGCTTTCTCGAATAAATCCCTTCTTTAATAATTCCTCCACTTTTTCCTGCAAAATCTTATTTTCCTTGGGACTCATCCGATAGTGAGGCAAATTAGGTAAACGAGCTCCCGGAATTAAATCAATGTGGTGTTGAATATCCCTCAAAGGTGGAAGATCATCTGGTAAATCATCAGACACCAACTCACTGAATTCGGTCAAAAGGGACTGTACCTTCACGGATTCCACAATTCTTGGTTCCTTTTCTACCACCAGAGCTCGCACAACAATAACATGTACCTCCCGTGCTTCCTTAATCTCGGACTCGAGTTCAGTTGCTGAAGTGATTAGAGAAAGTAAGGGAGGATCTTCGGCTGCGGTTGTACTTGAGCCTCCATCGGGATTTCGTTTTGGAACCATTGCAATCTTCCTGCCATCCCATCCGAAGACAAAAACGTTGTCACGACCTCTATAGGTGACATCCATGTCAAACTGCCATGGTCGTCCTAATATCACGTGACTAGCATCCATGTCGACTACGTCACAGATCACTTCATCTCGGTAATGCTGACCGATCGAAATAGGTAGCCTGCAAACTTCGGTCACATTTACTTTCGGTCCCTTCTGAATCCATCCGATAGCATAAGGTTTCGGATGCTTTTCGACTTGGAGATTTAGATGTTCTACCAATCTTCTGGACACAAAATTCTCGCAACTTCCACTGTCAAGGATAACATCACAGACTTTACCCCGAACACTGCAGTATGTTTTAAAGATGTTGTTCCTTTGTGATGAGTCTCCTAACTTTGTTGAACACATCACCCGCTGAATCACGCAATTTACATGTTCCCCTTGTTCCTCAGCTATTTCTGCCTCACCCCAGAATTCGCCCCTGTCCTGAACCTCTTCTTCATCTTCTTCAATACCCACGAAGTTCACTGATTTCCTGGTCGGACACTCATTCGAACGATGCCCTGGTTGACCGCATCGGTAACACTTGAAACCTCCAGTTTTTGCATAGGGGTTTGGTGTTCGAGGAGTTTCTCTCGTGGGCACGCCTGTAGATTGTGTTCCTACAGGATTATTAGTGGGGCCCGAACCCCTTTGGGTCTGATCGATATTAACTTTAGGCTGATTCCTCCCATCGCTTGGTGAAAATCGGTTTCTGTTCGCAACTGTATTGGATGTCTCCGCCATATCCTTTTTATAGTAGGACGTCCGATTGTAGGTTTTCTCCATCAACTCTGCTTTTAAGGCCATGTTATGTGCTTCGTCCACTGTCCAGACGACTTGTAGTCCAATCTTGTCGCGAATGTCTGGTTTCAATCCTTCCAAGTATCTGGCCACTTGTTGTCCTTCAGTCTCGTTTAAGTTGTTACGAACTGATAGCCTAGTCCACTCCTCAGTATAATCCGTGACAGTCCTGTTACCCTGTACACAATTCTGATAACTTCGAAAAATAAATTGTTCGTAATCTGGGGGTAAGAACCTGTTCATCATCAGTTGTTTCATTCGCCTCCAGGATCGTACAGGTACTTTGCCTTGTCGTCGCCGATCCATCTGCAGCTTCTCCCACCAAACAGCAGCCCCGCTTCTTAATTTGTATGCTACTAAATTAACTTGTCGCTCTGCCGTGACTTCGGTTAATTCGAAGAATCTCTCAACCTCAGAAATCCAATCTAAAAACTCTTCGATCTGTAGCTTACCTTGAAACAATGGTATATCCGCACGTATCCTATAGTCAGCTTGATTTGGGTTTCGGTTTCGCTGGGGATTTCTTTGGTTTCCTGCTAGTTCTTCCTCAGAGTCTTCATCACTCAAATCTTCAAACTGAACATATCCCACTGCTCCAGGCTGGCGTGCTCTTCCAGGGCGGTCAAGGGCAAATCCCTCGTGTCCAACTCTGTTGCCACGACCAACACCGTTAGGATTGGGTTGTTGCACTAACAGTTGTTGCAATAAGGTTTCTAGCCTCGCAATCGACTGTCGTTGTTCATTGATTGCTGCCCATAATTCGGCATCTTTGCGACCAACGTCGTCAAGGTTATCTCTTCCACCTTCGTTGTTAGCCATCGCACCAGGAAAATCTGGGCTTTGATACCAATTGACGCAGAACGGATGTACAAGAGTTTACTAACGTAAGCTCTTAGAACGCAAACTGGAATCCACCAGAGAATAAACTCAATTTTATCAATAGAAAAAATAAATTATCCCCTTAATTCAACCCATGAGCTGGGTTTTATAGTTACAGACTTCCTTTCCAATCTATGATAGGATTCTTAGAAATATGGAAACCAAATCCTACAGAATAACTAACTTCCTATTAAACTTCTACTACCATAAAATAATCTACTTCCTAATTAAACACTATTACCATGAAATAGATTTATTTTCTATTAATAATAATTAAATAATAATAATAATCCGACGTTTCTACCGAAGAGGCTGAACTCCCGAAGACGAAGCTTTCCCGAAGAGGTCTGACTCCCGAAGAGACTGAACTCCCGAAGACGAAGCTCATGTCCGAAGCCCTTTCTTTGACTTATTCTTTCCCAGACGTCTATCTATCTCTTCTTCAAATTCTAATGCCATTTGTCCTACATCAGTAAATTAACTAGAATCAAATTCAAATGAAACTCTTTTTCTGGAACACAGGGAATATGAAATTTGATTTTCATTAAGATTTGCTTTAATTTCAAAATGCTTATTTCGTAAATGCAGAAAGTATCATGTTTATTAGGTGGCTTTTTACATTTTTTTTTTAATTCAGCTTTATATATACTTCAAGAGGAATGGCCATAGAGGAAGATGTAGATTTGTCAACTTTGAAGTCTCAGCTAAGCCATACACAGATAATATGGAAGCAGGAGATGGAGCGTAACCAGTCCCAAGTGGATGTGTTACAAACAAAACTTTTGGAGGTAAAAGCTTGTATACACGGGTCTGAGGAAGATGCAAAAAAGGAGTTAGAGGTTCTTTGGCAGAGGGTCAAAACCACAGCAACATTGTTGACATACTTGAGATCGAAAGCAAGAATCATGGCAGTTCCACACTTAGCCCATACCTCCTGTGGCATCAAACAATTAGATGGGGTGGGGCTTGTTGACAAAAATGGGACACCATTGTCTGCTTGGTCAAGGAATGTTGATCTTTCTTCCTTTGAGAGTCCAGATGTTGAATCATGGATTGGCATCAATAATCATCCTGGTACCCATGATGAACAAGATGGCCTTTATATTGGTGAGATACTCAAGAGTGTACAAATGGTCACAGATGTAATGGAATCTCTCGTGAAGCGGATTATCATGGCTGAATCTGAAACAGCTAGTGAAAGAGAGAAATTAACAATAGGACAAGAAGAGATCAGAAAGAAGGCTTTTCAAATTGAAAACATGTCCATAAAGTTAGATGAGATGGAAAACTTTGCACTGGGTACGAATGGTATTTTGAGTGAAATGCGGCAGAGGGTCGAAGATTTGGTGGAAGAAACATCTAGACAAAGGCAGCGAGCTGCAGAAAATGAACAGGAGCTTACCCTTGTCAAGCGAGACTTTGAATCTCTGAAATCCTATGTTAGTAGTCTCATCAGCGTGAGAGAAACACTTCTTTCATCGGAGAAGCAGTTTCAAACTATTGAGAGGCTTTTTGAACGGTCAGTATGTTTTTTTTTTTTTGCAAATCAAATTTGCGGACTATACTTTATCTCTAGCATTATTGCTGCAATCTCTACCCAAGAAGCCAGTACCCCTGTATCATGGATTTTCATATAAGCTGACATTGCTAACTGTAATTGATGCATTTACGTGCTCTTTTTACGAGATCTGTGGTTTTTATTCGTTGTCACTGAGTAGTTGTTTAGTCTTGTTTTAGGTTATGCAGAATATAGGTCGAAGGAGTTAACAATGAGATATTCTTCCTTTGGCCCTTTTTGCCCATCATTGCTTTTTTTGGCTTTTATTTTGTTGTTTCTTTCCTTTATCCCTTTATTCTTTAAATAAAAATTTGAGCTTCTAAACTATTTGGAAGGTAACATGACTATTCAGATGTACTAACTCAGTTCATCACAAAATTTGAAGGACTTGTGATATCCTTGTTGGATTTGTTTTTCCTATCAATTAATGGATTGGTTTGTATGCATGGAGAGACATCTTCTTGAACACAAGAAATTGTGCTATGGCTGGACCAGTTGTGTTGAATGTATGAAGCACAACTGCTCTCTAGTCTTCAGTGTCTGGTTCTAGACTTATAGTTGTTGTTTGTTGCAATTCATTATTACGCTTCTTTTTTCTATCCCTAACATTTATTGCCCATCTGTAACAAAATCATTCTCTTGAATAGCTTAAACATCATAAAGCCCTATAGTTTTTTAACCTTCAAGTCGAAGTTGTTTATGATCAATTCTCAAGCATTGTTGAGAGAATTTTTTTTTTTTTTTTTGTGAATGAGTTGTATTAACCTTAGATTGTTGACTGATTCTCAAAGATTCAGGACTCCTGCCAAGTTTTGATATTACTCCATTTGATTGTTGACTCATGCTTATCTTAATTACTCTTTCTAATTGACCTAATAGTATCTCTTACAAAAGTCACTACTTCCTAGGGCTTAAAAAGGGCTTCTTGGTGACAACATTTGTTCTTAAAGTTGAAAAGTGGAGTTGGGTTGCAACCTGCAAGTTCATTTATGCTACTCATGAACATCCAAAGGGATTAATTACCAAAGCTCATTCTGGTATATTAACCCAGTACTACTGAATGACCAAGCTCAGATTTGAACATTAACTTGTCAAGCTTCATGGCTTCACAATTCAAGCTGTTACAACACTTCAGATGACCCAATAGGCCTCCTACTAGGTGTCGTGTAGTTACACTAACATAATACCATTTGGAAACTTGTCTGAAATCTGAATAATTTTTTTTGTGAAGTGTTGAAGATGAGTGTTAATATGAGGGTTTGGGAAGGTAAATGGAATTACAGTAAAAGATAAAATTTGAGAGTAAGACTCGTCCAATTTTTTTGTTGAAAATTATTATTTTCATTAGAAGTTAAAAAAGGCGATGACTGAAGTCTGTGATGTTTTGGCCATGTGTTGCAATAGCCAACTATGGCAAACTACTTGTGGATTATTTGCACGAATATTCTCGAGTTGAAATGCTAAATAACTAGATAATACACAAGAGTGGAAAAGGTAAAACCGTAAAAGATAGAGAAAGTTAGATTGATGCCATGAGAATTGATTTAGTGTCCTTGGATCTAACTGTGAATATGGCTGTGATAAAGCTAACTAGATAAGGACAAATGAGGCTGGCTTCACTTAAATTGGGATAAAGCTTCTTGATTTTCACTGAACTGTGGTTAACCTGGTTTAAGTGACAAATTACATAACCCCTTTGTTTGATGAATGTATGCGTTTTAGGTATATATTTTAGGATTATGAGATTCTAACACCATAAAATATATGTTTGTGAAACTATGTGACAAAATCAGTTAACTAATTAAAAGCTCACGCCTTACCCTTATTAACAGCTTGAGCCAACCTTTGCAAATGCAAGTAAAAAAAAATCCCTCTACTCCAGCAAGTTCAGTATGATATTAAGATATTTAGCTGTTAGGATTTGTCATGTGTGTGGTTGCTGTAGCCTTGTAGGCACAATGTGCCCTGCCGAGAGTTTGGGATACCTTAACCTATCTCCCTTTTTTTGCACCCAAAAAAATAAATAGAAAAAAGAATGTGTTTTGACCTATAAGATTAGCGATTTGACACTGCACCTAAAAAACAATCATGTTATTATTACTGTAATTGTGAAGCTTCTATGCCTTTTGAAGTAGTCACCCAATTTCAAGCTGTCTCATAAACTGGCTACCGACACCAATCTATAAAACAACATATGAGAACATGGACAATATTATGGGAAAAGCAAATCCCAATTCTGAGCCTGTTGTAATTTTGTCTTTAGAGTTGGAGGCTGCCATGTTGGGTTGTCTAGTTTTGGTGAAGTTTGATGATAATTTATCCAGTTAAAGGTCTGAATGTTTAACCTGTCTTGGCTCTTCGGATTTGGGTTCCCGAGCTTTAGCTTTGAGTTACAGTGCAGTATAAGCTTCTTTTCGCTATAAATTATATTTTCAAAGTTACCCATGGAAAGATAAAATCACAAATGATGAGTAAAATTTGGGGTTTGCAAAGTTACTCTCCTTGCATAGAAACTTATTAGTGTTGTATAATTTGTTAATTTTTTTATGGAGCAGGCTAGTTGCAAAGACAACACAGTTGGAGAGTGAGAAGGTGCAGAAAGAGACTGAAGTCCAGAAGCTTATGGATGAGAATGTGAAGTTGAGCGCTCTTCTTGACAAAAAAGAGGCCCAACTCTTGGCCATGAATGAACAATGCAAGGTAATGGCTCTGAGTGCTTCCAGTATCTAGTTTGGCAAGGCTTACTTCGTCCGTTGCATGTTTCCAAATGGCTATGGGAATGATATATTGGATAATTTGTGTGGGATTGTTACATCAAATGCATCACGGGAGGCCCCTTTTAAACTTGCAATGAATTGGAAAACCTATCTAGGACCTATTTCTTCAAATGTATTGCTGAGTGTTTTTAACTTGTAATTGATCAAAAATGATTTAGCTGCTTTGCTTATTGGCTGGAGCTAATGAAGTTCTGATGATTGGAGAGCGAACTTGTATGAATATACGTCGATGCACTTTTTGCTTTCATGCATTGCTTTTTGGTATGTAGAGAAGAGAAATGGTGCATAGCTGCTGTAAAGACTCTCCATCCCATAAAAATGATTTAGTACATTTTTTTTGCGTAACAGAGAGTGTAAATAAAATTTTATTTTATCCACGATAGATCTCACACAAGTGTGCTAATTAATGATTCTCTATTTTTCTTTAAAAAAGAGGGTATAGTTATGCGTATAATAGATTTATATAATATATTGTATTTGAATTGTGTATTTTAAAATATATTTTTTTAATATTTCAATTATCTTTTATGGAATAAAAAAATAATAATTTTACCCATTAATATTAATATTATAATAGTTTATAAATGTGAGTAAACATATTTTTTTGTGCTAGAGTGCAAGACTAACCAAATAAAAGCATATAAGAAAAACAATTATATGCTACAAGAAAGGATCACGTGGACTCTTCTCATACTAAAAGGACTTTATATTGTTTATATTTGATAGTTGATAGATATACACTATAATTAAATATTATTTCAAATATTATATATATTTTAATTATTAGAAAATAGGACTTGACACGAATTTTCGTATCAAACCTCATCTTTTAATGATTTAAATCACTTTATTGTGCTCCATATTGTGTATTTATACTTATTCATTAATAAATCTTTACGAACTCAAATGGTGTTGTTATATGAGGGATCGATTTCATATCGGTAAAATATAACATTTAATTTTTTTTATTAGACAACTAATTTAGAATGAATAATATATTCGTTATGTAAATAAAGTACTTATATATATATATATATATATATATATATATATATATATATTTTAAGAGTTGATATGATTCTTGAACTTAATTTTTAATTAGATAGTAAAATTGTCGTTAAACATAAATATTGTTATGTTAATGATTTTACGTAATTTGAAAAAGTTAAAATTACATAGGCACAGTTTGTTGTATCTTGTTTGGAATAATTTATAGTTTATTTTAAAAAATAAGCTGAATTTTTAAAATAACTTACAAATTAAGCACTAAAATTTTTAAGTGCTTTTTTCATAGCTTATTGGACATTTTAAATAATTATTTCTTGTTCCTTAAACATAAATGTTTATTCCCCTAATAAAATTTTCTAAGAAAGTTACACAAAATAAGATACTCCATCTTATTAATTAAGGTACTTAACATGAGTTGATAAATAAATTAGAAGTTATTTAAAAATAAGCCAACATTGTATCATCATCGTCCCACAATTGATAGGTTGCTTTATTTAAATTACGTATATAATTTATTGTTATTTTTATTTATAAATATTTTTTAAAAAAAAGAAAAGAAAAGAAAAGAAAAGAAAGAAAGCTTCATAAGCGAGCGAGTACATAAAATTTTAAACCGCACAAAATACGAACTCGTCAAACTTAAACCCAAGTACCTAACCCAGAACCCTAACCTCGGTTTTTTCTTCAAGTATCTGAAACCCAACCGAAGAGACGACATAAATAATCAATACCTTTTAAATTGGAGTGATAAATCAATAGAGTATTGAATGTTAACAACTGCACCAGAAATGCCACACGCGTTGCTTCCGAGAATCCAAAGCGATAGTGTTTCAGATGGAGGTGAGTCTGCTCCAACACCTCAGAGCTTCAAAATTGGAAAAACTTCAGAAGACAATGAGAAGAAGGTGACCTTAGTATCAAAACCTCTACGTTTTAACTCATTTATATATTACAAATGTTTACTGCAATCGAAATTTTGCAGACGTTGGATTTTGGATACTTGTGATGCGGGGTTCGTGGGTGTTGTATGATTTCACGCAAACAACATACAAATGGTCATTATATAATTAGTTTAGTCCTTGGACTTTTGATAATTTTTTTAATCTTAATAGTGGATAGCTTCTTCTTCTTCTTCTTTTTTTTTTTTTTAAATATTAAAAACAAACTTATTTGTGGTGTCATGATTGTGTGTAGATTTGAAGTAAGCCTCTCAGTGATATGATATTTTGGTGTCATTGTGGGATAATTATGTTCTTTACTTTTGATATGTTAGTTTGGCTCATTCTAATGGTTGAAAAGTACATATTCTGATCTGACCCAATATTGCATGCAGAGATATTTTGAGAATGCTGATAGGAGTAGTTCACTCATTTTTAGTTGTATGTTTCATGGGATTTGGTGTTTAGTCATATTGAAGTTTTAATGTAATGATCATTAATTACTAGCTAGCTAGCTCCTACGACTCCTCAAAGTTACGTGTGGAGCTCTATATACAATACCTTATTTTGATATGTTTAGTCGTGTATATTTTAAATTTGCGGCTACCTATTTATATATTTCATTACATTTAACATATTGGTTATGGGTTGACTGCAGAGTTCAATCAAGAGACTTAAAGATGTTGAAATTTGTGTTCCAATAGTTTATGGTACTATGTCATTTTGGCTTGGGAAAAAGGCCAGTGAGTAAGTGTGATTTTATGTTGATGCACTTGTCAGAATTGTTTGCACGTGTTAGAATTGTTTTCTTTATATAACAATACAGTTCATTTAGTTTCTGAATTGCTTTCCCATCTATTAGAACTCAGACACACAAGTGGACAGTTTATGTGCGTGGGGCAAGAAATGAGGACCTGGGAGTGGTGATTAAGCGCGTTGTTATTCAGCTGCATCCTAGTTTTAAAAACCCTGTGAGAGTGATTGAATCGCCCCCTTTTGAATTATCAGAATGTGGCTGGGGTGAATTTGAAATTGTCATCTCCCTTTTCTTCCATAACGATGCCTGTGATAAGCAGTTGGATTTGTGAGTCTCTGATCTTGTTTTCATGTTTTATCATTTACTCTTGCTGGCATTTAGTTGTGATGACTGCAAGTATTTTCAGGTATCACCATCTGAAGCTGTACTCTGAAGATGAAACTGGTCCCCAGTCAACCAAGAAACCCGTGGTCGTGGAATCTTATGATGAGATTGTTTTTCCGGATCCTTTAGAGAACTTTTTTTCTCGTGTGCAGAATCATGCAGCTGTTGTGTCATGGATTCCTGCTACGTTGCACTTGCCTCTGGGTATAATTTATTTATGCTGTACTTTGGACTCTACCTTTGTGTAATTTGTTTAAGTTTAGGTTTTAATGTTTGGGTCTCTGCAACAATAGTAGAAGATGCTCACGAGGAAAAGAGGGGAGAGACCAAAGATCAACCACTTAGTCAGTGGTTCACCAAATTTTCGGATGGGGATGAGCTATTAAAACTTGCCGCAGCTCGTCAGCAGGTCAAAGTTGCTTACATGCTTTTCTCTTTTGGACACTTAACTTTTTCCTTTTGCCCGTTTGCTAAATTTCTGTTTGTGGCTATGCTGTAAGAATATGGCTGGCAGACAATGGAAAAATAACTTATATCTCAGACATATGATGAGCATGTCAGCCTAAACAAGACCGTTTGTAGTGGCCTTTGAAAATAATACTGGTGATATAGTGACATGTAGAGTGACTAAATTGTTTAGACTATATTTTCCTAAGATGATGGATTTTGAAATCCTTGGTATGTCTATTTTATGATAGCGTTTGATCTTCCTGAAAACTGGTGTGCAAGTTTGGTGATTTCATTGTGCCTTGAGCTCTTTCCCATTTGTCTGCAAATCATTTCCAATACATTTGGAAACTCTGAAGGTAGAAGAAAGTGGAAAAACTCACACTTACAGTTTCTGTACCCTTATTTGGAACATGCATGGTTGTTGATAGAAAAGGAAATACGTGCAAAGCGTGATAGCTACTAAGTTAAGTTTAACGTGGCTCTTTTTGTAAAAACATTAGATTTTATTAGTAAATAGAGATTTCAAAATGACAAGTGGACGATGAGAAATCCTCTGCCCTCCAGTCCCTTTGCAAATCTGAACACGAAATCCCACCAAAGTTAAAGTTAATTACTTAATTTTAACCCAAACGGTAGTTGTTGCAACTAGAGATAAATCATTTAATAATAACACCCACTATATAGTAAATCATAACAGCAATAAAGTAGCAGAAAAAGTAAATAGTTTTCATTTAATGAGTATAATCTTCTTTTAAAAAAGGGATAGGAAGGAAAGGATTGAGTATTTTTTGACTTTTTTAGCAGATACAAAAAGTCCCTGTGTGGAAAGAAAAGTATTAGAGATGGTGCAAACTAGTGGCAAATTGATCTAAAGCTTCCTCCTTAAGACAAAAAATAAAATTGTCATTCTATAAAAGATTACGGTAAACACTACTGAAATGTATTACTCTTTCCTGGCTTGAGATTATTTGGTGCTGCGAGGATAAAAGAACAGTTTCATGTGTTGTTTTTAGTACTTCCCCTGTTAGAAAATGAGTCATATTTCTTTTTTTCTTTCTTTATTTTTTTTTGGGATATTGAGATTTGCATGCGACACATTGGACATAAGCTTTCCCAATAACTTTTCTTAACGAATAAATTACCGAGGTTTGATATTGATAATTAATCTTCCAAGGAAATTATGTTTAATTTTGTCCAATGGAAATATTTAGAGGAAAAAACATAAACAAATAAAGAAGGATTCTCATTTTCAGAAAAAGGGAAGTACAATCAGACATATTATAAAAAAATTCATTATAGATACAATGGTACATATTAAACATATGAAACACCAATATTAACTATGGTTCAAAAGTAAACAATAAGTAACAGTGTAACACTAACATCAATTTTTAACTATATGATTACTTCCACTTCATTTGTTCTTTGTAGTGATACTTGATCTAGTCTTTAGTCAAATCAGAAGCCATTCCAATTATTATTTAGACATTGTTAAAATTAATTCTTATAATGTTTTGCTAGAAGGAAAAAATAAATAATTTTCAAAGTTTCTGGACAACATATTGCTAGGCTTGTTCTTTATGAATGACACATGGAAGGCCGTGGAGTTCCTCTTTTTGGTTTTAGAGACTAGAAAAAGTAAATATCTTACGTTCAAGTGAATTATTAATCTTCTAGGAAGTTTTTGGATGCCGCTCCAGTGAACCTGCTTGCTTCAGGTTTTGGCTTAGTTTGTTTGATAGAATTGTGGATGAGTTTTTTAATTAGTATTTCTTTATTTAGACTGTGTTACGTAGGGTCATGAATGATGTGTGTATAGTGGGAAGTTATTTATGCTTCCCTCCTTTTATATCTTCATTCATCAGCAAAGTAGAGTACATGTCTAAACTCAAAAGTTTTTTAAAGTACTTGTGTGCTCACAAATTATTTCTCATTCATCCTCAATAGAGTACATGTATTTATGTGCTCTCAAAGTCTATGATAGTTATTATTTTAAATACAGTACATGTATTTATGTGCTTTAACAAATGGCTTAATAGGACTGTTGTAATATATGAAGACCTGTGGGACAATGTCTTTTGACAGTAATTGCATTATGTTAGGTGCAAGCTCACATAGTTAAGCTGAGAGGACAAATGAGTGCGATGGATGGGCTGCCACAACTATTATAACCCTCTGGTTAGTGAATGCATATGATGGAGGTAGGCTTTTGTGTTTCTTAAAGACTTATATGTTAAGAACAACTAACACGTTTAATGAAATCTGTACATGTTTCTCAGATCTAAGGTTCTGTTCAATCTTATCAATTCTCCATTCCCTTCTATTTCACTGTTCATATATTTCTTTTTATTCTTCTTTTGGTATGTGTGGGTGTGTTTTAGTTGGCACGCATAGGTGTGTTCTGTAATAGGTGAATGACTGAAGCTTTTTTAAAATAATGATCTATGATAATGTAATTTCTGATTTGGCGGTAGAAAGGAATATAAACAATCTCTATCCCTGGTGTTAAAAGTGGAGAATTGGTAGTGAATTCCATTTTATACTGTGCATTTTTTGAGGATATCACTTCTATTATTTTATTAAGTGTTCAAGTTATGAAATTTCTGTTTTGATGTTTTACTTCATGTTTCATCCTTCTTTATATGTGCACGCTAATATGTTTAATTGTAACAGATGATCTAACTTTTTGCTCTATTGTAGACATAATGATAGTTGGGATATGCCAACTACATGGTCTTACGTCACTGTGTCTCTTAGAATTGTTATTTACCTCAGACTGTTTTATGAATGCTTTAGGTGCCCTTAGAAGTCTTTTCGTGTTTGTCATGCTTCCATGACTCTGATGGGCCATCTGTTTGCCTTTGTTTTGCATCCTTAATACGCTTATCATGTCAACTCTTGTGCTTTGATTATTCTCTTGTCCATGTTTTCTTATCTCTATTTCGTGAAGGGGACCCCTTTCTTGAATGCCTGAATTGTATTTGGGGTGCGGTGGGAAGAGGATGTGTGCTTAGTTAAGTTCATTAGGCCTGGTATATTTTTGGATCGACTTAAGTTTGTATGGGTACTGAAGGCTTACCTTTGTGAAAAGTAGAAGTGGAGCTGTAGGCAACTATTGGTTGTGATTTAACTTCTGGGAAGAAGTTTTTAGTATGTCCTTCTAGTTGCTGACTATGTTTGAATGCTTGAAATAATTGCACATTTATAGTTTAAAAATGGTTATTAAAGTTATGTATCAGTTAATTATGAGATGTTTCAATTTGATGTGTCATTCTAAGTGGCTTTCCAGAACCCTCTTAAGATTTTGATTCAAACATAAATTTTGTAACAGTCTATTCTAACTTCACTGTTTCTGTGCATATCCTTCTAGAAAGGCTTGAGCAACCTTTCTGTCTATTTATCTTAGGTAGCGCTATTACCTAACCTTCATCTATTCTCTGTTCCTGTAAGGCACAAGGATTGAATGTTTTGTCCTTAGCTGTCGTAATTGATAATATGACCAATACGAGTCTTCTCTGGTTCTTGTAGCTCTATAACATATTTAGCATATTGAAATAGAAGGCTTCACCGTTACTTGTAATTGGTAGCCTTAGTCTCTTTCCACAAACGTTCTCTGGAAGACATTAAAGAAAATGTTTCCCTTGCCAAAGTTTACACAAGAGACGTTCATAAACAGTATCCCATTAGGTAGTTATAGCCTTGTAAATTTTGTAGAATTTTAGTTTGAAATCCGAGGGTGATTCATTCTGATGGGTTGGGATAATCTTGTGGCACCCCTTCCTCTTTTTGTTGTCTTTAGAAGAGGTTCTGAAGGCAAGAGTAACATGGTCTTCACATGCTGATCATAAGAAGGTCACTATCAACAATTAGAAAATTCATTTTTGCTGATTACTATGATGGTCTTTGCCTCCTTTGATGACAACGGTTTTCTATCCACTAGTCTCTTTGGTATTGATTATCAGTCATAGAACATGATCTGTTAGCCTATCCTGTTGGAGTTGGTCAACTTAGTCCAGTAACATTCTTTCAACATCTTTTTATTTTTTCTTTAATTTATTTCTCGTGGTGAATTTCTTTTGGTATTTTATTCAATAATTGATAGTTCAATTCAATATGCATTCTGAAAGGTGTTTGTCTTGGTATTGTCTGTGAAACTGTTAATGTCACTCTTAATTAATTCCGTTATGATGTTGGAACTTAATGTTATCTTATGATGAGTAATGTATGAGGGGGAGACTCCATTTTGAATTTGGAAATGAAATTGTGGACGCAGAAGATCAACATTATAGCGTTTGAGGACAGCTTTTTTGGGCCTTAGAACATGATGTTTTCTTCTGTAGTTGTGTTATTAGTGTGGAGACCAGTGAAACAAGTGGCTCTTAGTTTTAGCAAGAAAAGTATGTATAGTATATAGAGGTCTGCTTGCATCACTGGTTTTTTTTTGGGTGGTTGTATTAAGCTTGGGCAGGCCACATGGGGAAGCCCTTTATTGTTCCAAATTTGTCTTCTGTTTTATTTTTTCTTTGTTTTTTGTTTTTAGTTTCCTTGGTTGCTAAACATTAAAAATTTCTGCCTCCTATGCAAATATATTATCTCTCATCTCTTAAAGTCTCTGTCTTTTTTGATGGTTATTTGGTGTAATTGGATCAGATCTTATATCAAGAAAAAACTGCTATTTACTTTCCCTGCTTTATTTTTCTAAATTCACTTATCAAACCAACCATGAAGTTGCTGGTTTTATCCACCTAAAAGAAAAAACTACTTCCCTATTTTTGCTCAACTTTTCTCAACTCTCTAAAAAAATCCAAGAAACATTGTTAACTTATCTATCCGCTATTCTCAATCTCTTTACGAAACTTATCTCTCTCTCCACTACTCTAAAATCTTAAACTTTTTATGAAACTTCCCATTCTCTCTTCTGGTATACATCTTTAATATCTCACTGTTCTATTTCTATCTAGTTACATCTTTAATATCTCACTGTTCTATTTCTATCTCAAAGTTACGTCTCCTTCTCCTTGTTTTAGTTTTTGAAGTTGTTGCAGTAATTTTTATTTCAGTTCTTGAAATACCTTGAGTATCATGGGATTGAATCCTTACATGGATGAGGTTAAGTGTAGCAACATTTGTTTGTGCGGCTATTGTAGTTTTTTTTTTTTCTTTTTTTTTTTTTTCTCTCAGAGATATCTTTATAACATTTTGTATTTTTCTCTCTTCCTCCATTTATCTTTCTCTATAAAAAAGATTCACAATATTAGTTTAAATCTTTTGTAGAGTCTTTTTAAATATTCAAACACAAACAAATGTTAGAAGAAAAATTCCCTTTTCCTTACATCTTGTTAATTTATGTCGTCTTTGATATCAATTTTATTGTTGTATCACATTTTTAACGAGATTTTACGCATGCAGTGCTGGATACTAGTTATGTAATAATTACATATTCATCTCAATAGGGTCTAGGGGGTGTATGTGTTTTATTGGAAAGAATAACTCGTATCTAACATTACCATACGGATTACCGATCATCGGGCTTCAGTGGGTTTATGGCTTTAGCCCTCCCTCCTTACATGTAAAAACATATGCTGAATTCTATGGATTTTCATCCTATCTGAATTCGTAGTTTCACTACAACAGGTATAAGTTGGTTTCCTAACTATTTGAACTAATAATGCTGAATTCTATGGATCTGCTTGCGTGTAGAATTTATGGCTCCACAAGTAACAATTCTGATTCATTATTATGCGTGCGTGCCTTAGACAGACTGTTTAGAGAAAGTAGCACATCACTAGTTAAATTAAAAAGGGAGGAGTAGATGATTTTATGCCAAACGCTCCACTGAATTTTAGAGCACGTTATCATTTGCAGCTTGTAAAATCAACTCTCTCCGAGTTGGAGTTGTTCTTTTTTCCTAATATAGGAGAGGTATAATTTATTCATACAAAGCAATCTTTGACAAATTGTCTTTGACGTGATGTTTGTGAAATAAAAACAATTTATTATTTACAAAGGTACTTAGATCACAGGGAGTCTCGTATGTAGAAGTTTTGTTCGTATGCAAGTCCTTGTACTAATACTTGACACTAGAAAAATATCTCAAAGGAAAAGTTGTATTTCTTTTCTATTATATATATATCATCTTCAATTAATAATCTCTCCATTTTGCTTGCTTGGCTTACTTGAATGTATAATTGTCATTGGAATTCCATAGGGGACTTGGTTTAGCTCATATATAGTTATTGGACGGGCCCTTTATTCTCTCCTCAAGAAATAGACACCAGACGCTACCAATTCAAAACCTTTCAAGGAAAGGTCTCTCTCATAGCTTGGATTTTAGAGGAAAGTGGTTCCCGGGAAGATGTAAACCTTTTCTTTGTACTTTCCTTCTTTTTGGTAATGATGTACTTATAAAAGCTACTAGCGAGTCTACATATGCCAAAACACTCGCATGAAATATCAATTAACCTTATCAGACTATGCATACCTATAGCTTGAGAATGACCTTATTCATTCATTTTAGATTGCCTGCTGTGTTTGTTTGTATATATATGTGTGTGTGGTTATTACAACCTTCTAGCTATGACCAAATATTTTGACGGAGGTAGTTGTGTTATTTAATCAATTTCACTATCGACGTTGTCATTTTGCCATTTTAGTAATAAAAAATACTTCATTTTAGATTGCAACCATACTTTACCATATATATAAAGAGAGAGAGAGATGTAGAGGGAGAACGGGTTTTGGCTTTTTGCCGGTGGGTGGTCCACTGGTCCGTGATGTTTTTAGGAGTGGAAACAAGGTAGGGTATAGCCGCTGAGATATGAACCCGTATAAGACTAACCCTAAACATCCATGTCTTGCTACTTCTCCCTTCCCCCACTCCACATGACTTTGTTTTCTCCCCTCCTAGTCTTACAAGTCCTCCTTAAATACCTTTATTCCCCCTTCAATCATTCTTCACCACCTTTCATACCATCTCTCCCTCTCTCTCTCCTCTCTCTGATACGCCATAAGTTCTCTTAACTAAACCACCAATATTTAGATATATAATGGCTCTGAGGAAATCAAACAAACAAATTCAAACAGCAGCCCTGAAACAGATCATCAAAAGATGTTCTAGCTTTGGAAAAAACGACGGTAGTGGCCTTCCCCATGATGTCCCAAAAGGCCATTTTGCAGTTTACGTGGGAGAAAATAGGAGCAGGCATATTGTTCCGATATCATGGCTGGGTCACCCGGAGTTTAAAAGCTTACTTCAGAGAGCTGAAGAAGAATTTGGGTTTAATCATGATATGGGTCTTACCATTCCTTGTGAAGAAGTAGATTTTCTATCTGTCATGTCCATCATCCGTTGAAACAAACATTGCTAGCTAGCTTGTTGCACAGGGGAGATCATAGTCTAAGGGAGGAGGGATTTAGGAAAGAGATATACATGATTGATTATACCCAATATTGTGATTGTGATTCTAATTTCTAACCAAAACCGATTTAAACCCGTGTGTTTTCTTTATTTTTTGATGGGTTCGATCTGGCGTTTGGTTAACTAATTTGTATCAAGTTGGATATGATATTTTCATCAGTGGTGTGCGTTTGCACCCTTGAAAATATGTATTGTTGCAGTGTCTTTCATATTTGGATTGATTTACCCGCTTGAATGGAATGAGAAAGGCTTCTGCAAAAGTTGGTGGTAATTGTGTTCTCATGCATAGTCATTGATCAGACGTCGAAATTAGAATTTTGAGTATTTGATTTTTTTTTTTTTTATTTCCCCCCCCCCCCCCCCCCCCCCCCCCCCCCTCTTTTTATGAAGCCCAGTATTTGATATTTGAAAACGACAGTTGGTTTTAAGTCACTAGTATTTCTTAATTTTTGATCTCGTTATATTTACATATAAGAATTAATTTTGATAAATACTAATGGTTTTATAATATTGATTATAGTCAAACTGATTATTTCAAATTATATAATAGTATAACCTTCCTTTTCAAAATTTAGAGTCAATTTGCAAAATATACTAAAATACAGCATCAATACTAATTATTTAATTTTAATACAAAAAAATTATAAACCAAGTATATATAAATACTACTAGTTATTGTACGTATTTATTATTTTCAAAACCAAGTCGAAATTATATAATTTTAAATTTTAATGCTCTCCAACTTTTTCCGCCTATAAACTCTTTCACCCCAACTCGCTGCTATTAAGGGTACGTACTACCCAGATCCGAGGTGACTCGGGGGCACCTGATGGCCGCCCAGAAGTCAGCAGTGTGGCCGCTACATGGGCTCGCAGCCAGACGGCCATAAAAATGGACATAATACTGTACGTTGCATTTGATTATGTTAATTGGAAAACTTATAAAACCTTTCTTTCTTTTACTAAAAACTGACCATTATAATTAAAATGGGGGAGGACACATCAAATTGCGAAAAATGTCGAGGAAAACAATTTAATACGTTCTGTGTATATATGTATGTATATATATATACACAGCATCCTTATTTCTTAGTTTTGTATATATAGTTGTCTCTTTAATTGTTTAATTTTTTTTTCTTAAAAATGAATATACTCATTTTTAATACTAGTTTGATTAGGAGAGGTGACTTATTGACTTGTTGGTCACTCATGCCTAATCACCCTCCATGCAATTGCACATGCATGTGGGACTGGCCATTACGTAATTGGTCGTCAATTAAGTTATTATTAAGTCTAAGAGATATCTTATCTTCTCTTTCATTATTAACTATTGAGATGAAGTTTTTTTGTTACTTATGTTAAATTGAAAATGATGTATTAATTATTCTCCATAATTCACCTCACTTTGACCAAGTCTTTGAATTGAAGTTAAATTAATCATATGATTAGAATTAAAGATTAATAAGTTATATTGAAAGTAATTCATGAGACTGTGTAAATCATATGAGATTCTTGTCACTCGCTAGTGTCCACAGACGTCTCTTCAAACGACTATTTTGTTTTTATTTTATAAGAAATCTTCAAGTCTAATCAATTAAATTGCTACAATTTGGTGAAGGAAGAGGAGACCCACTAGTTTATTTATTTTGAGGTATATATATATATTAGCCTAGGATGAGTAATAGCGACTAGGACAAGTTAATTGGGTGTAAATTCATAGAGGACACTTGTCTCTTTGTCTGATACATCTCCCGATCTCTCTCTTTCTTCATATATATATATATATATATATATATATATATATATATATATATATATCAAGCTAACTTGTATTTGGGTTCAATTCTGCACATTCCACACCACACAACTAACTACAAGCTCTAACAAATATGAATGAATTGCCAAATGAATGGAACCAACCTAGCCTAGCTATATGTGTCACAATATTGTTCTCCGAGGCCACCAGTCTGTCTGCTGATATTTATATATATTTAATTAGGTAGCATTTAGGATCCATCATTTTTCCTCCCTCACGTTCAAACAAAGGATTTGATATCACTTAATTCCAGATTCGAGTTATGGTTGGTCGGGCAGGCAGGCAGGCAGTACAGTCCTTGAGATCGAGCAAGACATGTATATGTTGAAATAAACCTAACTGCACACTTTTCTGTTTCAATAAAATTTCGACAGCACATCCCCGTGTCTCCAAGTACACAAAATAGATCAAAACAATTTACTCTAAGTATGCACTCGGAGTAATCAGTTTTGCTATGGTAAATAATAATTAAAATTCATTCATTTTCTCCTATTGCGTCATAACCCCATTTAAATAAAAACATATATATTAAGTAAAAATTTAGGATAATCACTCTCTGTTAAGGATATATTAAAGCAATGAGCCCTAATTTTGGGATGTACAAGGATAAAAATAAAAAATAAAAATAAGAATAGGAGTTTGATTTTGGAACGGGGTTTATCAGGTTATAATTCTTGTCAAGTAAATTTTAATCATGCAAGAGATGTAATAAATGGTGCATCAGACATTAATTGTTATTGATAATATAATTTCCGTCGACAAATTTATCCAGTCCTAACATGGAAAGTTCTCACCAACTTTCTATTATATAATATAATCCAGATGAAATGTACGTAGAAATTCTCTCCATCAATTTATTTTCTTTCGGAATGGCCGACTTTGAATTATGCAATCCAGTTTGTACAAAACTACATGCAGCTGCATCTTAGCAGTTGACTAGATAATTCCTAAAATACAGACAGATATTGAATTTCAGAAACTATAACTTGATATATCTCTCAAGCTCGAAAATTTTCATTAACCTGTCGAGAATTATAAGATAACTCACTGAAATTATACAAGTTTTTGATATATATATATAGAGGACAGATCTAAAGTATACATTTTAAATAACATACATCTTTTAAATAGTATATTTTTATTAAAATTACGTCGTTTTCAAAAAAAATTTAAAAAACAAGTGAGGCCGCGGATGACATTTTTGTAAATAAAAGAAAAACAAGTGAGATCACTCTCTTTTAATATTATTTTATTTTTAAAAAAAAATCTACAAAATTAAGTCATTTTAATAAAAATATGTTATTTAAGAGATATGTTTTAGATCCGTTCTCTCTCTCTCTCTCTATATATATATATATATTGCATCTCCAGCCGTCCAACACAAAATTCTAACGAGCAGGATTTAAAAATATTAAAATATATTTCTCTACTAAGAATAGTGAAAGGCCTAATCGCCTTCGTTTTGCACTTGTGCATTTAGGATAAATATGTCATTACTCCTTCCGCTATTAAGACCAGCGGAAGGCACTGACATAAAATACACCCAAAATGTTGAATCATACATACATACATATATATATATATACATACATATATATATATATATGAAAAATATTATCCGAGACGATGTCTTATTGAAGGTTAAGTAAAATTACTTAACAAAAGTTTATCCCGAATCCAAATAAATTTTTGCTATAATAATTTGAAAGTGTCAACTCTCCAAGTAAAGTGGATTGGACCCTCATTTAATTAAAAAGTGACATTTCAATTGTTTATTTCTGGATGGTGGTCACAGTTCCCCAAGATGTTAATTTCATAATTTGTAACCGCTCAAATCTCAATAGTATGACTTGGGAGGAATTTCTTTTATTTTTGTTCTCAATGTTTCTTCTTCCTTGCTGGTCTCGGTCAAATTAGAACAGTAAAGCATTTAGGGTTTAAAAGAAAATTTAGATCGGCACCTGCAGATTTTGATGGCTTTCCTGTATCCTGAAATTTGTCATGATCACATTGGCAAACTCTTTCAAATGGGATGAGTATCAGAAGGTATCTTATACGTTCCCTAGCCATAATATACTTTCTGGTTCTCTTCATTGCTGCTAGCTACACCCATAGCACTACAAGCTTTGCTGCTGTAGCTGCGTTCTCTCGCTCCGTCAATAACAGAAGATCAAAACCATGACAACATTGTGAAGGAAGAATACATAGAGAATGTATTAAACATGCTTTTCTTTATAAGTAACAGGTTATTGATAAAATCCACTATACGGATAGAGCTAGGCAATACAACCTTCTGGAAAAACTGATGATAAGTAATTAAGATTTTTACCTGTGACATGTTGCTACGATCTGTGGAATGTGGGGATGAACACATTGAGCAATTCTTGTTCCTAAACCAAATGAAGATGTGGAAGTTAAGTGAAGCGTATACGAGCTAAATGAAAATTTGAAAGATTGTTTGAATTTCACAGTTACATTTTTCTTAGGGGAGTTCAATTTCAATGAAGACTCATTTACAGAGTGCCCCGAAACTCATGAATTGCATGAGTAGTCGTGTCCATAGCCAAACCAAGAAAAGAAAAGAAAAGGATGACATCATTCTTTTTGCTCAGGTGTCACAAAGGATGTTTGCCTTCATAACTTTCCGATGAGAATTTTGATTCATTAAGACATGCTTGGGAATTAAAAGAAACTAGACAACACATCGAAGTATCAGAATATACAAATTAAAGCATGGATAACTGATAAGATAGCCTTCATTTCTCATGGTAAAAGTTATTAATTATGTCGGAGAATCATGTACTTATACAGAAGTTCAATGCTAACCTCTGCAATTTCTCTTTTAGATTCATATATCTAATCAGAGAATCCTGATGATCCCGCTTTTCTTCTTGAAGCATAATATCCAAACTCCCCGTTTTCACTTCTAAATCCTGCACTCACAATTCACGTCTTATAAGACTGCAATTATATTTGATCTGAGACTTATCAAGCAACTTACCTTTTGAGATGCTTCCAACTGAGATTTGAGATCCTCTAGAAGCTGCTCTTTTTCGTGTAACTGAAACTTAATCGTCTCCCTGAATTTCAGTTCACTGGTTTGAACCAATACATGAGAAAGGTCGAGAAAAAAGTCAACTAGTACAATTTTATCGAGCAGAAAACTATCCACAGAGGCAGTTAAGTCCTTTGATTCAATATCCAATCCATTTTCATGAGCTTGCATAACTTTTCTGTCTACAGAGAATACAAATTGGCAAACACGAGAGACAGCAGCCACCAGATCCTGGTCAGTAATACTCTCTGCATCAGTATCAGGTTTATAGACTTGAATCGACGAGAAATCCCTCTTTGTAATATTTTGTGAATTAGCTTCCATATCGTGTGAGAACTCATCAGGATGAGATTCCTTTGCAGAGAAAGACAATGAGTGCCAAGGCAGAGAGTTCCCTATTTCCTGCATGGCATGTACAGTATCATTCAGTGCCTTCCTCATGTCAGTGTCCTTAGTCTGAGATTCCAGTATCACAGAATTTTTTTATAGGAGATTCAACAACAGCAGTTGAACCATGTCAGAATCAAGCCCTTTTGCAGACTTTTTTACATCAGAGGATTCTTTATTTGCTGGTGGATTCATATTGGACTGCAGCTTAGACTGAAAAACATTCTTCCCTTTTTAGTTTCAACAGTAGCATAACCATTTGCTGTTTCAGTCCTTGTCGTAGAGAAAACCTTATCACCTTCATTTGTTGAACGTGCCAGTATCTCCATCTTTAGAGAATCGTCCACAATTTCCAATGAACTGGCATTGACAGGCTTGCTCCACTTGCTAGTGCTCTTATGCATTGTGTGAACAGAGACTGACACAGTTGCCTGTAAATTGGCAGAACTTCCATCTTCAGACGCAGAGGCAGCACTTGTATTTTGATTTGCACAACCTTCAGCAGGGATCTCGAAAGTTGATCGCCATGAGCTTATCTTTTGGTTTAGAATCCCTATCTGTGATTCCAAGTTTTTGAACCTCCCAACCATCTTTGCACATGTGTTGGGAATTAAGTCAACCCAAATCAAACAATATAAAATAAGGAGAGTTAAACAATAGAAGATTTAACGTGAAAATCCCTTAAAAGGAAAAAATCACAAGCTAAACTCTGAATCTCCACTATAACAATAATAATGAGCTTACAATAATGCTCTTAAATTTTACGTCATAAAACTTTTGGTTATACAATACCACGACACAACTTTTTACACGGAATAAAAGTTGTAAAACTCTCCCTTCCACAATACAACTTTTTTACACAAAATATTAAAGCTGCAAAAAACCCTCTCCCTTGCACAAACACAAAACACACTCACACCCTCTTTCAACTTTTAGGATGCTACATGAGTTATAGTTGTGCCCCTTGAACTTTGTGAACTTTGTAGTTCCCTATTCTTTGTGACCAAAGCTTCTTTCAGTATCTTTATTTCTTTTTCCATCAGCAACAGTGATTTAGAATTCTTACCTGGAAGAGGAGGGGGCTTTCGTGGTTAAAGTTCTACAGAATCGTGGCTCATATTCCCTATTTCCTTAACAACATGTAGCTCGTACTTAAGTGAATTTATTTCATTTTCATAGGATTGAATATTTCCCTTCAGAAGTTCATTGTCAACCTCAGCTTGGGGTTTTTGTTCATTGATCTCAGTTAGCATACTAGGCTGTTCTTGCAATGACCTTGAAAGTGCAGCACTTTCAGCATCTGACTGCAGAAGCCTTTGACTTAAGTCAGCTATCTGAGCTTCAAGACTCGCCTTGATTTTCTCCCATTGCTCGGTTTTATTTAGAATTAATTCCTGCAGCTACTGATCATTTTCTACCTTCACAGTTATAATCTGCCTCCTGCATTCTTTGAGAACAGCATCTAGACGTGATGCTCGATGTTCGGCAGTAACTTTCAAGAGTGTGACTGATTCAAGTTGATGCTTCAATGCCAGAGCTTCAGCATTAGCCTTTTCTAATCCTAAGAACACAGAAGGGTTGAGTTAATTTAAAGGGGACAATTAAATGGGTCGAAAGGAAGAACCCAGCAACACTCATTGTACTGTCATTGAAAGGCAAGGATGCAAGATCCACCTAATCCTAATTGTAAGTGTGGATAGGCGTCCCGTTAAATTAATTGGATGATATTTTTCATAGTCACTCCATTTAAATATTTTTTTTTAATTTAGTAATGTAAATGAAATAAAAATAAAATAAAATCAGTAACTAAAATGAAAATGGGTATCAGTACACTGACCGAAACTTCAGCTATCCCGCGTAGTGATCAATGAAGCTCGAACTAGAAGTAAAACTCAAATTACACTAATTTAAAAAAATATACTCCGCCATACTTGCTAAATTACCTATAAAAAAAATGCATATACCAGATTTTAATATATCAGAAAAAAGAAATTAAAGCCACTCGTGCACACTAGTATTAAACAAACAACAACAGTCTAGCATTACAAATCCCTCACCGGCGGAGGTCCGAAGCCGTGTTTGGTTGCGTGGACGGAGTTGTCCGGACTACGGCTAGTTACGCGGGTGGATCCAAAACCAATCCCGAGTACCGTAGCTTGGCTGATCACGCTGAGTGTGTTCAGGTATTATCACTCTCTCTGTTAAGATGCATACATCTATGATGCTATATATATATATATATATATATTATGTATGTAATTGTTTCTTTGTGTGCTTTACTACAAGCCAAATGCAAATCACTTTGGCTTAGGTGAGTTAAGTAAGAGTGAATGTTTTATGGGTTTATGTTCCTAAAATGCTGGAGAGAATTTTCAATGTTATTATAGTTTGTGTCAAAGAAATTTGTGCAACTCTGTTTCAAAGAAGAGAATAAAGACCTTGGGGTCCTATTTATCAATATTCAAGGGTCATTCGGGAGAATCATAAATATGTGAATGTCTAGTGTGCAATAACTTGTTTGAGGATTATTGGACAAGTCAGAATTGATTCCCGTTGATATATGACTACACCAGGAATACCTTGAGTTCACATTTTTCTCTTAATTCTGTCCAATTGAACTTCTCGCGATAATCTAGTGAAATAGCTATGGTACTGTTATGGTCAAGTGGTTTGCTTTTAAGGCATGGTAAGAATTAGGTAGATGTATAGCTTAGAAAACAAAGGTGTCAGAGGTAGTAGGCTTGAGAAATACTTGGAGTGCATTTAAAAAAAAAACAAGAATAGTAATAATAGCATGCATAATAGTGAACTTGTTATATTATATTAATATTTCTAACATGGTGAATACATGTGTATAATGCCTATCAGTCTATCAGGAAAAGATACTAGCTTTGTTATTGTATAGAATGTATTGACTATTTTGACAAGAATGTAGGAGCAATAAGTGCTATCAAAATTGTGATTTAGACATACACAAGTAGTTTTTGAAGTAAAGATAGAAAAATAAACGGAAAATGGATTTGATTTAGGTGTAGGTGGGGTGGGAGGAGGGGGGAATAAAGGAAAATAATGATAATAATTTGATGATTTAATGGAGAAGTAGACTCTAAATATAGTCACGATGGCTACTCATTTTGACACTTCTTTCAATTGATTCGTTTGATATTCAAATAACAAGTGCAAGAAATTGGTGGGCTTCAGGTTGTGGTGGATTTTCCATGATATGATATAGTAGAATTGGACATCAATAACAATGCCGACAAATGCTTTATTTCCATGGAAAAAGCCTTCTAGACGGATGATCGATATTCCACCAAAATCATGCAGAATTCAGCCTGATCACATTATAGCTTTCCTCATCAATTCTAGAGACTCTTCACATTTAGACATGTGCTGATGACATCTTCAACAATATCTTAAGTATAGCTGATTTTCCACTCATCTTGCAAATGGTAATAACGAGGACTAGTGAATAGCACTTTGACTTGGTCCTTCTGCATGTGAAATTAGCGTTATCTGAGGTGTTTGCTTCAGTCATTAACTTTAATTTCTTTTCCCTTATGACACTAGCATTAGTGCATTGGGATCACACGTGCACACACACAACCTTTCAACTTGATTAACTTACTAAGATCTTATTACTTTCAACATGAGTGGCAACAGGATATCCAGTGATGCTGTGCCTGAATTTGAGAGTTTTTTTTTTCCCTTGTACTTCCACAATTTTCTTTTGAGAAAACATTTGAATAAGCTAGTGTCAGTAGAATTCTGGTTGGTTTCTTTGATGTTGTGGTGTTCCAGTTCTGTGGTTACACTTGGGCACTTAGGTGACTCTGACATGGCAAAGCTTATTTAATATCTTCAAATTACGAACTGCCCTCTTTTCAGCTGCTGCCATTACATCTTGAAGTTGTATGTATCTTCATATGTACACATGGTCTAGAATGTGATTCCCGTTGCCTTCCTTTTGAAGTCCGTTTAATCCTTGATGTGCTGAAGTTTTTGCAGCTTATGGTATTGCATGAAAAGTCCTTGTTTGAACCTTTGGGAGAGATGCTTGGTTGTTTATGTGTACTGACTTCAGGAATTATCTTATATGGACTGCTGTTGAGCTGGTTACTTTTGTCTCAGAGGATGTTTGCGTTTAATTTAAGTGAACATTGAGATGGAAATCCATTTCCTTGATGAGTAGATTTTTTGCACCTCAGAACTAGGTATATTCATATGCGAGACCTGTATGCTGGGCTTGAGCTGATGCATGATATTTTTTGTTGATTTTTTGCACCTCAGAACTAGGCATGTCTTCGCCCTATACAAGTGATAACTGAATTTGCTGTGTTTCTTGTTCTGTTGATTGCATTGATTTGATCTGAAAACTTTTGCTTGTTGCTAGTAAGAAATAATTTAACAGCCCATTTTATGCGATGAAAGGTAGCAACTTGTAAGGCGTTGCGCGTGCTTAATGTAAATTAGTGACTAATGCAGCCACAAACAGGCTTATCCCACTAACCTAGTACACTTGGGTAAAGTCGGCCTGTCATTAGCTGTGCAGAATTTGCAGATTTTCAACTCTTCTATAAAACAAGAAATTGTTTCTGTGTTAGCACGTAAATAGATTACTGATAAGTCATTACTTTTTCAACTTATTGGGTGTCACTAAATATGCTTTTTGCCTCTTAGGAATTATTTATTTTTCTCATCCTGGCTATGAAGGAAATATTATGTGATAGAGTTCTATGAATTGTCTGCAGATTGAAAATGATCCTAGGGTTATAAATTTCAGGTAACTTTTGGAGGTTTTCTGGTCTAATCACGATTCTCGGCAAGTATTTGGTCAAGGTCCTGATGTTGGTAACCAATACTTACGCATGCTTGGCCTTTACCGACTTTTCTGTATGCTGAACCGGTACCAACTAGTTAATACTTGTAATATAAGCAGGTCTATTATCTTTGCTAATGGAACTGACGAGTTCAGATTAACTGCTGTAAGCAAAGAAAGAGAGCAAACTAGGTCAAAGAGCAGCATTGTGACTGCTCAAATTCAACCGCTTGGGACATTTTATCCTGCAGAGCCCAACCACCGGGTTTAGTATATCTAGATTAATTCTTTTGCAACATGTTGAGAATTTAAAACAAAACCCTATTTTGATATTGCAATTCTCAGTCTCGTGTAGTTTGTTTGTTAAAAGGGAAATAGCAGTTTCAGAATTACAAGTTGAAACTGAGGTGAAACATGGAGCTTGGATTTCTTGATTTATGATAACAAAAAATTGGAAGAATATGGGATTATATATATCATTGTACAGACTATGATATCTTTACAACAGACTAAGGGCACTTTCAGAAATCTTAAACGTAACACTTTTTAACTGAAACACAGATGAAAAATCCAATGTTTGAAAATTTTCAGAAATTTGAGTTGAAACAAAACCAGTTCCTTCTTCAGCTGATTGGAAATTTGCCCGAAGAAGAGCTACAAATTTCCAGCTTGGCATCAAAACTAAATGGCTATGCAGCAGAGCTTTGTCCATGGAGGATTCAAAAGAGACTGGATTAAAAGATGAACGACATTGTCAGGAAAGGCTGACCCATTCTTAGACAAGTGTAGTTCTGTTAGACAATCTCTTTCTCAAGCTGCAAAGATTCCAAGATGCAAGCTGACTTGCTGAATCTAAGTGCTGTTGTGGGAGGCATGTAGTGATATTGAGATTCAGAGATTCCCCAAGCAGTCGGCGTGTAAAATTTCTCCACGATTGTATTTATTTATTTCTCTTTCTTTAGGTTGAATAGAAATACTACCGTCTTTTGTTGTATCATTTGTAAAATCACTTTTGGAGTTGGATCCTAAAGCAAAGAGTAATAAATAGATCAGTTGAATGTTCATGGCTTTCGTTTGAAAAGAAAATGAAGAACATTTCCTGTTAACAGAATAATCCATGATTGATTGATTCAATAACCACTTGGACAAAAAGATAGAAAGAAGAAGTATGTGGGGGGGGGGGGGGGGGGGGGGGGGGGGGGAAACAAAGTTATAGAAACAGGGGGAAGAAACACATAGAAAGAAGAGGGTAACGGTTTTCTTTTCTTCAAATTTAACATTTTCCCTCTTTCTCCACTTCTTAAGTTTTTGTTTTTATTTTTTATTTTTGGTCCTGACCAGTGTTTCCCTAAAGCTTTCAACTAAAGAATTAAGGGTTCTTTACGGTAATATACAACAATTAGTAACAAATTACAAGATTAGTGTACAAATAAAATATTTACAAAAAAGAGTATAACTAGAAAAAATTAATTACACCACATATCTTTAAAACCCTTAAAATAAGGGGATACTGCCATATCCGGCAGTTACCATTATTTTCAAAACCAAACAAAATGATCAAACTAAACAAATCCCTCCATAACTGCAGCAACTTTGGGATCTAACAACAAAAATAAATTCATAATACAAAATTCAAATAAAAAAGAATGAAAAACAACTTGCAAAATCACCGCCTCCGCCGCCTCTTCACCATCTTTATCTTCTTCATCATATTTTTCCGCCGTCTCCTCACCATCTTCGTCACCGCCTACGCCGCCGCGAATCTCCGTCTTCCCTTCATCATCCTCCTCCACCGTCTCACCTTCATCATTATCTTCATCATCCCAACTGCATCACATTAAAAATAAATTTGTAACCTAATAAAACTGAATTGGTTACTTTGGTCTGAAGGTTTGGCAACCAACTGCATGAAGGTTTGGCTACCAACTGCATCACTTTCAAAAATAAATTGGTAACCTAAGATTTTGGTTACCTTGATATGAAGGTTTGGTTACCTTGATATGAAGGTTTGGTTACTGACTGTGTTTGGTTACCTATAGTTACTGCACGTAAAAATTAGTTACTACACATTTAGGAATTAGTTACCTCCATACTAGTGTTTGGTTACCTGGATTTACTGTCCGAAAAAATTAATTACTACGCATTCAGGAAGCCGATGAGAAGCTCACTGGTGGCTTTAGGGAGGGCTGGGAAACGGTGGACAGCGGTGGCTGTGTCGTCGTAATGGAAAAGGATTTAAGAAGTAGGGTAACCAACTCATAATACAAAAGTAACTAAATCTTACTACAAAGGTAACCAACCTTAATACAAAAGGTAACCAACCCTTAATACAGAGGTAACCAAACCTTAAATACACAGGTAACTAACTCTTAATACACAGGTAACCAAACCCCTAATACAAAAGGTATCCAACCTTAAAACAAAGGAAACCAACATTTAATACAAAAGGTATCCATACATTTAAGAATTGGTTACCTCCATACTAGTGTTTGGTTACCTTCAGAAACCTGCAGATTGTGTTTTAAAAACAGAGTACCGTTTTGGTTACCTTGATATGAAGGTTTGGTTACCTCGGTATGAAGGTTTGGTTACCAACTGTATTAAGACAAAACTGCATTTCAACCGTGGAAATCACCGACATGTGCTTCGGATTTCTCTTCTTAATGGAGACATTTACCAGAAAAAGGAGGGTGATTAGGATTTGGGATTGGAATAATCCAAGAGACATAACCACATATATTTTACAGAGGTTCACTTCTTGGGTCAAGGATAAAGGCGGGTGTGGAAGATGAAGAACAGAGAAAGCTTAGAGAGAAGGAGGAGGCTCAAAATAATGGTGGGCGAATGTGTAGCAACCAGGAGGAGAGAGAAAATAATAAAAGAATTTTAAAAGTGGGCAACGAACTCAGGTCTCAGGATGGGACGGGACGAGAGTAAATAGAGAGAAGGAGGGTAGGTGGGTAGGTGGGTGGGTGTTTGAAATTTGAATTTTGAAAAGTAATTTATTATAAGGGATAAAGTGAGTAATGCATTAATTTTGTAAATAAAATATTATACATTTATTAATTATGTAAATATTTTTTGGATACACTTTTATTGTATTTTTTTTAAAAAATGTATTAAAAAGTGTAATTTTCCCAAGAATTAATCACTGTCGCAATGAGTGGGCTAATTAAAGGTAAATTGCTGGACCAAAATTTTTTTCCAAAATGTTGGGCTCGAGCTCGGGATGTTTCACCTCCAGCTGAGACACCCACTTTGGCACCGGGTGCCCAGCCACTCGGCCAACCCCATGGGTTTCCTCTTCTTAAGTTATTTACCTTTACTGACTGCCTGGTTGGCTTAAAATATTCCTTTAATTAATTTTTTTAATAGACTAATATAATAGTACAATAATAAAAATATTTTTAGGATTCTACAGCATTAATTATATAATTGAACTTGTCAAACTATTTACCAAAAATTAATTTACTAACTACTGTTTACATTATTATATTTCATATCCACCTCTATCTCTTAGTTAGAGTAATTATTCAGTGGTCGTGAGACACTTGTTATATAATATTTTATATTATTTATATGTTGTCATTTTAATAATTAAACTAAGTCATTTCACCTTTAAATGCTAAAATAATAGTACGTGAATAATATAAAACGTTACGTGAAAGATGATAAATTTTAATATTTTATTTTATTTTTTAATAATTAAAATAAATATAACATTTAAATGATCCGCATTTATAGTTATTCATAATTTTTCCCTTAGCCGCCTTTGTTTTTGCTGTCGTGGCGCCTTGTGACTGGATAGCCCTCCTTTATAAACGCAAGCTCTTGGTGTTCCTTCCAATTTACATCCCATACTTGTAATTCTCTCTCTCTTCCCGTTTATATACAAAAGAGATATATTAGTAATATCAGTAAAAATAGAGGGCGATCGGAAGAGAAAGAAGACGTCGGTCTCGTCTGCAGATCGGACGGAGAAACAGAAAAAGAGGAATAAAATGTCATCATCAGCCGCATCTGACAAAGTTAGGGCTTCTCACGTACTCATAAAGCACCAAGGCTCTCGACGTAAGGCTTCCTGGAAGGATCCGGAAGGTCGTGTTATTAGCAACACCACTAGAGACACTGCCGTCTCTCAGCTCAAATCCCTTCGTGACGACATCGTTTCTGGCAAGGCTAAGTTCCACGACGTCGCATCTCGTTACTCCGATTGCAGCTCCGCCAAGCGCGGCGGTGATCTCGGTCAGTATATCTTCCGATTAGGTTTTCACTGATATGTATTTTACTCATTTTATACATGAATGCTTGCCTGAGGATGACTTATAACTGTAAAGATGTATATCTTGGGTATCTTGTAGAAAGTTAAGGGAATTGAAAAATAGGTAAACATGCATTGAGTTATTACTTTTTTTCGCCGACTAAGTATAAGGTATAAGGTTTTCTACTAGACTCCTCCTATCATTTATGTGTAATTTTTTTTTCCGGAAAAGAAATAATTTCTGATGGGTGCGTTTTCTGACTATGATGGGTGCCTTTGAATGGAATTGTTTGTGTACCTTTTTTTTTTGTGCTTGTCAAAAATTGCTGCTATGTGCATGCCAATGACATGCTCTGTGTAGATCTAGTGAAAGACTCAGAAAAGTAGTCAGGAAATTATGGTTCAGCTTTCATATATTCAGTTGTCTATATCTTTTGGTTTTTGTCATTCACTCTGTAATCCAAAAGTCCGTCTCTGAACAGCACCTCAACGTTTGTTTCTCGATTGAGCCGATTCACTAAGATTATCAGGGTGATTGTATGTTGGGATGAATGTTGTTTGTTCAAATAGTGTGGGGAGTCAAATGAGAATCATATAATTAAATTGTTCTATTGTCAATTGACTGTGTGAATAGTTTTTGTAGCACAAACCTAAGTTGCTTGTCTATAATAGTATAGATAAGCATATGTGAAACTCTTTCTATTGATACTGGCAAATAAGTTGCTTGTCTATAATAGTTTGTGTGGATTTTATTGAGAAGAGAGGCACAAAAAATTGTAAGGGCGGTCTGGGAAGAACAAAAATTCAACGATGTTCTTTAGAATAGAATAGGTTGTTAAGAATTACTCCCTCCGTACCATAATAAACATCCTATTTTGACTTTTATGATCAAATTGACTATTTTTAAAATTAATAAATCTTTAAAAATATGCAAGATATACGACTAGAGATTATGGTCATAATAAATCACAAAGAATGTACTATTAATGTCAAGTTTCGTGATCTAAAAATTCTATATAAATATTTTTAGTTATTTATTTTAAAATTATAAATTTGACTATTAAAGTCAAATTAAGACGTTTATTATAGGACAGAGGGAGTAAGTTTTAAAAATAAATAATAGATAAAAATTGTGAAGGTTTGCAACAGATCACTTATACATTATACAAAACCAAGGTTCTAAAAGGCGCTAGGCGGGAGGCTGGCGGCCAGGGGGAACCTAGGCGGGATTTTTTAATTTAAGACAATTTTAATATTTTATCTAACATTTATCCAAACAAAACAATAATATAAAGGAAAACAATCTATAATAAAGATAATAAAGACATTTGCTTAAAGTTCAAACACATATCTATATTGCTAATGTCAAAGTTCAAACAGAATATGCAATTGTTTAAAGCTCAAACACAAACAAATAATAAAAAATAAAAAATAATAGTACTTATCTCCATATCCTTCTATATCTCTCTTTAACTCTTTTTCTCTATATCCCTCTAAGATAATATCCCCATCGGGCTCACACTTATACTCCTCATCTCCCTCTTTTTCCGTGTCATTATCAATAAAAAAAAATTATTCATGGAGTTCTCTTACTTTAACATTTTTACTATTTCTCATAGGTTCTAGCACGCTATTCGCTTTGGATGTTTCACCAACCGCTTCCCAAGTAAATCCCGAACATCCCTCAACTTCTTCATCTATTCCTACGACGTCGTTTTATGGCTTAGTTATTAAAATTTAAAGAAAAACAATCGTTGCCCTAAATTTTCTACTTAAGTCTCGCCTAATTTCTTTGTCTTGCCCTCTCAGTCTCGTATAATTTTTTTGAGGGATTTTTTTTCCTTGTTGGACATAGGCGAGGCGCTAGGCGGCCTAGGCGTGGCACCAGGGGTGGCCCTAGCGCCTAGGCGGGGATTAATCGGACCTAGGCGGAGATTTTTAGAATACTATACAAAACCATTCCACACAATATTGGAGTACTTGACTTTGTAAATACGAAGGATTACAAAGGCAAGTGATCCTATTTTGGAACTGGGGGAGTATATTTTTATTTTTATTCACTGGTAACCCTGGTAGTTACCTCAGTACATGCACTTATTAAAAAAAAAGGTGCTTTTATGCCATATTTAGATAAGTTGCATTCCTTTTTAATTTTAAATTGGTTTCCTTTGTCATGATCTTTTCCCTTTCACATCTTACTCTTGCAAGTATGTATTAATTATAAGTTTCATGTGCTTTAGACTTAGACTGCTACATGTGCTTGTATCTTAAATTCCTGCCTATTGCTCTATTTTAATTCATCAAATGCGAATATGATACGTATATGGGAGCTCTTAATGCCCAAAATCTGGTATGGAGTGGTAGGCTCTCCCTAAAAAATGCTGAGAGAAATTGAAAAGCCCATTATTATAGTGCAACATTAAAATTACTGCATCTATCCTAAATTGGAACTGCCAAGTTTCAATTACTTCTTGAACGGCATTTCTTTACTGAAATTCAAAATTGCAGTCGTTAAATTGCTCTAAAGCCTCTAAGGTTGTTGTGCCATATGACTATCAATACGAGTGCTCGGTCAAGGTATGCAAATGAGGCTTAAACCCCAAAGTACTGAAGACCGATGGCCCTTTTTCTAACAACTGTTGGACTAGAATTAAAAACTGCCAATTGAGAGCGAGAGAGATTTGGAGAGCTATTGGTCAACATAATGCTGTTGAGTGGCTGGTCTTTGTTGTGAAATCAGAACTTTGTAGTATTGGAAAGACCTGGAGCAATTTTGTATTTATTCTTTGTGTAATGAATAAACAGTTTTCTTCTCTCAAATGTGAACTACTGAAAAACTTGGTATATTGATTTGCTCTCTTCACAGGATTAGTGTTTTATGTTGTTGAATCTGACAAATAATCATTTAATCTACTGTTGTAATAAGCTATATGGACATCTCCTTTTCTTTTTCTAATAGCACAAATGCACTGACCTTTTCTTAACTCGTGTATGCTGCACTTAAAGTATCCATTTTCTCCATATTTTCCCTCTCTGTAATATTATCAAGATATAGAGTCAACTTGGAAATTTAGTAATCAAAATGGACAGGATTGTTTTAGGAGTTGGCTTGCATATACGTGCAAATAAGGCCGATGCTGGCTGTAATGTGGGGTTGGTAAATTTAATAGCTTCCATTTCATAGCTTTGTGTGACTTCCACCAAGTGAATGCCTACCCAAATGGATGAGAACTGAAATAAAGTGCTAAGATTGAATGGGCTGCAATGCTTACCAAAGGCTAGTCTAATTTGTTTCAAGTAATATTTGCTTGCCAAACTTTAAGATGGAGACAACTGAATGGGTAAAGAGAGAGATTCTAGATTCATAATTGTCTATCCCTCACATGCATTTATAGTTTATTAAATATAGATGAGATATTTTATCGCCTTTTGGATTTTGATAGAGACGGAGTGATGTGAAAGGTGTTTTCACATCACATCTGTGGTACTTCTAATTGGAGTGTGGAGAAGTAATGGCCTAAACCCAGTGAGTAAATTTGTATCATCATTCAATAGAGTTGTTGATAGAGGAAGTTACTTCTGATATGTCAGTATTTTGTTAAAGCTCTTACTGTTTTATTTATAAATATTTGATTAGTATTTATGTTTGATATACCTACCAAGTAACATTAAGAATTGAGCAGAGGCGCGTCTCATTCTCTCATCTTTTTGCATCTCTTATTTTTGTTTCTCTGCTCTAATTTGGCATATAAAATCTTGAACCGTTAAAAGGAATGACAATATGTGAACAAAAGTGAAGGGCACTACCAAGATCTTATTACGAGTCTTTAAAAATCTCTTACTATCAGAACCAAATTTGATTAATAATAAGGTCTTGGATACGAGCAACATGTCTTGGGACTAAACCAAATTTATTTTGAACATATACATGCAGGTTCATTTGGTAAGGGTCAGATGCAGAAGCCATTTGAAGAAGCGACTTACGCATTGAAGGTTGGGGAAATAAGTGACATTGTGGATACTGATAGTGGTTCTCATATCATCCTGAGGACAGCTTAAACCGATGTCCAACATTCCTGTGTAACTTGATCTTGAGAACAGCTTAAATTGATTTCCAAAATTCTTGTGTAATTGATGGTTATCCAAGTGTTTGTCGAGGATGTGCTTCCCTCGTGTTTAAAAAATCGATGACCTTGTTATCTACTACTTGTATGTCTATCTACTACTTGTATGCCTATACTGTGTGAACCGTTTGCTGTCCTCCATGGGAGCATTTTTTTGTTTTGGGTTATGTTTGTTAGAGTACTTGATAACGTATAACTATGGTTGATTCAAAGGTTTTTGAGTTGTTTTTTTTTATCCTAAAAAAGATTTTATGGGGATAAATTTGCATGTTGCCGGTGCCCATAGCTCATTTTGAAAGTTTGATGGTTAAAGTAGTGGTTGGAGGTGTCCATTTAACCAGTTCAGATTTTCGCGTCTTCATGATGATCATTATTGTAAGATTATTATTGATTTTTTAAAAATTTATTTAAAATATTTTTAAATTTAAAATTAACATAATTTTTTTAATTTTAATCGGTATAATAGTAAATATTATAAATTATTTTTAATTATTTTAAGAATTATTATTTTATAATTATTTATGAGTTATTTTAACTTTAAATTTAAAAATATTTTAAATTAACATTCAAAAATTAAGGATTTAAATCTATAATTTAGAATGAAAAATTTATCAACATTGTGCGCGGGGGGGGGGGGGGGGGGGGGGGGTCAAAAAGGAAAAAATGTTTGTCCAAGTTAAATAAAAATTAATATAAAATCTGAAAATAACAAATTCTATAGTTAGTTTAACCTCCACCGTCCATGAACGATATGTCTTGAGGGACATTTTTTTTCACATTAAAAATAGAAAAGAGTATATATTAAGTTCCAAACCTAATCACAGTGAGACACAACAATATTATTATGAATGTTCCTTACCTTTCTTAAAACTATTTCACTCCTCTTGAAGAGAAACTGTCTTTGTGATTCATTTAATATTACAAATATTATTTGGTCATACTAGTGGTTTATCATCAAACTTTTTCCTATTTCCTATTTCTATCACATCAATACTTGGTCTACGTTCTAGACTTTTAAATTTTTTTAAATAAAATGCAATTGTGCTAACATTCATCAGCCACATAAATAAGGCCCATTGCCACATATTAATCATAAGATACAGGTACCTGCAAATGTCACACTTGCGCAACGATTTACCTATGTTCCCAAAACATTACAAATGATGTTCAAACAAGCATATTACCAGGTGTGAAGCTAGCAAAAACCAAACTAAAGATTTCTCAAATGAAAACTTGTTTTCGATTAAAATTGCGTTGAATTCATTCAACGCAACCATCTTTCCTTTTACATCCTTCCACTAGTTTCCCCATCTAGCTTCATTCTCTTTGCTCTAGGTGGTGGCTCCTTTACTCCAGAAGGTGTTGGTCGATCTGACATAATGTGCAGGTATTGGCAACGGAAGCCATTTCGACATCCCCTCGGGCCATTAAAGTATATGCAAGGCTTCTGATGCTTTGGCATTGATGCACTTGAGTTCATGTTCTGTACCAGTTCCGGCCCTCCCAACTGATTATTCTGATGCTTTGGCATTGATGCACTTGAGTTCATGTTCTGTACCAGTTCTGGCCCTCCCAAATGATTATTCAGTATGCCAAGCAGTGAGAGGAGATCATAATCTAGAGTTCCTTGCGTTCCTCCACGTTGGCTATTAGTGTAACTTCCATGCATCACTGGAGGTGCAGTTGCTCCTACGAAAGGGGGTGAGTGAACAAAGGCTGATGGAAGTGGCTTTGCATGCAAAGCAGACTGCAACACATTAGCTGTAGGCTGTGTGTTGGCCATTGGCAATATAAACGCATCTGTCCTTGGGTCAAGAATTGGCACTGGAGGTGTCATGAGCTTTGTCCCAGGCATAGGTGCTGGAGCACCTCCTCCTATCACAGGGGGAGGAGGGCAAATGTCTGTTGAAAGTGGCCTCAAATGCAGAATGGACTGCAACACGTCTGCTGTAGGCCGCCGGTTACCCCTTGGCAGTTCTGAGATATCTTTCTTTGGGAAAGAAAATGGAACCGATGGTGTCATGAGCCTTTTCTCAGGCATGGGTTCAATTCCTGTTCTATCAGAGGCTCCATATTCATTAATCAGCCTCTTACACTTTAAGACATCAGGACCTAGATTGGGCAAGGGAACCAATGGTGCCACTGGCGTTGAGCAAATGAACTGAGCACTTTCAAAATGGACATGTCTTCTATGATCATTGATCAAGTTCTTGATTAAAATTGGATTATGTGTAGCACTGGGCAAACTAAGCAAGGGTGACATGGGAGTCATTGTTACTTCGGGAGGTGATACATGTTCATCGGTAAATTTCGTTATCGGCTCAGCGTTGGAGCTAGGAAAGGATGCAGGAGTCGTTGTCTTGGGCACGGAGGTGGGCACAACAGTATTGGCAGGTGAACTGTGTTCATTAATAGCAGTTGCTTTGGGCAATGAAAGTAATGGTGACCTTAGAATGGTTCCTACTGCAGAAGATTGTCCATTTTCATCTGCCAATTTTATCATATCCAATTCAGGTTTGAAGCTGGGAAAATACCTGGAAGGACCTGTGCTGGAAGATGCACCGTGATCATGGGTTGTTGCCCAGGTCAAGGGTGGCAAGGATGTAATGGGAATGGTTGCTACTCTAGGAGGAGGTTCATGCGTATTTTTGAATTTCATCTTCAGTTCAGGTTTGGTGCTTGAAAAGGACACAGGAGTCATTGCCTTGGGTTCTGAGATGCGCACACCAATCTTGGCACGTACTCCATGTTCATTAGAACTCAACTTCATCACCTGATCAAACTTTGAACTTGGCAAGGGAAATGATGATTTTACCTCATTCGGCATGGAGGCAGAGTCACCAAGTTCGCTAGTCAATTTATGAACAACTTCCGGGTTGTTAAGAAAAAGCATCAGCAATTTTGTGTCAATCAAACTTCCCTCATCTTTGTGCTTCACGTCTAACGAAAGTAATGTAGACCTGGGAGTGGTAGCTACTGAAGGCGATTGTATATCTTCATCTGACAATTTCAGATTCAGCAATTCAGTTTTGGAGGTGGGAAAGGCTATGGAAGCACCGGTGCTGGCAGGTGCACCATGTTCATTTGTTGTTGCATGGAGCAAGAGACGCAATGATGTAATGGGAATGGTTGCTACTCTAGGAAGAGTTTCATGCTTATCTGTCAAGCTCATCATCTCCAATTTAGATCGGGTGCTTAGAAATGATGCAGGAGTAATTGCCTTGGGTCCTGAGAAGGTTGATATATGAACACCAGTCTTGGCAGGTACACCATGTTCATTAATATTCGACGTCATCGCCTGATCAAGCTTTGAACTGGGCAAGGGAAACAATGATGTTACCTCATTTAGCATTGAGGAGGGTTTACTTCCAGCATTGGCAGGGGCACCATGTACAATAATCAATTTAGCTAAAGTTTCAGGGTTGCCAAGGAATTGTATAAGCAAATCTGTGTCGATCAAACTTCCCTCATCTTTACGCTGTGCATATGCAGTTAAAGCAGCTGCCGCACCAGCTGCAGCAATAGCCATCATATCACCTTCTAAGGCAGGTAGCTTTGAAGATTCAGGAGGATTAAAATTGGGTGTGTTGAGATCGCCCGATGTTAACATATCTTTTGGTTGGTCCAACTTTGAGCTAGCAGCAGTTTGGAATGGTGCCGCTACGTCAGTTGGAAGACTTTCTTCTTTCTCTTCTTCGATGGGAGATGACGGGATTAGCAGTGTATTGCTGTCATTATGGTAATCAGCCACATATAATGACCTGGAGGGACTATATGGAAATCAATAAGTACTGAATAAGCTCAGGTATTGAGAGGAAAAGAACTACCAGAAAGAAAGTGTGAGAAGCAAGAGACTAAACCTAGAAGGAATGGCAGAATGACTAGGATAAACTACTTCAAGCAGTCTCTGCCTACGGCTTTGTGCAACTGCTTCTGTGCTTTCTTCCCCAGCGGCCACATGCCAATCAGGATCCATAGTAAACTGTTAATTGAGATGTAAGGAATTAGTAAAATCTAAATTAATTACAGAAGTCGAACAAAAACCATAAAGCCTTTTGAAGTAAAGCAGCAGTCAAACATAATATTTGATATCATCTCTCAACTCTTACTTTGGGAGGACATTCCCATTTAATTTGTGGAATGTGATGAGGCTTCTGCTTGCTTGGGTTCACATAAAGTTTTCCTTTCAATAGGTCAGGATCCACTCTGAGATGCTTGTCAGTTCCCATACTGTAGAAAATTGATACCCAGGATGACTTTAATTGAGAATAACGATAAGCTTCAGGACCAGCTTGTAGAGGATAATCCTCTATAAGAAACAACTTTGCCTGTTTGATGGCAGTAAAAACTCCTTAAAACTGGTTATAATTCAGGGAACAGTGTGATATCACATTTCATTTACCTAAAAGGGATATATATATATATATATATATATAGAAAGGACTGAAAGGAAAAGCATCTACCATACAAATATATTGAGTGAATAAATTAGAATCTGAAAAATAGGAAAAGAATCCCGATTATGTCAAAAGCTGATGAATCCAACAAGAAGACCACCTGCATCCTGAAATGCACACACCATCTCCTTACGAATAAAACATCCAAAATAAGCAATGTTTAAAAAAAAACCGGGACCAAGGCCCAGGGTACTCCAGAAAAACTTAACCAAATCAAACCAAGTGCAAAAGATGCCCGAGTTAAGTGAACCTCAATAATGTAGACACATGTCAGCATCATGAGCTAATATTAGTTTCACTGATACTAGGATTTTATCTTTTGTATATCTCAATCTTTTGTTTCCTACAGCTCATGCTTTTAACCCAAAATTTATTTGTAGAGCAAATACATATCTTGATTTTAAGCAAATCAATACACCATGAAGAAGAGATCAGCTTTAACCCAAAATTTATTTGTAGAGCAAATACATTTCTTGATTTTCAAGCAAATCACCATGAAGAAGTGATCACAAAGCCAACAGCCAACATATTAGGAAGGCCCCATCACGAAAGGAGGGTTCACAAGTTCTGTAAATTAGTTACCTGGAATCACGTGGTTCCAGCACAACAAAAAACATATTGAGAAAAAATGGAAACAATACTCACAAAAACCATACGATTCCAGCACCAAATATATATATATATATATATATATATATATATATATATATATATATATATATATATATTCTTAGAAAAGTAAACAACAGTACAATCCCCAAGAAATAGCAACCAAAAAAATTTAAGGAAAGGCAGGTTAAACCACTCTATAAAGTTTTTCGTTGCAACCTGTTGCTTGTTTATAACAAAAGCATATTACAAGGCAGTAAGTCAAATCTAGAATCAAACTTTGTAAAGAGAAAGAAGGACAAAAAATTCTGGACCATAAAGCCCTCGGGATTAGGCGGCCTATTGAACCAGGTGCTGCTAACGCTGGAAATTGAAAAATGGTAAGAATCACATACATACACGAAAGAAGAACTGACAACCTTAAAACCTCCAATCAACCATACAGCAATAATGTCTTCTCAAACTCAAGACTCAGTATGCTTCACAAAAAGGTTGAGGTTAACAAAAGGGGCATCAAACAATCCAAAAGTCACCAAGTGCTTATTATCTCATTCATAACATTCACTAGAGATATTTCTCAAACCACTTGAAAAACTTATTTGTAGTTTGCTACTAAACCAGCTGCTTAACCATTAATTGACACCAACATTGTCTTCTACAAGAAAAAAATCTAAGGTACCTATAGCCCCAATATAAAGAGGTTACCATACGAAGAGAATGGAATCAGCTCGCCAAACAAACAGAAATGACCAACTTTAAACAGATTAGTATATCAAGAAGGTTGGACATCCAAAGTAACAAATTCAAATTAAACATTGCAGCAAAATGGAACTTTCCGCAACCAGTCACTGACTGGTTGGTACTTTTTGATAGGTACCACATTACCCAATGTGTTTAAACCCATGTTACTAGTAATTTTCCATTTCAAGACTAGCATACCAGTATAACATTTTTACTTTTTTCTTCACAAATACAAGTCTAATGTTTTCTCTCCCACCAATCCGCAATATCAGACAAAAACAGTTGAATGCCAAATAAATCATAACCTAAATGTCCATATAATTAGATGTCAACGGAGCAGATATGGTGCAGGGGACCCCTTCTCCAAATTTCCCCCATGCATTAGAGAAATTTCATATCTACCTAACCTCCAGATTTTGCTCACCAGATACGCCTCACAACATACAATAAATTTAAAAATATCCAAAATAATTTAATAAAAACATTTTAAATTTTAACAAAATACAACTGACAATTTAGAAAGTCTTAATGTATTAATATTAATGCAAATACTCTTGCAATAAAAATTCTAAAATACATTGTTTGTAAGGATGCTGCTGACGTAATGCATATATATATATATATATATATACACACACACACACGGTGGATTTAAGGGGGGGAGGGTAGGAGGACCTCCCCAAATCCAATGCGGATTTTGAAATTTACCCCAAATCCACCCCATACCCCATGCTTTAGCCTCCATATCTGCTCCATGTGGGGCGGGGCGGGGGAGGAGCCCGGCTTAATCCATTTCATTTCCACCCGTGCATATAATTCTGAATACCATTTGTATCCTGTCTAGTAGAGAATAAATATGCAATTCCTTGATACCTCAATCTGGAATGTGATTCTAAGGATGATGAAAGGTAAACACCCAATCCAGGTTGCTTTCGAAAGTAATGATATTAGCTAAATGACGATGTAAATAAATGACCATACATAAATCTCCATTTAAGTCATGGAACTAACAAGCAAAATTATTCTTAACCCATCAACATCGTGATTAATTACATGATATCCATGGTCACTTAATGGTTAATCAATTAATTAGCCACAGCCAGATAATATCATGTTAGGTTTCACTATTCACTTTATCCAGGGGAATATTTAGAATTGTGTACAATGGAGGCATTTTTATTTTCTCATAACCTGAACCCAATTCACCTAGTGTTGCTTGTACATAATTTTTTAGAATTTAACAAATTGCTCCCTCCAACAAGGAAGAGACTATGCTACGAATGAACCAAAATGTAGTAACAACTCTCAGGCTTTGAAAGTTTGAACTGAGTAATAAAATAAATTATATAAAAATAAAAGACAAATAAACAAGTAAACAATCAAAATTTTACATAATCCTCCCCAAAACCAATATACACTAGAACATGTTGAAACTAAATTTGTGATCTCTATTGCTTGTGGCCTTATCATGAATTGCAGTATAGTAATTCACCCACCAGAGATAAATCTAAAAGTCAACAAAGGTAGACGATACCTTCTAATTTCTGCTCTCTATAGCCTGCATTCCTAGAATACTTAGGACTTTTTATTAGAAAAATACTATATGTTTAGTTTTGAGTCGCCCATAGGGAACTAATGTTTTGATTTATCAACAAATCCAACGTCTACATAAATATCTCCACCCGAACGGCATTAAGCACGTGTGCACTACATTATTCCATTTAAACAATCAGAATACTTAAAAGAGGTTATTTCTGAATTAGTTTTTAAAATTATCTCTTCAGATTAACTCCCTCTTAATCCAAGTGGCACCGATTAAAATGGAAACAGATCAGACTAACTGAAAAGATATATTCTTACTTTAAATATAATTGATATACATAAATATTCTTCTTCTAATAACATCATAAAATATTTTTAAACTTTTCCAACAGAAACATAAAAGACTGCCGCGATTTCCTTGGAGCTTTACCGCACAGTTTCACGCTTACTAGGTTGAGCTTTTACCGCACCAAGCACGCCCTCCAGAATTCAAATATCTACCGTGTATATAAAGTTCACGAGTACAACATTAATAAGGTATTAACGATCATACCATTACATTTTATTAGCACAGAATTTATTTTTATTATTTTTTTATAGGAAAGTCCAAATATGGGGATATGGAACCAACGACTTCAAGGTAATTACTCAAGGCCTCTGTAATTTCTCCTACATTTGGGATTTACTAGCACAAAATATTTATTATCACCATACATAATATTTTCAAATAATTTCTGAAAATTAGAAACACGTGACTGGTACACATATAATGATGTGATTACAACCGCAAGCAAACATATACAAAGCTAAATCATTCCAAACAATATACACAAAAAAATTTATTTAAAATGATTTATAAAGTGCAAGTAACATGACTTGGATCTTAATCACCAGAACCAAATAGTAGGTCAACACCACAAGGGAGCCAATTCAAGGCTAACACAATCAACTGGTTAAACCAATAATTCAAACTAAGTTGCATTCTTCATAATTCCTTCCAGATATATTCGTTAGGATTGATGTGTGATGTGACGTAAAAATATCGCTTGGGACTGTAAGATTAAATTTTTGCAATAAAATATTTGTTCAAAGGCAAGCAATATTGATATAGGATAAGGTGGAAAGAATAAATAAAATATATATCCCCACAGAGAATCGGTAAAGAAATACATGAGCACGAAGCTTTAATCTCAAATCAATTCATATTTCATAATCTGGAATAATAAGGTATTAGAATGCTTAAATAAAAAATTCAATATTTAGGGACCAAGTAAAAACCCTAATTTAAAAAGAAAACAATCTCCCACTAAAATTTACTACTATAATAGAACTCTCCTAATTAAAATCTACTCCTATAATTAAATTTTCTAGAATATTCTACTAAATAATTACATTAATAATCCAATATTTATTCCTAGATAACAATACAAAACTAATAACAAATTTATTTATTTTCTTCTTCATTTTCGCATCATTCTCTTCGCTTTTGAAAAAAACTCATCCTTGAGTTTTGAAATATCAAAGAATAATAAACCAAAGTCCGGAGATACATTCCAACAAAACATGCACATTCAATTTTTCTTCAGCACAAATTTTGGAAGAAAAAGCATTGACACGAGCAAAAAACCAAATGCAGCTTTGGATTTGAATACAAAATTTGGCAAAACAAAGTCAACGTGCTCTACCTCAATTGTGGCTTTTCTTTTTGTGTTCAACTTCTTGGTCAACATGGTTCACCTCTTACATTATGCTTCCTTTAATGCAAACCACCTTTGAATATTTAATTAATACAACATCTTCTACTTCGACCACTTTAAGATTCTCACAAGTCTCAACATGTCGAATTTCTTGTTCTCGAAGAGTCTCAGTGACTTTTTGCATTTTATTTACGCGTCTCGTGAGTACATCAACTTTTGCTTCAAGTGCTATAATAGATGTCTAAACATATACAGTAAGTTTCGCGATTAAATCTTCAATTCGTTTAATACGCTCATCTTGTTGTAACATATAAGCATCAAGCTTGACGTTGACTTCTCCGACATTTACCATAGTTCTTACAAATAAAAATATAAGTCACTTTTTTTTAAAAAAATTGGGATAAGTATAAGACGTCGTCGTCACCTCGGATATTAATATCGATTCTCTAGTGAATTTCGACAATTAATGGAAGCTACAAAATTAGGATAGGAAGGAATTTGTTGAAATCAAAAGATATCTAAGACTTTCGGCTCTTGATTCCAAAATGATGTAGGAAAATGTGGAAAAAGGAATAAAATACATCTTCGCAGAGAATCGGTAAATAAGCACACACGAACACAAAGCTTTAATCACAAATCAATTCATATTTCATAATTTGAAAAATAATGAGGTAATATAATACTTAGATAGAAAACTCAATACTTGGGGACTAAGTAAAAATCCTAATTTAAAAAGGAAACAATCTCCCCCTAAAATTTACTACTATAAAGAACTCTCCTAATTAAAATCTACTACTATAATTAAATTTTCTAGAATATTTTACTAAATAATTACATTAATAATCCAATATTTATTTCTAAATAAAAATACAAAATTAATAATAAATTTATTTATTTTCTTTTTTTTTTTTGCATCAAATATAATTGGTTGAACCGCCATTCGATGGCTTTATTCACATCATATAATAATTCAACTAACAAAAAGACAGATTTAGGGTTCGATTCTTGGTTGAACTAGCCAGCATTTAATCCCAACTAATGTGTTTCTGCAATGGGGTATTTATGCGTCTAATCTTTGTAGAGATTGGAGAGTTACCTTATATTGTGCTCCTTTTTATTGGTCAATGCAAAACAAACTCCGTATTCTGTAAAAAATTGGATAATGAGCTCTTAACTTTCAGTTGGGTTTAACGTCCTACGCGAAGCGATAATATGAAACTTAATGCATTTTGGACCAAAAAAGGCATATCTACTTGTATTTGAACTTAAAACCTCCACCCTATAACCATGATCGCTTGACCACCCAAGTACAAGGGGATAGTTGTTAATATCTCTTAGCCCCCAAATATATTTGAAAGTTGAAACATATCAACCATTCAAACCCCAGACGCTAATGGCATTCTTGTGACTTTAAAAGACTCCTATTAAAATTTAAACCCCAATTGACTAACGACATTAATGTGACTTTAAAAGACTCCTATTAAAATTTAAAAACCCAATTGACCATTAGCCACCATACTTGTCTTCTCACAACTTTATTCATCTTACCATCTAAGCTTTAAATTGTAAAAACAATACAATCAAAAAAACAAAGGTTGGGGTAAAGTCGATTTCAACCGAAACGAGTGGAATATGGCAACCACCCATCAACAGTCATGGCCACCTTATCTCACCACCATAACTTTTACCAAAATCCAACCACCAAAAACAAAAACCTCACGACCAAAACTCAAATACAATAACCACATAAATCAAAATGATTCTTCCTATCAACAGAGGGATTATCTACATATTGATGGAATGATTGTGTTAAAGTTGGTGACCTCTTTCAAATCTTTACATCATATTTGACCCATTGTTGTGAGTTAAAAAAAAACAAATCAAACGAACTTGACTATTGCGAATTTACATAAAAGTGTATGAGAAGGTCAATTTGCAAAAAGACAAGAAATTGAAGGAAATTGTAGAAAATGAAAATAAGAGAGAATCAAGACAAAAAATAAGCGAGAATCAATACAGTAAAAAAAATTATTCTTTCATTATTCCTTTTCATTGTTGTTTGTGCCATCATTGTCACGTTCCAGAAAAACATTGGATACGTTTGACATGAGTATTGAGCCCTTTCATTAACTATCTCAATGTAAGCAAACATGAGATTTGCTGATAATTTATCACCAGAACTCTCCATCTTTGGATCTAAAGGTTCATGGCCAGTATCATCTCCAACTCCATAAGAATTAAGGCTTGAAACAAAAGGTTCAATCAACAACTACATAAGAATTAATGTATGGGTCTGAAATTTAAAAAAAAATAAATGACTTTCACTTTCCTCGTCATTAACAACTCAATCACAAAGAATTTGGCTTCACTTTCACATCCTTTATTCTGTTTGCTAGGCTTTATATATATATATAATAGCACAAAATCATCTCTCAGCCCTAAAATTTTAGGAATGATCCTTCAACTCAAAATTTTAAGAAATACTTTAAAACCCTATCTACCTATAAATTGATAATAAACTCCAAACCCTAAATTTACGTGGTTATTAAAAAGAGTATATTAGGACTCTAAGTTAAGCCAAAGTAAACCTCTTCATCCCATTCAACAAAATTCGTTCCTTCATGACCATCAGAGTTTAGGATTTTAATCTCTCTTTCTCTTTGTATTATTACTCCTATTCTGTCTAATAAAATTAAATTTGAATACTTTTTAGTCTACCGATTTGAAGGTTAGAGAATTTGGTTATTATGACTTCCCTCAAAGTAATTCTCATACACTCTATTTATATTGTTTTTTGTTTCTAATGGTGTGTTTGTGAGTTATATTCTAAGAGAGAAGGAAGGATTTTTTGTTCCAATATTAAATATATATTTTAATTTAGGGAAAATATAATTAGCTTTTAAGTTTAAAAATGTCTTATATTATCTTTTAAAAAGTAAATATTAATTATGTTAGAACGAGGAAGTACGTAATACAAAATATAAGATGACTAAATAATTTACAAAATCATTATTATCACAACAAAACATATAAACATAAAATATATGAAAAATTCAAATAAAAATATTTAAAATATATATATTTCAAACATAACTCGTGCTTAGCACAAGGCCATTATGCTAGTTTAAATAAATTTTATGTTGAGATATTACCTGTTACCTCATGGTGCTCAAGTATTAGTCACAGAATTATAAGTTGGAGGTTTGATCAAAGGCAGTTTTATTGGCTAACAAATTACAAATGCGTTAAGATCTAAGTCATTGCACCACGTAGAATGGTCAATGCCAACAGACAGCTAAGGATTCATTATTCAAATTCTCAGAGTATGGGATCGTTTTGCGTTGGTCAACAAAAACAGACACAATATTCAAATTCATCAATAGTTAAGTTATCAAAATTGCATTTTTACTCATTTAAGGTTCGATTCTTGGTTGAACAGACCAACGCTGAATAATTGGCGAATAACCAACCCCTTTGATGCAAGTGGGTATATATGTGTCAAATCTTTATAAAGATTGGAGAGCTGCCTTTTTAAAATATTTCTATTTATGTCCTTCTAACATAAGGTTGGTGGACTCCATGTTTCCCCTATTCCTGTATTCTCTATTTTCAACATATAAATTTCTTCTAATTTTGAATAAAGAATAGACTACTAGAATATTTAAAAGATCTTAAAGCACTAAAAGCAACAATCCCAAAAAAATCACAGCCACTAGATTTATCAAACTTCCGATATAACTTGCTTTTAATGATTAATCATAATAATTCCATTATAAAATATGGTAGCAGCATTTAGAACAATTCAATTTGTTTCAAGTAATAATTTAATAGTCCATCACCCATTACTCGCCAGATTATTTAATTCTATAAAAAGTGGTACCAAGCGCATTGAACATCAGACGCTCAACAAGGTAACCTAACCATCAAGCATAAGTATCTGCTTTGATTGAGAATTTATTCCCCTAATAAATAAGCAGAGATACTTCTCAAAGTTGGATCAACTGTCAAACTACTATTAAGTGTGTATCATAGAAGGAGGCCAACAAAAAATGACAAGTATGACACCCAATCATCCTTGCTAATAAAGCGGCCTTGTAATTTAGGTATGCATGTTGGATCCACCAATGCACTAGTCATGTTTTGCACCTTCCATTATGAAACCATTAAACTAGTATTTGAATAATTGATCGTATATTTTGACCGTGGACTGTAGCTATTCATTAAACGATCATATTAGCCACTTTTAGGACATTTGTTGGGGTATTAAGGAAGAATGACCTTTATTTAAAGAATGATAGATATTTCTTTAGACAAACAAAGTACCTATTCCTAGCGCATTAGATGGGGCATCGGAGACATCAACTAGTGGAAAACACTTGTCAGCTAAGATTGTTTTAAGGTTCATGAACTATTACAAAAAGTCATCATAAGTTAGTCGAAGAAGGATACAAAAACCAAAAATCTCAAAAAGAACGTAGGAACCTATCAGAGCACTGCATGATGCAAGACAAGTTTTGGATTTTTAGAAAGAAGATGGAGGGGAAGAAAAATAGGGAAATAAGAATATATTCTCAAGGGAATCAATAGAAACACATATAACTGGCTCAAAGCCTTTTCAATATCTTCAACTTAGATTATTTAATTATAGATTGCATCACTTATATAGCATACAAAAAATTTCATTTTCTTTCAACTCAAGTAACCTAATCTAATAAGGAAATTGTTCCTTATTATATTAAACCTACTAATTAAAAGATAACCTAGTACCTACTCAAGATATATTTTAATTACAACTAAATTATTTATAACTATAGTAATAGTTAATTTGTTGGATCGTTCCTCATTACTGCACTTTTAGCTTGAGTGTCAAAGAGCTTTTAAATTAGCTAAATCATGCATTGATTGATGAGCCCATATTGAAATTTCTTAATTAAACTAACCCATTTGAAGTACACACAGATGGGTCAACTATGTCATAGGTGATGTACTAGCACTACAATGTAACTGCATCGCATACAAGAGTTGAGAGCTCAATGAGACCAATATTGGGTGATGTCTAAAGAGAAGGAGATGACATCAATAGTGAAATACTTGAGAATGTGGAGGTGAATCATGATTCCTGGATAGAAACTCTCTATTGCAATTGATTTGTTCCCTATACTTGACCTTGCTCAAGGAGAGTGTGTTTTCTAGATAGGGGAAGCCACCTATAACCTCTAACAATGTGACAACGAGTGACTTCCCGGTAAAAAAGGAACGCCACATCGACACTATGGCAAACAAACTTACCACGTTGATTGATATTGTAGTACAATGTAATCTTGGACTAACTAATCATCTTTAGAAAGACAATGTAACATGGGAAGAATATCGTACAACAAACCTCTTAACTAAAGTTAAAAAAAAAGAAATGAAAGGTATGAAGAAGTGTTTACTCCTTTACATAAACCTCGGGAACTTGATTGAAAAATATAAACCATTAAGGAAGTATGGAACAGGACAAGCCCACCCAACTTGGCTAGACCAATACAAGCGATTCTGAAAGCCCATGCCAAATAGTCCAACAATAAGATTATTCTACAATTTAATAGTTATTTAATTTATTGACTTTAGTAGTTACCTAAATTAAAATTCCACGTGGTTATTGAATGTTAGTTAGATTAGTATTTATATGCCTAGTAACCCCCTCCTAGAAAACACAGATCAATAATATTATATTTTGAAGCATTATTGTTTGTTCATCTCTTCTTTATTCCTCTCAATTTCTTCTCCAACCTTAAACTCTAATTCAACCTAGTCCTCGTTAAATTGAGCTCCAAAGGAGGTGAGTTAATAGCATTTACTATGTGACTTTGGGATTTCTACTTGTTTGTTGGAAATAAAAATGAAAAAAAAGAAATATCGAGCCTACAAGCAAGTGCACTAGTACTTTACTTGTTGCTTAATTTAGTTTAAGGTGTGAAGGTCGCGAAATATCTTGGTAGAAACTTGAATTGGAAGATTAGCAAGAGTTTCACCTTCATCTTGACATCGACTCTTGATCCTTCCTTGTGTAGTTCTTTTCCAGAGGTTTCCTTCATCTTGACACCGACTCTTGATTAGAATTTTTTTTTTAACTTTCATCTGGCCAACATCCTCATTAGGTGACTGATTCTTTCTTTCCGACTAGAGAAGTATTCTTTCTCTAATCCATCGGGACAAACTGTACCAAACTCCTGGGTGACATAAACTTTGAATCCTAGTTGCTTCTTCCAATAAGGTAAGTACCAAAGTAGGGAAGAAGGGGCCCTCTTTTGAGTTGCATCAGGCATTGAAACACTACTTCATCTCGTCACCCTTGAATTCATCTATTTGCTAATTTTGCTTATATGGGAGATGTATCTATAAGATACACAAAATTCTGGCCGGATGCAATGCCTCAAGTTCTACAACATGTTCTCAATGTTTGTTATAGATTTAGTAGGGCAAGATATACATTGTTGGACTCATTATTTGATCTCTTAAAATTGTAGAGTAAATGGTAACCAGAAGAGGTATCAAAGCTCTGGTTTTCCAACTCCCAAGGTCTTAAGATCAAGTCATCCAACTTGCATGTGGTTTCATCATTATTCTCTTGGTAAAATTGCACTGTAATCTTTGTGAATTTTGTTTGCCAGTAGCTTCTCTCTCCACATGCACGTGGGGTTGTGAGAAGGAAATCAAAATATGATACACATTAGAAGGCCCATTCTCTTAACAGTTTAAGCATCAACAGACTCACTAAACATACTGGTCAAAAAAATTGAAACTATACCAAGCTGATAACCTCTACATTTAAGACATATCTAAACATGTTTTAAGTATAGTAGACAGTCAACAGCAACGTGGGATACCTAATTAGAATTTGCTCTTATGTGGTGTAGTTGGAGGGAGTTAAACCAATGTATAATAAAGGATGCACTGGAGCATAGAGTGGAAAACTTGCTGCTACAACATTTCGTTTATGGATCACTGGGAATTATCCCGAATGTGTATTCATATATAATTTGTAGGGGATTGTATTATGGAGGGATAATAAATAAATATATGTATAATACTTGTCTTGAAAATTTATAGGTACTATAGATTACTATATGGATACTGCATTGTGCTGAATTATAAACATTCTTAATTATGGCCAAAAGGGTATGGTCATATGCAATTTTACCTAAACTATTTCAATACTAACTTACACATTAATTTTCCAAAGAATTTATTTGGAAGTTTCAACTAGTACTTCAAATTTATACCAAGTTCCTCATTCTTTCCACCAGAAAATTTCTATTAATATCCACATAATAACTTCATTGATGTTTTTAAGTGTCCGACCCAATAGTATGATTATTAGCATGCCTTCACTTTTTCCTTAGTAGTAAATAGTAATTGTATATCAACACAGCCTTCCACTTTAATCACTCTCACACTTACACATCCGCATGCATAATAATATTAGAAGTATCATTAATAGTTATAAGAAACACGGCTTTGTTAAAGAATAACAGCAGCGCAATATAGACTAGGACATAACATATTACCAAAATTTTAGTTTCCAATATATGTATATGTATTGGATGTAGATGTGCATGGCATCAAGTATCAAACAATACCAAACACCTTACTAACCCACTTCTTACAAACTAGAAACAAGAAATCCATGGCTTGTCAACATGGACTTCTACATTGAACAAGCAGGGGTAACACGACAATGGAAAGGATCAATTTTCTCACTTCTCTTTTGCATAAGAGATCATCTTAAGTCAACTATCCATGACAAGAATAAACCTTCACCATTCTTTATTCCAATATACACTTGAGAAGATAAAAACAAAATGCAAATCAATAAGAAACAGATTAGAAAAGGTACAACTAAAAAAAAGAAACAAGCTAACATGACAACATAGTGATTTTGCTCAGAAACACATTAAAAAATATCTATAGTTGCAGACAAGACTGAAGGGTACTATTTTAGCAAGAACCAGCCCCATCTTGCATCAACCACAAAAACCAGAACATTTAAGTGGACATTGTACAAATAAAAATGCAAATGATAGTTAGATAAGTTATGTCAAAATACAAAAGTATCCATTGTTCTCCAGTATTATTATAAAAGATCATGGTGCATAGTTTCCCATAATATTAGAACTTTCTGTTTGTTTGATAATTCATTGTGAAACTCACTGTCTTCTTTCAACACTCGGTGTCACGTATTGTGTTCAAGTAAAAAAATTCAAACATATGAAGAGGACTAGCCATCTTCACACTAACCACTTCTACCATTGACTTTTAAATTAAAGCGCCAATAATGTTCAGTCGTACATGATCTTTGCTTTCTTTTCTTTTCCTCTTTCTTCGTATATCTTCATTCTATAATTTTATGGCGCAATTCGTCTCTTTCTTCTAAAATAGTTTAGTCTCAGGAAAAGAATGGGTGTTATCAACCTAATCAGATATGCTTCCACAAAGAACTTTCAATTCAAATTTTATTGATTGGTGTTATCTCACTGTTATCTTACGATGAGTAGCCCTAGATTGACTTCTTACATTCAGTGTCCAATGTCACTCCAATCAGATAAGATTTTTTAAAGTAAATCATGTTTACCTCAAAATTCTTTAAGACTGTTAATCTAATTAGTTTATTGCACTATAGGGTTCACTAAGCAGCAGGGTGTTTCCAATAAGTATTTAGTCATCTTTATAAAAATTAATCATGCAACCACCGAGCTTTCCATGTTAATCTTGTCTGAGGTGTGCCATGTTATTGACAGAATTAGTGAGGTGAATGCAGATAACAACTGGCAAAAATGGGAGCTTAAATCTTCTCTAGAGTATGGCTAGGTCTCTTGAGAAAATTATGAGGGCTTTCTCTGGAGTTGTCAGGTTAATTGGGATCTAATATGTCCTCCTAGGTAGGAAGAGTGTAGCTTTGGGAAAACTTGCATCTAAGATTTTGATCCCAAAACAAACCAGTGTAAGAAGATTCAGCAATACTGATAAAAATAAATTGTTAAGGGGAAGCTCTAAAATAACCTAATTGCAGAAGTTACACTAGCCAAATAGGTAACTACATCTGCAGGCCCGACATTAAGCGAATAGACAAAAGCTGAAGCACATCATATAAGTATGTTAAGCTTGAGATGAACACAAAATCAGTATATATGCAAAGGCAGTGGTTTTGGAGTCTCTATTTGAAAGCAAGAGATTTTCTTTAAGTTTAAGGGTCACCTCTCATGGAAGCATTTTAAGTGTAGAGGAAGTGAAGTGTCAGTGAAAGTTGTTCAATTGTACCTATAAGTGGAGTGCATTACCTTGGACAAATAGTGAGCAGAGTCCAAAAACTAGGTAGTTGTAACATAAGACGTGAAAGCAGTTTCACGTTTGATTACGTTTTAAGAATATTACTGACTTCTCAAAAGTTTACGCATGTTGTTTAACAGGGTAAGAACACACAACTATGAGTTGTGGCATTTAAACAAGAGTTTTCCCATTACTGTGGGTTGTAAGACTGAGAAGTAATTAAAAGCGAGACTTCCACCATGTGACCTTGAGAACCCTATATAGCATTGCATCAGTTACTTCTGTTCTCTATGTCAAGTGTCAAGTCCCGCAACCTTTCTTGGGGGTTGTGCTTCAATGGCATGCATTGAATGTTATTGGGGATTCATTATGGATGACATCATTGGAGCCCCTTATTTCATATTTCTCATGGATTAGGTGCACGTCATTCTTCTTGAAAGAAGAATTTAGGTAATTATTTATTTGGAAAACAATTAAATTATGAACTTATAAAGAGGGATGTATATCAGGCATTTTATTGCCAGAATCCTCTTCATTGCAATAATATCATCCAATTAATATCTTAGGAGATTCATGTCTTCTATGCCAGGAAAAGTCTGAGAGGAACCGCCGTTTTTAAAGGATGTCGAAAGCCTGCTTTATCTTTTAGCTTCTTGATTTTTGGAGAAACAAGGTACGATTTCTTTCCATTGATTTCTTAGCAGAGTTTTCATTGGGGCCCCATTTGAGGGGTTTTCAAATTGCTAAGGGCTTTTACTGGCAGGTTGTGTTTTCTGTGTCCAACTACTCTTCGTATATTCCGCGGGTACTAGGATGACACCCTCTAGTATCATTGCGTATTATATTTTATCTTAATTATAAAGAAAAAGTCTTTTATTCCATAAAACCCTTACCAAATTCTCCTAGTCTTGGTTATTACATTATCATTGATTAGAGGGTATAAACGCTGCCACCCAAACAACTCTCTTGGCAGTTAAATCATGCCATTGCCACTAAATTCAATAGATGCTATAAAAGGCCCGTCAAAACTATTGATCTAAATGGGAAAAGCCCGTCATCAAATGTGATCTTTGTAAAGTTATATAATTTTCTATTGAAGCAGAACCCCTTTTCTAGTTCTTGATTATTGGACTCTATTTGATTATCTAGACAACGCAAGTAACTAAAACCCTGAGTAACTAATCATTATTGTAAAACCTCATTTAATTTGAACACTATTACTGATAACTTGGATAAAAATGACCGCCCTCAAATATTGGAGTATCCAATTCTTTCATTGATAAACTCTTTTTTTTTTTTTTGTTGCTAAATTTTCATTGATAAACTCTCGTTAATCCATGATATTTAAATTTTTTTTTAAAATAACCCAGACAGATGAACTGTTCACTGGTACATAACTTATTCATCAGGGTGAAAAACAAGAAGAGGGTAATAATATATAAAAATAATAGTATATGCATATGAGAATAAAAAACTTGAAATATTCTGTAACAAAACAGCGAAGGAAAACACATCAAATTCATGAGCACAAGTATTTGACCAAGGAAATATGAGTATACCTGACAAAATTTAGCACCTAAAGCCCGCGAAACCCTGTTTTGCTTCTTTAATCTCTTCTAAAAACCACTTATACACTCGAAAATCAAAGAGTTTTCGAGCTCAATGCACACATTTGATCTAGAACTAGTCGGAAAACTCTATCTAGAGTGTTTGAAGAGTGAGGCGGAGATAGCAAAGTGGGGATTATACCGGTGGAAACCCTAGCTTCGTTTGGTTTTATATGCTGCCGCTGTGGTCTAGAGAGAGTAAAATAGCACATATGCCAAGTGTTAGTGCTGCAAATATAGCCATTCAACACGTCTCCCTCGCGCGGATGAGCAAGCGACACCGCATTCTTTGCCGTTTCATAACTGGAAGCTCTCATTGGAGTCGAAGTAGTAATAGCTTACGTTTCTTTTGGTTTCTACTGAAATCTGATTATCGTGATTTTACATTGATATCTGATTCATATATATGATAAGCAACAAGGTACATTTTGCATTCATGATTCTCATTCTTTCTTTTCTTTCTCGGCTCTCTCCCCATAACTTCCATTTTAATTAACAAACAACCAAAAATAAAATGCAAGCATGATTCACCTTCTTTTTTTATTTTGAATTTTTTCTTATATCAATTGTTCGATTAGAGTTAAGAATATAAATTTTTGAGAATCCAATTGATATTTTACTGGTTCCGTTATCTGTATAAGAGCATATACATTTTTCTAAAGAGACTTGATTATTCTTTATAAATGAAGATTAAGTTCTCACATTTATCATTCGTTCAATAATGGTTTAGTGTGCATATATCAATTTATTTTTGTTGGGGTTTCTTTTTAAAATTATGTGTTAAATTAAAAAGGGTAATTAATTCGGAAATATTTAGTGGAGGTGAAAAATTAATGTTGAGTTGACGTATTTGCCCTTTAAAAAATAACAAAGGATGAACAAAAATACTTTAAATTCTCAAAGTGTTGACGCTAGACCCCATATTACGTTATTTTAAAAAATGTTACAGAGTGGAATGGGGTCCAAATATTAAATTATGGTCCGAAATGGGTAATGATATTTTGGGCGAAAAACTATATACGTATTACATATAAGATTGTTTATCCCATTAAAAAATATATTTTTATCTTCAAAATATCAACACTCTTTAAATAAAATATATTATAATTTTGAAATAACCATATGAATAAAAAACAAGGTACACAACTATTTGGATGGAAAGCAAGCGAAATGTGAAATAAAAATATTTGGCTTTATTAATTTAAGGAGTAAATAATGAATTTTCATTCATACTCTGCATTAATGAAATTTTACCTTTTAGGCTAACTGTTAAAATGCGGATTTATAATTAGTGAGTTTTAATTAATTAATTAACTCATTAGTTGATTGATTTAAGATAAAATTAAAGGTATTTTTGATAGTCTATTACCTAACAATAACAAATGCCCGAGGTGAATATTGCTATACACAAAAACGACTTTTACAAACTATTTATAAGAGAATGATTTTTAGATACACAACTAATTATAAATTTCAAAGTAATAAGATTCTTCAAGGATGACAATTTAATCCCTACGTGTCTATAAATCTCATACTACTATGGAGTGGCACACCATAAGAATAGCAAATTGTTGTTTTTAGAAGTCCGTGAACATAAAATATTTATAAAGACTCCTAAAACAAAGAGTGCCCCTCAATATATTCCCGGCATAATTTGGTAACATGAATTTTAAAGTGATAAGGTGATTAAATCCTCCCACGATAGCACTAATGAGCGTTGACAAGTTTTGGATTTGTATTAGAGAGGGTTGATGGGTTGGTGCGGCGGGTTGGGGTTTGGGGGGGGGGTTCTATAAAAGAAGAATATTTTACATACTTACGATAAGTAGCAGTTAACCATATAATTTGAGCGTAAAGTATGGTGTATAATTTGTATTTTGTTAAACGACTTATAAAAAATACTCTTTGCATTAATATGTGTTGGAATTGTCATCTATTTTTGTGAATTTAATTAATAGTCAATATGATAAGATAATTAATGGTCTTGTTCTCTTATGAGCGAGTAACTGCCTAACTCGTCGGTAAGTTGGCGAGATTTCAAAAGGATAACATATCCTAAGAAAGGCAAACGCAAGGTGTAATTAGACATGATTAATAGCGTGGTTTTAAGTTTTACTAATATATTGAATTTGAGTCAAATCTATGTTATAGTAATTATTATTAATTTTTATTTTTTTTGAGAAACTATGTTATAGTAATTAGAGTTTTATAATTATTATGAAACATTATTTGGTGTGTCGCGTATTTTTATTTTTCATCTAATTTATATGTAATTGTCAATTATCCGTTCTTAAATTATAACAATATACTTTTACAGTAACATTATGTTTGTAAAATTTAAAAAGTAAGGGAAATGACTAATAGAGAAAATTGAGAGAGACTAAAAGTTCCGTAATCGTAAATTTTTTAAGGGAAAAAAAGAATAAAGAAGAATTGATCATATACTTGAATAACATTTTAAAATAACAAATACGTCCATATAGTAATTTATCAAAATTAATTTCATGAGAGTATATTAATACTATACTATTTTTTGCTATTTTCCCCCCAAAATTCATAAACACGATAAGAAAATTAAATTAAGAAAATAATATATATGTTGACAAATATGTAATAAAGTTAGATTACGATCAACGTAAAAATATATGCGATAAGTTAAAATAAATTACAATATAGTCCATTTTTAATTTTTATACATCTCATCTATATATGTGTATATTATAATTATAATTAGGGTAAATACTTTTACAACAATTAATAAGAGTATTTTAATTATATTTTCTTTATTTTTTCTCAAACTCAGAACAACACAGGTAATGGGCACCAAAGCGCGTATCACAATAGCAGAAAAAGCTGTCCTTTCGCAGGAAGAAAAAAAGAGCGCTCTTCTTATAAATTAGTACAATCCCAAACACCATCAAATCCAACCCTCTCGCTCGCACTCTACCACCATTTTCCTAAACTAATATTATCAGTCAACAATGGCATCAGAAAACAGCGTACCCAGATCCGAATCAACCCCCAACCGCAAAGTAGCCTTAATCACTGGCATCACCGGCCAAGATGGCTCATATCTTACAGAATTCCTCCTCAGCAAAGGCTACCAAGTCCATGGTCTGATCCGGCGCTCCTCAAACTTCAACACCCAGCGCATCAACCACGTCTACATCGACCCCCACAATGCCCACATGGCCCGCATGAAGCTCCACTTCGCCGACCTCACCGACGCCTCCTCCCTCCGCCGCTGGATCGACACCCTACATCCCGACGAGGTCTACAACCTCGCTGCCCAATCACACGTCGCCGTCTCCTTCGAAATCCCAGATTACACCGCCGACGTCGTCGCCACCGGCACCCTCCGCCTCCTCGAAGCCGTCCGATCCCACATCGCCGCCACAGGCCGCTACATTAAGTACTACCAGGCCGGATCATCCGAAATGTTCGGATCCACCCCACCTCCCCAATCCGAAACCACCCCCTTCCACCCAAGATCCCCTTACGCGGCCTCCAAATGCGCCGCCCATTGGTACACTGTTAATTACCGGGAAGCCTACGGGATCTTTGCCTGTAATGGCATTCTGTTCAATCACGAATCCCCAAGGAGAGGGGAGAATTTTGTGACCCGGAAGATCACCCGAGCAGTAGGCCGGATCAAGATCGGGCTACAGAGCAAGCTGTTCTTGGGGAACTTGAAGGCCTCGAGGGATTGGGGATTCGCTGGGGATTATGTGGAGGCAATGTGGATGATGCTGCAGCAGGAAAAGCCGGACGATTATGTGGTGGCGACGGAGGAGTCTCATACAGTGGAGGAGTTTTTGGAGGTGGCATTTGGGTATGTTGGGTTGAAATGGACGGATCATGTGGTGATTGATGCGAGGTATTTTAGGCCAACTGAGGTTGATAATTTGAAAGGGGATTCTAGTAAGGCGAGGAAAGTTCTTGAGTGGAAGCCGAAGGTTGGGTTTGAGCAGTTGGTGAAGATGATGGTTGATGAGGATGTTGACTTGGCCAAGAGAGAGAAAGTGCTTGTTGATGCTGGTTATCTGGATGCTCAGCAACAGCCTTGATCTACCACTATTGTGCTACCATTTTGCATGCTGTTTCTCCAATTAGTTTAAATTTCAATTGTAGTTTATGAAATTTTATCTGTTCAATAATGGTTTACATAGAATCTTAGATATGATATTTGTTGTTTCATTTGTTTTGTTTTGTTTTGTTTTCATCTTTCTATAGGGTTCCCATTCTTTCCACTTGAGGAAGTTCATGAAGGTTTTTTAATTGTTGTATTTCAATATTTCAATATTTCAAATTTGTCACTGATCTTTCAACGATTACTTGTTACTTGTAGTCTTGTATCAATTTCCTAATGAAGTGAGAAACCCTGGTTTTATTTAACAAAGGGTCGATAATTTGTGTCCAGCTTGCTTTCCTGTTATGAATAATTACCCCTCTCTCTGCTTCCCTTTTTCTGAATCTGACCAATGATTACTCAAGTAGAACCAACATTCTAAGAAGTTCATAGCATAATTATTCCAATTATAATTTTTTTTTCCCCACATGTGCTGCTGCACCGTTCTCTTTAGAGACTGAACTTTTGGTGGGCTTGTTTATGTTTTGATAACTTTCGAGTGTAATTATTGGGGAACAAGGAAAAGCAAACATTAAAGCAATATGTAGGAGCACCCTCATGTCCTCATGCCATTAAGAGAAATTCATCGTGAAAAGATAAGACAATAAATAGAGAATTGTTAGATATCACTTGCATGGATGTGAATCCATTTACTATTCACGTTAGTTGCCTTGCGGAAAATTCACTTGTGGATTTATCAATTCGAAAAGATATCACATGTTTTCTTGATTCTTGTGTTCCATCTTTCATCGCTGTAAACAAAGAGATGGGTACAGGGAAAAGCTCTTCCCAGATACATTTAAAAGTTTCAAGTCGGGAAAAGCTCTTCCCAGATACATTTAAAAGTTTCAGGTTCAAGGACGGTGTGCTCATATAAATTTAGGACCAGGTGGTTTTCAATCAATTGCCATGAAGTGCAAGAGGTACATAAAGCTACCATGACTAAACAAACATTAGATGGAGAATGACTACTCATGATCAACAACCTCAGGCTCTTCCCAGATACATTCAAAAGTTTCAAGTTCAAGGACGGTGTGCTCATATAAATTTAGGACCAGGTGGTTTTCAATCAATTGCCATGAAGTGCAAGAGGTACATAAAGCTACCATGACTAAACAAACATTAGATGGAGAATGACTACTCATGATCAACAACCTCAGGCTCAGGCATATCAGGTGTATTATCATATCTGAAAACTGTACAAGGAAGAATGAAAAGATGTAGCTAATCTAACTTGGCTTCTGCATTAATTGGGCTTCCTTTCTAACTGTTATCGCATATGTTGTTGCTAAGTCAGCTGAGGTCACTGCAAATGGCTTGAACTTGAGTGATTCAGGTCCATCTGCAGCGATTCTCTTGCGTAAAGTGTCACAGTTACTAATCAACTCAGACAACCTTCCCTTCAGCTCCCCAAGTTCCACCTGCAATGAATGAACTGCATGCAAATTTTTAGTCACAAAAATAATTGAATCATTGCGAAACATGAAATCTCTACTAGGACAACACAAACTAGTATAATTTGTAAAATGATGGATTCAAGAAGGGCCTCTTCTCATCTGTTGCATAATTAGCACCAATTTAGGAGGCACAGATTTATTTTTTATGTTGAGATTCCTAAGGAGATACTGCTGGGCCAAAAATTGTAATTGAAAAATCATTTTTCAACTTTGTAGTAGGAGAAAATTGTATCTGTATATCACGGGTCATTAATGGTCTGCAACCAAGCATTAGGAAGAATGTGCACATTATTCATCGAGAGTTGATCATATCACCTTCTGATAGGTGATTTGAAGAAGTTCTCATCGCTGAGACAGAGTAATTAAACCGTTGGAGAAGTTTAACTGCCAAAGCATCTGCAACTTCTATCTCGTTTTCTACTTCTACCTGTAACAACAATCACCGTATGTATTACTCACAAATACAACTTTCTATAAAGAGGACTCGGATACCGAACCACATTACGTCATTTATCTAGTAAGCATGAACAAAACATTTAAGATCCTTACGAGGTGGGTAAAAAATCTTGACTACGAGGGAGAGGGAGAATCCCCATACAACTTTTAGAATCTCCAAGTACAAATCATTCCACAAAATGATCTAACAAGAGAACAACTAGATCTGAGTGGAAATTTTTTCGTACGAAGTTACATGAGCTGCTGTATTTTCTTCAACCCCATAAGTCAAAGGTGCATGAGCTACATGCACTTAAATTAACAGAACATACAGAATACATGTAAGTTGCCCTTCACATTAGCTTTTTTAATATAAGATACACCATGCGAGCTTCAATAAATTAGGTGCGGCTCCTGGCTATTGATTGGAGCAGGTTGGAGGCTCAAATCTCTTTAAATCTGGACCTATAGTATTGACTCTGTTATAGGAGAGTAGAGAACCAGAAAAATGTTTGACACTGTCCAAAAAGCAACCAAAAGAAAATGGAGCAAATGCCAACCATTTGCTGATTCAACAATGATCATATCCTTGCTGTGGAGAACAGTAAGCATTATATTCACAACTTTTTGGGTTCATTGTAAAAGTAACCCTTCGAAAGTATCCCAACCTGTATACATCTTGTCAGAGCATATCTGGACCCCAAGTCTAAAATCCTAATTAGCACTATAACTATCTAAAATATCAGGAAAAAAGGGACAGAGCAATATTCATAAGAATCTGCTATAAATCTGATATATTCCGTGCCCTGACCATAGGAGAGTTTTCGATGTGCATACACTACTATTCTCTAAAACGCACGCTTCTAATGCAAAACAAACCTGTCTTTTACTAATATTCTGAGCCTTCTCCTCCTGCCAATCTCGGTATATTGAAACAAGTTCCATTAGCACCTTTGGATTTACTGTACCTGCTTCGACCACAAGGAAATAAAAATCAATAATTGGCTTGCCCACCAAATTTTTGGTATTCAATTCGATGTGCATATTTTAGTTATACTGAAAACATGGGAAAGATGGATAACTGGCTTTAATATGGAGAAATCAACTATTGAAGTATAAAAACCTACATATTGGGACCTCAAAACCACCCAAAATAAAAAGAAATTAGATTGCAACATATGCCATGTGTTCATATTACGGGTAAAAAAGGGCGGAGTTTAATGGGCACCATAAATGTGTTCCATCACAACGTAAGGCCTTCACGTTCTTTTTCTACTACTACTTATTCTTCTTCATGAAGTACAAATTTCAGCGAATAACTTTTCAGTCTCAACTTCACTCTCTTCAAATCAACCAATTGATAGATGTGACAGCAACCCACATCGCCCATCCTCTGTACCTAGAGTCCCCCCCCCCCCCCCTCCCTCCCTCCCTCCCTCCCTCTAACACTCCCTTTCTGAGAGAGGGAAACCCTACAACCTCCCATTGGGACCATATTTCACTACCCTCCCTGCAATAAATGAGCAAATGCTGCACTGAATCCTAATACTCTTATCATGTAGCGTTAACCAACATATTCCATTTCTCAAAGGCCATTCACTCCAAATCCCCTCCACAGACCATGGGAAGGTATAAACGGAATTCAGAAACTTGTAATAAAATTCCAACTATTTAAACATGCTTCTTTAAGGGACACTATCTTACCGATACTTCTGTCCTCGCGACCTGACAACAATATGCAGAAACAAAAGAAATAAAAAGAACTCCAGAGGTACTTCAATAGCACAGTATTGAACCACACCTAAAAGGTAATGCCAACATGGTTCCCCCACGATATATTTGTAATCCTTGCTTCTCTGCCCACCCATCAATTCTGTAAAAGTCTCCTGCAAATAAACTTCCTACACTGAATATAAGTTCAAAAGACCTCATATGACCCTCTCCCATTGAGAAACTATGTTCCTATAGAATTTAGCCTATCCCTTTCTAATGCATTACATTGGATGAGCAGGCTCTTATCAGCATTTCCCTACCATTATACTAAAAGAATAAGTTATAAACGGGAAATAATTTCCTCACAAAATGTTTAGTATTTTAGTGCCGAATTATAAAGTAGACGCACATTTATTCCTGCAAAATAATGTTTCAATCTAAATACTTTGAATGTACATAAATATAATTCCCCACTCCACAAATTCACACAATTTTAAAAATTTCAGATAATAGAGTAAGTAAATGAATACTGCCACTCAAGCACAACGATTCATGATGCCTTAATTTGTCAGATGAATGCTAAAGCTGAAGAACCCATAAAGTAATCAACTCAACCCAGAAACTGAAGCAATTACAATAACATTTTTTTCCCTTTTGTTCTTTTTTTCTTTTTTGAGGGTTAATCGAAAAGAATAAAAAATCCATGGTCAGATTTGCACAGTTAACTTTCAAGACTTCAAGTAGAAGTGAAATCTCAATCAAAAAGATAGTGACTAGAATTAGATAATATGATCTTCATCTTCAGCCAAAGCATTTAACCGAAGTTGATTGAGTTGGCCATTCATTTTTAAACTTCAATCTATTGAAACTAGGATTTAGTACGATTACCATAAGAATAGAGAATGACTAAAATTTCTTCCGGTTATTCTATGAAACAGAAATCCTAAGCTCCTAATATAGGCGAGAATGCAAAGAAAAAGAGACAGCACCTCTTTATAGGAGGAATTAGACCTATGACTCTTATTTGAGGCCTATACGTGAATAAGTGGCCTTCCAGCTCTTCTCTGAGTGAGCACTGGATATTGTGAGTCTGACAGCAGAACTCGACAAATCTTATGGGAAACCTCTACATGAAGTATGAAACTTGATAGAATCAGAGTCATAAATCAGAGAACTCAAAATTTCTATGACAGTGTTACTTTGTACTTTTATACTTCAGTCGTAAATGTTCAACATACCAAAAGTTTCAGTTGCAACAGTTGTCAACCTATCCCAATATCGAGATGATCTGGTTAATTTCAAAGTTTAATCTTCAGAAGCCTGATAACAATGGTTGCACGTAAGTTTACCCAATAGGAAGCTGTTCTGTGCTTAGAATTATCCGAGTCAAGACAAGCATCAAAAGCAAAAGGCATACTTTTAGGGGTTGCATATTGTGCTCAATCTAGTTAGCTGTTGAAATGTGTACCACCTTAAACAAATACACAAAATGTGACTCTCAATTTCATATAGTCTATGTTGTAACATTGTATCACATACTATATAATTTATATAGCATAACTCCCAACTTGTCTAGGAATATATTTTAAATTCACTAGCAATGCAACCAACAAACAAGAATTTTACCTTCAAATTTCAAGTCATACTTACAGAACCACGGAGAGACAAAAAATATATTAAAAAACAATTAAAAAGAACACAAGAATTTGAAGCAGATGAGGGTTTCCTAACCAAAATGTCAGTCAAACTTCTCTCTGCGGGAGGTGATTCCAGTATCGGAGATGCCTGCCAAATACATGTGTATATGAGAGTGTATAAAGAATCTATCCTGAGGAGATAACATATTAAGGAATATATAAACTTAAAACTGAAAATTAGACAGAAGAAAGTCACAATTTTGAGGGAACGTAGCCTCTCCATGATGGGATCTACGCTTTCTGATTGCTCAGAGACGGTAGTGATCTCATCGTCACGCCGCTTCACATGACATGAAAAGATGATGTTATCAAAACGATTAGGGCAGAAAACATTTTCTTAAAACAAATTTGCAGGGTTGACTGAAGTTTTACCAGTGAGCTGGAGAGGGTTGATTCCGATGCACCCATAGAGGCGGCGTCGATTCTTTTAACGAGTGAAGTGGGAGATTATGATGACAATAATAAACATTCAGTTGAGATCAGTTTCCGGCGACTACCAGCTCTTAGTGGATATGAGTTTCATTCATCTCCTCAGTACGCCCAAATTATATTGTTAATATTATATTTATATCTATATTTAATTAATTAAATGACTAATCAGCTTATTTCTATAGTAATTTATATTATTCAACAAAATTGATTCCCTAGTATTAATGTTTAGTTGAATTAAGTTTTAAATTATTAATAATATTAATAAATATAAAAATCTTAATATTGATAATATACTCATATCTCTTTGTTTTTTAAGTATTATGAATTTATATAATTTTTAAATTGACTTAATAACATATCTTTAGTTCTATAAATAAGATAATACTCTCTATTTTTGAGTTTTTGATGAAAAAAAAAATAAAAAACTTAAATTAGAACAAAAAATAAAAAGTTTTATTTTTGAGTTTTTAATAGAAAATTTAATAAATTTATTTTTTGAGTTTTAATGAAAAAAATAAAAAAATATAACTTTTATAAAGTTAGTATTCTATTACATGTGATCTATCAATTATAATTATAACTATTAAATTATAAATAAAAGATATACAAGATAAAATTTTATTTAAAGAAAAATTTCATAATTAAATATAAATATTCAAATAAAAGGGGGTGAGTAATATTAATAAATAAATAAAAATGCAGAGGATCATGAAATATTACACTTCCCAGATTCTCACTTTCTCTATCTCTATCTCCTCGCACTCTCTCTCCTTAGGTGTCATTATATATAGTGCATCATAAATAAACATAATGAATACCAGTGAAGGGAATGTTTGGAAGAGAAAAAATCTCTGTTTTGCGGGACAAAAAATAAGAACGGTAAATTTAGTAGATAGGTAATAAAAAAAGATTAAGGACATGTGTTATAATTTAAAATTTATTATAGTTAAGGATAATATAATAATTATAAAAATATTATTTATTTAAAAAAAATTTCGTTTAAGTTATGTCAATTTTGAATTGAATAGTGACTAAGTTTTTATCAATTTATTTTCTTTTTCGTTTATTAAAAAATTCAGAAACATAAAAATTGGACCAAAAAATTATTTTTTTTGTCTATTTCTTTTTTTTTTCCTGTCCATTTTAAAACTAAAAAACATAGTGTAAACGTTGAAAAACAAAGAGAAATGGATAAAACATTGATGCTTGTTCATATTTTGAGTTTCATGAATATATTGATAAGATTTTATCGTAGACTTTTATAAATTCATATTTTAACAACCGAGTTAACTCAATAATAATTTATATTATCCAACCAAATTAATTAGATAGTATTAAATATTTATTTAGATTAATTAATTTTAAAAAAAAATAATTATTGATGATAGATACAAAAAGTTTAACATTATTAAAATACTCATATATTCTCGTTTTTTAAGTTTCATAAATATATCTAATTTTTAAATTGACTTAATAATATATTTTTAATTATATAAATAAGATAATAAAACCTAAAAAATGAAGAGAAATTGATTAGATATCCCATACCTTTGAGTATTTTGAGTTTTATATGAATGCATTAGTAAGATATCAATTATAGACTTTTATAAAATATAATAAATTTACACTAAGTATAAAATAAAAATTTACTATTATTATATATTTGAATAATTATTATTATTATGAGAAAAACAGCCAAGATGACTGAAAATTTATTACGCCTAAATATCCTTTACAAACAAGAGGAAGAAAACAGTGATGAATAAAATTATAATTATAATTATCCTTTACATAAAATTATTAATTTATCAAAAAAGTTATAAAATAACAAGCGAGCAAGGCCCTTGTCTTGCATAGACTAATAAATTAATATTTAATTAAACTCTGTTTAATCAATTAATTTATTCGTTTGTGCAACTTATTTTAATTAATTGCTTATTTCGTAACTTAATTTAAGCAGCGTATTCAATAATTTAATTTAGTGTCTGAAAACTTGGTACAATTTTTCTAAAAACAAATTAAAGTGACATTCCAATAGTAGTAACCTATAAATTTTTATCCCTAAAATACAATAAGTGCTTAGATTATGGGTTTAACATTTAAGATAATTATTTCATTTGTCAATCTAAATATTTATTCAATCTCTTCATTTTACAAAAGAGTGACAAATTAAACTATTAAGTATGTGATGTTGTTTTGTATTAATTTACAAATATATCATAAGGGATATATAGGCAATCCGTTAGGATTAAAATACACCATTTATTTCAAAATATATGATTTAGTTTGATTATACATATGAGATATTCTTAAATGTAATACCTACTTGATTTACTTAACTTTTAACAATAATAAATCTAGTAAATATTATTACTATTTTGAAAGTTAACAATTGTCATAATATGTTGTCAAAAATTACAATAATTCATATTAATTTAAAATTTAAAATATTTTAAATTAACTTAAAAATACAATATTAATATCACGTGTCTGAAAGGGATGAAATCACTGCAACAAAAGAAAAACGCATGGAGGCTAGAGTACAAAAATTAGCTATATAAATTAGCAAAAATAATAAAATAAAAATAAAATTTAGCGATATATATATATCACGATAACCAAATTACTTACATATTATGAAAGAAAAAAAATCATATGATGATCAATTTTATTTAATTAATATCAATCCACGTAATAATGAAAAACATTTTTACACTATAATTTTATTTTGTATTAACTAATTGCTGTTACGATCGTCTCTCTATTACTTGTTATTTTATTTGTAAATTTACCGTTTCAATTATTTGTATTATAATTTTTCTCAATAAATTATAATTTTAATATGTTTTAATCTTTTAAACTACTTGATAAAAAAAAAAGGAGAATTTATCTCATACTATTTTTATTTTTATAACATTTAAATGTTCAATAAATATATTAGAAATAATATCTCTAAACATATTTGTTATTACTTTAAAAAATATAGTTATTATTATTTTTTAAAACATATTTATTATTCTTCTACTCATTTAAAATAGATACACTAACCTAACAAACAAATTAACATAAAAATATTATTTGATATATGAATGTAACATTATTGGATATTATATTTAGAAAGTATAAGGGAGGAGAGTGTACTTTTCTTTTTTGCTTCGGTCACATAGAGATTACCCCTTCTCCAGTCATCCATAGCTAGAGATTCACCGTTAGAAAAAAGAACAATTGCCCCTTCTCTCCCTATCAATTTTCAAATCTCTCTTTGCCAATTCTCCATTGCTAGGGCAAATTATAATTTTTCCCAATCTCTATAGTTATCATCATTCCGGATATATATCAATTATGAGAACCCGAAACGCCGACAAACCCAAACCAGTAACCGCCGTAAAGCAGACACCGCCGGCCAAGAAATCAGCCTCTAAAATCCCTCGGACACCCCCGCCCAAGATACCGATGGAGCTATCTCCTGAACCGTCGGTGACACCTAACTCCAGCGGGGCGAAGCGCGCCTTATCTACTCGAGGGAAGCAGGTGAAGACCAACGAGATAAAAGCTATCCTTACGCCTGAACCAGCAGGTAAATTGAGATTGCACTCACTCGAACTATATCTTTTTTTCCCCTTCTTATTTTAAGGTTTTTAGCGATTATATGATTATACGAGTTTATCAACTATATTAATAATTTAACCAAATACTAGAAGTTATGTTTTTATTTGATTAGATTTTGCATGTCACATTATTTGATTGCTACTTTTTTTTTTTTTTTTACTTTGAAATAATTTACTTTATATTGTGTTACTTTGTTAATGATAGTAAAAATCCGATCTTTCTTATTTTTCTTGGTGTGTTGCCACTTATTCTTTGCATCATAATTTAAGTAGTTATCTATGCACGCATATCTATAGACGCATATTATGAATTATTTACACAAATATACAAGGATATTTAGCATGTTTTAACACGGTTGTGTGGTTTCAAATGTGTACTTGCAGAAGCAAAGGCTTCAGCTGATGCTGTTCAGGTAACTCCAGAAACAAAGCTGGTTTCTGTTAAGAAAGTTACCAGAGTGGTAAAGAGGAAGATTGTGAGAAAGAAAACTCCAACCTCAGCTAAAGCTGCTCCGAGTGATACTCCTAAATCCGGGGATACTGGAAAAGAGAAGGTTGAAGAATCCTTGAAGGAGGGCGTTGAAGATGTAATCAACGAAGGATATGTTAAGAACAAGGAAGTGTTTCATGTGAATGTGGAAGTATCTGAAAATAAGGAAGAACTCCCTGTTGAACATGTTGAAGAATCCATCCAGGAAGATCGCAATGTTACGAATGATGATGAACCTGCACAGATGGACGTAGTTGGTGATCTGCATTCTTTGGGATCAGATGCAGGGATTTCTTTAAAACAAGACCATCCTGTTGTTACAGATGCAGGTATATCTTCAAAACAAGGAGATCATGTTGTTATGGAAGATGTGAAATCTTTAGAGATTCAACAATCCCTTATGGCAACGAAGGAAGAGAAGGCAGAGGAAGTAATTGAGAAAACAGAAATTGTTGAGGAGAAAATGGAGAACACAAGTCAGCCAGTTAACATCGAGAAAAAAATATCTGAAGAGTTGGAAGGAGATGAACCTCCTGAGGAGGATGTGGAACATGGGGATGAGAAGAATGAGGAGCATGCTGGTCTAGACATTCATGAAGAACCTGGCAAGGAAGAGCTTGCAGAGGGCAATGTGGCAGAGCATGGTGAAGAAGCTCAAAGGGAACAGGAACAAGCAGAATTAACTGCTCTTGCAAAGGAACGTAAGATCAAGAAAGAGTTGGAGATATTTGTAGGAGGTTTGGACCGAGATGCAGTAGAAGAGGATGTGAAGAAGGTGTTTCAACATATAGGAGAGGTAGTTGAAGTTCGGGTGCACAAGGATCCCTCTAATATCAAGAATAAGGGGTATGCATTTGTGAAGTTTGCAACAAAAGAGCAAGCTAGCCGAGCTTTGGCAGAAATGAGAAATCCTGTTGTATGCATTGTTTCCTTGTTATTGTTGATACACTCGGTTACTTTTCTTTTATACATCATACAAATATGATTTTCTAATTCTGAGCTGTTGGCAGATAAATGGCAAGCGATGTGGGACGGCACCCAGTGAGGACAATGACACATTATTCTTGGGCAACATTTGCAATACATGGACAAAGGAAGCTGTAAGTTGTTATAATTGTTCACAGTTCTAATATCAAAATTAAGCTCATTGCCTTTAAAATGTGATGGCAGATAAGGCAAAAGCTGAAAGATTATGGCATCGAAGGTGTTGAAAATATTACTCTCGTTTCAGATGCTCAGCATGAAGGCTTGAGTCGTGGTTTTGCATTCCTCGAGTTCTCATGCCATGGTGATGCCATGCTCGCCTATAAGAGACTCCAAAAGGCTGATGTTATTTTTGGTCATCTTGAGAGAACTGCGAAAGTAGCTTTTGCTGAACCTTTACGTGAGCCAGACCCAGAGGTCATGGTGCATGTTAAGTCGGTATTTGTTGATGGACTTCCTCCTCAGTGGAATGAGGATCATGTTAGGGATCTATTTAAAGGTTACGGAGAGATTGAACGAATTATGTTAGCGCGGAATATGTCGACTTCCAGGAGGAAGGATTTTGGATTTGTTGATTTTACTACACACGAGGCAGCAATTGCCTGCATTGATGACATGAACTCCAGAGAATTGGGTGATGGGAACTCAAAGGTATTCTTTTTCCATGATTGATTTAACTGAAATTTTCTTACTTTCATGGTTATCTGGTACGAGTTGCGTTATCAGTAATTAAGGACTGTTTGATAGAAATTGATTTGAGGTCAATAATTTTATTTGTTGTTAAAATGGCAGTTGGAAAGGCCAAAATAAATAGTTTGAAGAATTTTTAACATTTGTTAGTTTTAGTACTAACAGTGGGGATTATATTGTTTTTGCATGTTGCTAGGTTAAAGTGAGAGCAAGGCTTTCAAATCCTTTGCCTAAAACTCAGGCTGTGAAAGGTGAAATGTGTGGTGGGTTCCGAATTGGTAGTGCCAGTAGCAGAAGTCTTCCACATTTTGGTATATTATATAAATTTTTACTCGAGCTCCATTTTTCTTTATGTACCACTTGAATATAACATGGCATGTCACTCACAGGAAGGGGTTTTGGACGAGGTGGACATCCCTTTAACAGGACAAATTTTCAACGTGACAGGGGCTTATATCATAACGGACGTGGTCAAGCTAGTAGAATGGGTTTTGCCAATGATCATGATCTTGATGATTCATTTCGAGGAAGACAAAGTTTTGGGCAAGGTTATCTATTTAATTTCTGATATACCTGTATGCATGAAACACTTGCATGTTATGCATGTGGTGTAGTATTGATGAACAGTTGTTAATCTGTTATATTTGATGTACTACAGGAGGAAGGTGGGGTTCTTTCAGGGGTGCACACCAGGCCTCTGGGGGGGGCACTATGCCAGCAAGATTTAACCGTGATAGACCTAGACATGATGCTATTGATAGAGGTCATGAGAGGCATATGTACTTTAGGAGCCAGCCGGTTGCACCAGAAGAATTTAACAGACCTTTTCTAGGGAGGCATTATGACGATCCCTATCTCTACAATGATAGAGCACACGGGATTAAGCGGCCTTTCTTTACAGTAAGATGCAATTTCTTAAGCTCTAATACTTTTTTTTTTGGTATGGGGAGTAGCAAACAATATTGTTAGGGGTCCCATATTCTGGTGTCATTAGTACATTGGTTGACTACATCATGATAATTGATCATGGAATAAATGTAAATTTTTGAACAACCAATGTAATAATGGCGCATTATTTTGGAATCCCTAGCATTTCACAATAAGAAACCTAGCAATAGAGACAGTGATGTTAGATGTCTTTTGGTGTCCATTTGTTGATTATAGTTTAAACTTGAAACTTTGTTTTGCCTTTTAGGACCAGGTTCCTAATTACATGGAGCCTACTAGAGACAGTGATGTTAGATGTCTTTTGGTGTCCATTTGTTGATTATAGTTTAAACTTGAAACTTTGTTTTGCCTTTTAGGACCGGGATCCTAATTACATGGAGCCTACTAGAGTTCGTCCCCGTTTGGATTACTCTGATCCTGCAGTTTCAATTCCTGGAACTCAATATCGAGGTTGGTTATTTAAATGTAATGCTGTGCTTGGCGTGGTGGTTGTGTATCCTGTGTTCCGCTAGCTTACTCGTTGGTCTTATGTACATCTCTTGGTGTTAGATACTTTTGGAGCTGGCAGCAGTATGTATTTACATGATTACTATGGTTCAGATGTAAGTACTCACGGCTTATCTTAATATGATTCAAATATTATATTTATAATACTCATTGTAGGCATTTCATATTATTTTACAGTATGGTGGAGACGCGTATTCATCTTTTTATGGAGGTGATCGCCCATATGGTGGTGGCTATTATTAATAAGCTAGAGGCATTTGGTAAATATAATTTCTCTGCAATTATAATAAGAGTTCTGGATGACATTAATTTAATTGTTATAAGGTTATTCTGTTATTGTGTCAGGTTGACATGAGGAGCTAGGGGTAGGATGAAGATGAACCTTGCTCAATGATGGGATGTGTTTTGCCGCTCAGAAGGAAAGCTGAAATTAGTTTCTTCCTTTGTGCATCTTCATGTTTTCGTTTATATCACTACTTAGTCCTTCCTCCTTTCCTTGCATTATCCACCATACTTTCCTCTTTTGTTCTCATGTTCAACTTCCAAAAAATGCCTCGTTAACGGTCTAGGTTAGGTTACGACTCTGGGAAGGGTCTTGATATAGTTATCTATATATAATATAAGATACAGTTCTCCTTAGATACTAGTTCTATTTATTCTAAATAGGAAGAACGAGAGGATATCGAAGTTTGGGCTGTTGAGATGAGTTGCAGATATCGCTTTCCTTCCAATTTTCTTATGAACTGCATTGGGTCCAGACATTTTGTTGATCTTTATTTTAAAGCTTGGTGGAAAAATTTGTGTTTTTTTGTGGCATCTTAAGTGAAAGTTTTCATATCAAAGGTTTTTGTTTTAACTGGAGTAACTCAAATTGTTGTAAGTTCGAGACTATTTGGAGATTACCATGAACTTAGGGTTGAGAGATATGAATGGTTTCAAATACCATATGTATTCGATATATTAGCTGAAATCCTAAATTTGAAGGTATATGGTCTATGGGGATGAGGTTTTCCAAAGTAAATCTGAGGGGCATTTGTAGTTGATACTGAATTTTTGTTATTCTATTAAATAAATAGTACCTCGGGAGCAAATAAGTTTAATTTGGATTTGGATGTGACCCCATATAATTAATTTTCATGGCTGATTCAGTATCTGACAGGAACTTTGGAGTTATGTTCTTAAGTTAAGTAAATACATTTTATATTGAGCTATATATGGCACTTTTTTTCAGTACTATAGCTGTGTGTGCCTGGTTTTCTCTTGTTATTCCCAATTCCAAAAGATTTGTTTTGCAGTTCAATGTTGATGATTTTTCCAAGGAGTGTATCTGATATCAGCCGAGCCAGTTAAATGTAGTTTGATTCAATAGTAATAGGAATCTATTTTTTTTCTAGATCAGGCACTGAGGGAGACAATTTGGTGTTGTACTCATATAATTTCGTTACCGTCAGATGTTGAGTTTCTAGTGGTGTTACAGTCGGTTGGTTTAAATTCCGTCATCTGATTTTAATTTCTCCCGTCACTGCTGGTAGTGCCCCCAATTGACTTCGGATCTGATCTTAAAGGAGCTCATTTGGTTTTTAAGTTGAGGACCTCTCTACGTGAACTTTCAGTTGCTTAGTTATGATTTATTTTTTATGCTTTGGACATGTTTTATATCTTACGGGTTTCATTGTTTCATAACAGAATTTGATTTAAATTTTTTCTTGGTGACTTTTGAGGCTATAGAATGTCCACTAAACATTTCTGTGCTACTCGACTGCTCTAAAGGTAAAATCTAAGAAATGTCCTATTAAGAATGGCGATAATAATGAATTTCAAATCTATATTTTAAAAATTAGGTGCCTACCATCAAAGTAACTTAGTTTTCAAGGGAAGAAAAGCTTAGGGTAATTTTGTTCCCTTGGTTGGTTCAAATTTTTGTTCACTGCTATAACTTTTGGGGCTCCCCAGCAGTTGACTGGGTGTTTTGAGCATGCTTTGGAGAATGTAAACTTGCAGGAATTTGACCTTTAATAACAGTGATAGGTATGGTCTTGCACCTAGGTATAGTCTTGCAACTGAAAGCGGGGTTATCCAATTTTAATTTACACTTTTGGCTTGTTGGAAGTATTAGTTTATTATATTGGTCTGAAACTATTTTGTTGGAGATTTAGGCCCGTTTTCTTGTCCAAAATGGGATACTTTATGTATATGTGATATCTATTTTGGGGTTTCTTTTTTGAGAAAAAGAGGGGGGAGTGAGGGAGGGTTGTGTTTTCTGTTCTAGTATAATCTCTGCTCCTTCATAAATCTGTTATTCACATGGTTTGATATTTATACTTTATAGCATCTTATATTTCCATGTTTGGAGCCCAACTGCTTCTAGGTCTTTAGGTGAAACCTGAAAACTGGGTGACATGATTTTACATTTGGAATTAGGGAAAATGGAAGTTGAAAGATGTCCTGATGATACCTTGCAAATTGAGAAATAGTTCTAATTATTTTTTATTTTTTTTAATTTTAAGAAAGAAGCAAAAGTATAATTGTGATCTTGATAATTTTGGAAAAAATGCTATTACAAAACAGAACAGTTCACATACATGTTTAGATTGTGAAGTTTCTCTTTCTGGACTACCATTTTGTTTGAGGGTACTAGATGAGGTGACATGGTTATGGTTGTAGGTTCAGCTGTATTTGACAAAATATAAAAGATTTGAGCTGAAAAACGTGTCTTTTCAGAACTGTATGTATTCGATATAAACTGCCCTTAACAGATGAAGATTACTTGATAAATCTGTGTGATGGTTGGGGTCGATTGCATTAGCAGATGAATGTTGGATGTTTCAGGAAGCATGAAAATGCTTCGAGTGATTAGTTCTGCTAGAATTGTCTTAGTGGATCTTTTTCAGAACAGATATTTTTTGAGGTGTTTCTTTTTTGATATTTTAGGGGTGACTTATCATTTGATGTCAATGCGGGCGTCTGTCTCGATTTCTTCCTATCCTTTGGTTCCCCCCTCTTTTGAACATGGCCTTACATTCCCCCCTCAACCACCAAAACAAAACAAAAGGTTGTCATTTTGATCCTTTTTCTCCCCTTAGATTCTCTTTCGCAGATGCATTGAATCATTTTTAGTAAATCTGTTGAATCCAGGTCTAATGTAAAACATTATCATCTCATGTTTATTTATGGTTATCGAAGTACAATTAGCCAGATGAATATGTATTTTTTTAATTTTTATCTATTTATACTCATTTGTGGGATGGTAACGTTAGTTCAATACAGTAATTTATTGGTTAAATGTTCATTTTTTTGGCTTTACATTGGAGTTTATTTATTTATTTTTATGGTGACTGCCTTGTGATATCTTTTCTAGTCAGTGGTGGGATGGCTGTAGATGTTCAACACAGTTGATTTTTGATAGATGCGTGCAACAGAAAGAAAGATCAGAAAAAGAAAAAAAATAATTTCAAATGCTTTGATGTTTTGTGGTATTCGCTATTGCCATCATCTGCTTCATGATTTCAGCTACTGCTCCCTCCCTTAATTTTTCAAACTATTCTTACAACTAGGTTTCGACAGTTGTAAGATGAAGGTCTGAGTGTGTCGCTACGAACGAAGAGGCTTATTGTTATTTTTGCTTATCAGTGTAGTTATTGTTTTTAAGCCCAGAGCTCGAGGACGGGAGACGAAAATTAATGCAAGATAAAGATGAAAGAATTGACAATCGTTACTTGCTTTCTTAACATCCATTCTATTACAACAAACTTTTCATGCAGATTACAACAGCATTTTGCCAGGAGTTTTGTTTTGTTCAATAAAGTACCTGTGGAAAAAAGAAGAAGAGATTTGACTTATCCCTAGAAGGTAATCAGAAATGTAAAACATAATGTAATCAGCATGCTATCTTGCATCTAAACCTGTGAAATGTATATCCATAAGCAACCTGTTGCCCTCCATACCCTTGCAAAAACTATAAGTGACACTGGCTTTTACTTGGTGTCCAACTCTCTTTGCGAAATTGCAAGCTATTTTACTGTGCTGTATCGATTTGTGCCGTGTTTAGCCCAATGGTCCTTCAAATCAAGTGGACTGGACAGGTCATAGCCTTCCTCATGAAGTCGATTAAGCAATTTACTGAAGGCACCTCCACTCATCTTTCTGCCACCAACTCGGGAATATCGCTTGTTAGACACCTGAGGTAAGGGATACATTGACATGGTGGTCGTGCAGCAGGCAGATTGCCACCCACCATTCCCCCACTTATAGCAGGGCTGGGGTACTCCTGTGCAGGAGCAAACAGGAATTGGCATAGCAGAATCATCAAAATTTACCTGGTTCAGCCCCAAACTATCCTTCCAAGCAACCTCCTGTCTATCCAGGTTCTCATTGACACCTAAATCCTGTTCAACTTTGCACACATATGATGTATCAGTTTCCTTGTTCAGACTTTCAGCTCCTTTTTTGCTCACCCTCCGCGACTTTGCTGGCTTTCCTGAAAATTCTTTATCCACCTTTATTTGCTTGACCTTTCTCGGCTTAGCAGCCTCAGAAGGAACTTCACTGATCTGAAAGGCATCATTTGTCAGAATTTCTCTTGGACTATATTCCGCTTCAGGGATGTCATACATTTGATGCACTTGCTGGTCATGGTGGATGTTTTTAGGTCCGCGTCCAACTCCATTTCCAGTGAAATTAGGGGGCATATCATTGTCACCCGCTGAATTCCCCCCGAAACGGAGAGTAGCGATAGCTGCATCTCGATCCTGCATGGCAGAGTTCCGCTCTGCAATTGCTGCATCCCGCTGCAGCATCGCCATGTCACGCTCAGCAAAGGCCCTTTTTCTCTCATCCAGCGCCATATTGCGCTCCCGGATGGCAGCATCCCTCTCAGCCATGATGGCCATGAAAGTCTTTATGGTCAAGTGATTGTGTTCCTATATAAACATCCAAACCAAATACATGTGCTATTCCATGCAATTGGAGAATAAAGACTAAAATTCGAACAAAAGTTCCTCCAAGGCATCCTTCTTAAAATCAAGAAATAAAAGAAAAGCTTCAAGGTAACCCAAGTATAAACACTTGAAACTGTTCAGATAATCAGAAGACACTTTCATCATTCTCATGCAATTCCAGATATCTAATTAAAAATTCATATCAGATAAACAGTAGTGGTGGCTTTTTCTGTTTTTGAAAGCATAAAGTTATCTTAAGTAGCTTACAATACATATTATGCCCATTTGTTTCCGCTTAAAATAATTCTAAAAATGTGAATTTTGCCAAGTAATAATTGATTCTATGTACTTGCCGAAATAATCAGGAACCTTGGTTTGTATTAGCTCAAAATGCAATTATTTCAACAAATTATTTTCTGCGCAAGATATATGACAAAAAAATAGTATAAATATTATTTAGGAGTATTATAGTTATTGTAATCTTTTCTGAGTGTATACGAGTCTAATATATATCATCTTTAAAAAATGATTTTGGAAAAATCCAAAAAAAGGCATGATATTTCTTTTTACCCAGAATCACTTAAGTTTACCCTAGAAAGCTGAAACAGACAACCCAGAATCAAGTATTGATTACAAAAAGCACTAATCAGAAAAACAAGTTGAAACAAACAGGTTCATCATCATGTAAAGAACATATCAAACTACTATAGGAAGTTTAAGATCATACCATCTCTCAGTTAAAGGGCAAGCTCCCCAAACTGGCCACTCCTGCTCAGCAATGAATAGCACTTTTAGTTGAGTCTAACAAAGATACAAATGCAGATTTATATTATATGGAGTTATGGCCACGGTTGATGAACTATAGTTTTAAAATGCTGGACAGAAAGGTAAGTTTTAAAACACAGAATAAATTAGTTATTTCAGTTGGTTAGCAATTAAGAGTTGGGGGTTCCACATCACCTGATCTTAGAATTCCAACTCTTCAGTTAAAACTTAATTGACACTCCTAACCACCAAAGTAGCCTCAACCTTGGGCACAAGTGTAATAAAAGTTTGGCAGACTAAATCGTTATTTGATTATTTGTCCAGCACTTCCAAACGCAAGACAGGGCACATAAGGTGAGATTTTCCAATATAACAGGATGCTAATCTCAATAATTTTCTTCAATATACAAGTATATAGAAGAATGCCAAAGGAACCAAGAGCAAGATTATAATTCCCTGTTAGAGTATCTAACAGAGGCAGCATCCTCTATTTATACCCCATCCAACAAGAAAGCATAAAGAAATGATAGGGGAACTAAGCTGCAAAAGCTAAATCCAATAAGGAATGTCCCCAACGTATATTTAACAGAATAAAATCATTCCGTTCCATTAACTCTAAGATTAACTAGATTACTAATTTCACAAGTAGCAAGTAAGCCAAGCTAGTTCAACAAAGCAAAACAAAGGTTTTGAATTTAAAAAAAAAAAAACTATGCCGCTACCAAGTCCCTCCTGAGCTTCTATGGTAAAAGATAGGGACTTTCTAATGATAAACAAGTCAACGGTAAGACATTTGCAATTTATTGGAACAAAAATGCCAGATAAAACCCAACTAAACACTGACCACCAAACATCTAAAGAATCTCTTGTAATAATCAGGATCAGAGGTATCGGAATCAGCAACATAATACTGGGCATCTAGATATAAAGAACAATTTAGAGTTTGTTTAGCTCCAAAATAGATAATACTATCTATCGCTAAAAGCTAATCGTGCCACTAGTTTGAGCTTTGGCACAGCAAAATTTAATTAACAACAAAAAAGAATCAGCAGCTCATCAGACATGAGAAACAAACGTGATGACAGAGATCGGACAGAAACATAGATTTTGATATACACCCCATAAAGTTTAGGGGTCAAATCGAAACATACAAAAATTACAAACCATGAGCTAAGAAATGAGGAAACTAGAAAGAGATTGAAAGGATAGAATGTAGAAAAATAAGTATAAAAAAATAAATCAAAGAGTTGATGATGCTTACCGGACGGAGAGAGGGAGGAGATCGGACAAGCAGGGGAGCTGCTTCTTTTCTTGGTGTTTGGCAGATCAGTATAGAGAGTTATTGGGGAAGATGCCTCCGTTCCCATCTACATTTTTGCAATTTGGGGACAGACAGATTGGGACAGAGGGGGAAACGTCAGCGTTTTCTTATTCTAAACGTTAAAACAACGCCGTTTGGAATTTTGGGATCAGGTGCTGTCCTCCCTACCGGGCCAGCTGCAAGTTGTCTTGTCTTGACAAACACGTCTGTTTTGGACCGCGTTGCTCTGTAACTGATGGCAGGTGAGGTCCGACTCCAATTTAACACAACTTGATTATTACGTTCTTAAATTAATATGAGATTTATTAGTTACTTATTTAAGAGAAATTTAGTGAATATAATAAAAAATTCTTTCTGTTCCACTAAAATTTATTAATATTAATGATATATTTTGTTTTATTTACACTCTTAAGAATAATAAGTTGGTTGCTCGACAGTTTGATCCAATAATCAAATTATAATACTAAACTTCAGATAATAATGTCATTTTATATTAGTATCATTAAAAAGTAGACTTATTTTGTGAAACAAAAATTTTAATAAATAGAATTCTTTTTGTAGAACGGAGAGAGTATTTTTTAAAACTATTAACAATCCTATATTATTGTAGTAATCAAATTCCCTTAATTATTATATTGTAATTCATATAGTTACTTTAATTCTTTTAAATAAATAGATTTAAAAACATATTTAAAACTTGTAAAAAATTTGTAGATTACAATCAAATTTAACTTACTTTTATGTTGCACAAAAAATTACAACCCTAATATCATACTCTCTTTTTTTGGCACATGACATCCTCACATGTTTTTTTTAATAAAAATTATCATTGTCCTCTAGAATTTGATTATTCCTTTTCAGGATCAAACATTAAAGTGTTTCTTTTTCCAACCCCCCCCCGAGGGAGTATACGAAGCCTTTACTTTGACCAGTTAGTTTTCCCTTAGAATTGAAGCAGAGTTCTTTCTTCAACTGGCCGGAGCCCTAAAATTTTCCTGAAATTCGCTGGTAGCACCGCCTTGTGCTTCTCTTCCATGTACTTGGCGATGGCATTGAATTTTGGAGCGTGAATAGTCTCATCGGTGTTTGCTTTAAACTCGATTGGCTCCTTTGCTTGGTTGGCATCAACCTATGAATGTGAATGGTCTCAAATTATTATAACTCTATGAATGTTATACAAACTTTTAATAATATGAGAAAGGGATATATACACATTTATTAATTTATAATATAAGAGCATTTCTAACAATATTTTGAAATACTCAAATAAGTGATTCATATTAGAAAAATTATTTTCAACAGTCTTTTTAACTTTAGTCATTAAATTTACAATCTCATTATCTCTCGTTAGAACTGGTAAGTTGACCTTGTCTTTTCAAAATATTTATTTTATTTTGAGAGAATCAAAATCATATGAAAAAGACTAAAAATATTTATTTTGCTTGATGAGTTTGATGTACAACTTATTTTAAAATTTAATATAATTAATTTTTATTTATTTTATCTTAATTAAATTAAAAAGACTGATAAAATACAAAATATTAAAATAATAAATAATACTCTTTAAATTATCACATAAGTCAATAAATTTTAATGTAAAAATTTTTTTTTGCTATTATTATAGGAGATACTCTAAGTCTATTAGATACAAAAAAAAAAATTCCCCAAATTTTTCTTGAATATATATATGTGCACAACAGTTCCGCGCACATGACACACAAATCTGCAACACTTTCTCTCTCTTATTTTTACTAGTATTTTATTTTTGATAGTGTCTTTAGCCTTGAGGTGTGCAACTGGATGTGCATATAAATATACTTTTTTTTATTCCTAATCCTAGCTAGATTTTAGAATCTTATCTTACATGAAAAGCTCATCAAAGAAAGATGTACGGGTTGAATAGTTGGTGCCATAATATAAGAATAAAAAAAATGTTATGAGACACAAATTATATATAAAAAATTGTGTATTAATAATATATATAAAATTAAAAATTAAAAAACAAGATCTATTATTAAATATTTTATATATTTTTATTGATATGTAATATATAATTTTATATATACTCTTTGTATGTAATTTATGTACATAATATTATTCATATATAAACCATTGTTCTCTTAAAAAAGGACGCCAGCCTGGTTTAGTCAATCATTATACTGATTGCCATCCTTGTCCCATCTTCTTCTCCACTCTTTCAGTCTTCCTTTTTCCACAATTTCCTCACATTCCGAAGTATGAAAACAATTTAGTTTTAAGCATTTTGTTGGCCCATAAGCTCAAGTACGTATGCGCCCCAACCAAACCTGAAATAGCATGTGTAACATTTTGTTTTTGGGGTCCATCGAGTTCAACAATCACAATATATAGAGAAATTATATTAATTTATTTGGCACTCGTAAATATTGTTTCTGCACTCATTTGATGGAACGTGATTGGTTAGACATGTCCCAATGGTTGAAAACTTAAAAAGTTTTAGTAAATATGACAAGAGATACTCTCCTTACTACACAAAAATATATATATAGGCCTATTTATATATTATTTACAGTAGTACTAGCTATAAAATGAATACATTAATGCTCACAATTTTGATCGATTTCATAATTTTAGTATCATAATTTTCAGGGATATATATATATATATATATATATATGGAAAAAATGTATGTACACAATTGTGTAGTGCACAATCGGTTATGACGATCAATTTTTTGAACTATACCGACGGTTCAACTGTCGGCATAGTTATTTTTGGGCTATACCGACAGTTGAATCGTCGGCATAGCCCAAAAAAATCGTTCCATAGCCGACCGTGTATTACACAGTCGTGTACCTCTATATTCCTTTATTTATATATATATATATATATGTGAAATAAAAATAGATCCTTAATATTTGCATTTTATAAATTGAACTGTATATTAATTCTTACGAAACAATCAAGGGGATTAATAATTTTATATATGCCAAGGTAGAACAGGGTGAAGTAATCATGCTAATGAAATATAATAATCTAAAAGATTAGCTAGACGGCGTCTTAGTAGGGATGTAACGAAGCATCAAGTGTTTGTTCGAACATGAAAGGTGTAGTAATTAGGATGAAAATGAATTTAATTAGAATGTGCCCTCTAAGCTAAGTTAATTAATTCTGATTGTCTTTAGGCTTGGAACTTACAGTCTATGGTGGCAATTGAGTTTTACTTTACATCATTTCAAGCTTGAACATTATATATATATATATATATATGATCTGCACAGTTGTACTCTTTAATTCTTATATCCGGTACCGGTAGTTCATCTAATCGTCTTGTTACTTGGGTAGGCATTGTGCAATTTTGCTAATTAAAGAAATTATAACAAAAATATATATATACAATTTATTATTAACCCCAAATTTTATAATTTAGTAATAAAATATGCTTTATCAAGATAAAGTAACCCGAAGGTCAAACAAGATAGGAAAAGAAGGCAACAAAAAAATCTATGATAAATGTGTACCATAAGAAGTGCCATGAATCCAAGCATAGTATTCCTTGATGTGGAATTTTGAATCATAGGCCCGCAATGCCCAAATTTTACTATATATAATGACCCATGTAATAATGGGTATAATGACTTAATATAAAAATGGTGAGATCCACCATTTTATATTTTGGCAAAAAAGTGGTACCAAACTTAATTTTAAAAATAATCACTACATGAAAAAAGCTTATTCCGTCGGAATAACATTATTTCCAACAGAATATTCTGTCGAAAATTCGGTCGTAAATAAACTCGTCGGGATTAATTTCGTCGATAATTTCGTCGAAAATATGTAATTATTTTTGACGGAATTTCTGACGGAATTTCCGTCGAAAATATGTTATATCCCACGAAAAATTCCGTCATAAATAACTTTTATTTTTTTTAAAAAAATACCAATCATATGACCTGTACTAATCTTTGAAACATTTCCGTGCATTTTTCTATATTCTGGATAGTTGTCAACAAATTTAGTTATGTCTTCTACATAACTCAAAGAGTTGACGATTAAACAATGTCCACACTCCACAAAAGCAATACTTGTACAAGATTGATAAATGAACAAATAAATAATAGAGATCTTCAGGCACAAACCTATTGTCTGGATATTCTGGTTGCTTTTTGCAACTTGCTGAAACTCATCCACCATCCTCTTTATACTCATTCCAATATCTCTGAAATCTTATACATATTAGCTTTAAAAAAGGCATCTTGTTCAGATGACATCACTACCTCCTGTAAACATAAACACCAATAAAAGGATTCATTATTCATGGAACATATAGATAGTGCAAGGATGCCCTTTTTTATTCTTTTGGTGGTTAGTAACAAGGAGAGTAAAACTTAATCTGTTGATCATTCGAACACATATGGAGTACCACTGCTAGATCTAAAATTGGGAGTAGCAGTCGCCGCGCACCACCGCCGCACTAGATCTGAAAATCTTAAGGTTTATCTATGGAGAAATTAGGAGTTTAAGGCTAAATCTAGGTAAATTAAGAGTTAAAAAGAGATGAGAAGTGGAGATAACTAAGGAGATGAGAGAGGAAAGAATGAAGCCTGCAGCAAGCCCGCAGTCGCTTGAGAGCAAAAGGGAGAGGAAATAATGAAGTTGCGTTGGTGGTTCAGTGTATTAAAACACATAATATTATTTCCGACAGAATTTAAGCTTATTTCCGACCGAATTTTCGTCGGAAATATATTTTTCGCAAGCGCGAACTTTGGCGCCACCATAATTCACTACAATTTCGACGGAAATATTTCTGTCGAAAATAATTTCGTCGAAAATAAACTATTTTCTTGTATTCTTGACGGAATTTTGTCGATTATAAATTATGGCCGACGGAATATTCCGTCGAAAATAAATTATTTACGACTGAATTTAGTCCGTCGAAAATAATTCCGTCGGGATTAGGTGTTTTTCTTGTAGGGAATTAATTTAACTTTAAAAAGTTAAAACTGAACATTTAATTTGGAACGAAATGAATATAAACTAAGTGATATATAATTTAATATCATGAAAAATTATTGTGCCAGTTTATATAGTTACAAAATAATATTCGAAAGACTGAATTTAAATTAATCTAAAAAAGGTTGTCAAATAAAATTAGTATCAAGCATAAACAATCATATATAGTTAATCAAATATACTCCTGTATTAATTGTACTAACACTTTGAGCAAGTTTTTGCGAGTTTAGAGAGATCCGAGAGATCTAGGAGGGGAATTGAGGGCTGTTTCAGTAGTCGATCAAAACCATGTATTATATGGTTACAAGAAAATATATGTTGCATGATCAATCCACCCTTGAAAATATATATTAATTGTAGTAATATTAATATGAATTAGCTGCTGCATGCATGCACCGATCGATCTCTACTGATCTTATCATTTGTCAAATGTGCAAATTCCAATGTCACACGATGAGTCCGAGTTCAACAACTCATTTAACTTAGTACCATCTTCATCACTACCACTCTGCAACAGCAGCAATGCCATGTCTGATGAATAAGTCTCATGTCCCCCAAAGCTTGACAAATTACCATAACCTCCTCCTTGACCACATCTCTCCTCCTCTTGACTCAACTGGGAAGCAACAAACTTGTCAAGGTCCCTCCAATCTGTAGCCATTTTATTAGTATCATTATTTTTGCACCGTTTAGAGATATGCTGTTCTTCCTCATTTTTTTCGGATATTAGTGATACCGACGAGCTTGTTGGCCTTTTTAGTGATGGAAGAGATGGGCTTTGTAGTTGTGGAAGCGGAACAAAATGATGATCAGATTGCGAGAATATCAAATTTTCTGCTTCTACTTCTTGTTTGCACATGAAGTTTTGGTTTAAGAAACTTGAATGCTGCTGCCTTGTAATATAATCAAGCGGAAGCGGATCAATTACTGAGGTGACACTGCTGGGCTCGTCATAGAAATAGGTCGAATCCCATGTTTCCATGTTCTTCGTTTGTCTCGTTGCTCGCTTCTTAAATGCTCGACATACCACCCACCCTTCTTCCTGCAAGATTGTGAACATTACTCCCTTCATTCTTTTTCAATTGAAGTTTTAGGAGAAAATAAAAAAATATAATTAATATTTTGTCTGTTCGACCAAAATGGACATAAAATCTCAATACTACACTTCTAAAATTTATTAAAAAATGAAAGAGACACAATTAGTATTTAATGTATAGATAATATGAGAAACTAAGTCGTCATTAATTCTTCCTTAAAATTTATAAACAATAAATTAAAAAAAAATCACTCTTTAAAAAAATAGATAAAAAGAAATGAAAAGAATAAAGTAAAGAACAAAGTAAAGTTTCAAAAATTGAGATGCCAACTACCTAATTGTAGTAATGGAATAATTCTGTACGTAACTCATGAAATACTATATATAATAAAGAATAGGTTAATATCATAAATATTTTGTGACTAGGTAATTCTGTAGCTCATGAATTAACATATATAATTAGGAATAGGTTAATATTATAAATATTTTGTGACCAATGCTAGGCGTTCAGTTTTCTTTTTGTTTACTAGAAGGTACGCGCGTAGCCTAGGAACAGAAAAAAATATGAAAAGGGAAAGGCAAAATTATAAAAGTAGTCAACTCTTATGGTTTTCTCTTGGGTTTAATGACTTTTTTTGCCAGTCAAAATAAAAGTAGCTAGAAGAAGTACTCAGAGGAGGTCATAATCAATTATACGTGGTGGAGAATTAAAGAGAGAGCTAGAGCTGGGTTGATGCATGCGGATTAATGAATGCTAGGTAGGTAATTAAATAATCATATTATATATATATATATATATATATACCTGTGGAGGAGCGTTGTCGTCAGATTCAAGCCTGTACTCATGCATGATCCAATCAGTTTTCTTGCCATTTGGAGCCCTGCCTTTGTAGAAGACCAGAGTTTTCCTCATACCAATGAGTTTAGATTTGTCGTAGACGGATTTGTCTCTTCCGGTAGCCTTCCAAAAACCTGCCATGGTTGCTCTATTAGTCCTTGTCCCCGTTGGATACTTCTTATCCTTGTGACTGAAGAAATACCACTCATTCTGCTCTTCATATCCGATTCGACATCTCTCTGCACATTAATCAATTAATTACACTACATAATTCCCATGGTCGATCCATCATCACTTCTATACATTATCTTTTTATATACGAAGTGCTAGCTAGCTAGCTGGTATTATTTGGTTTCGATTTGTTAAAACTTAAAAACTAATGCTTTTGGAAATCATGAAATTATGGTTAAATAGATCATAGCTAGGCTTATTGTATTACCATATATATATATATATATATATATATGTTAATTGTAGAAACCCTAGTATATAAGGAAATTTAATTAAGACAGATCAAATATATGTATTTTAATATACCTATGAGATCCCATGGCTCAATTCTGTAAAGATCAATATCTCTGATAACATCAAGATCAATTTTTTGTGAAGCAATCTTCTTCCACAGATAGTATCCTACAAGCTCCTCGTCTGTCGGATGAAAACGAAAACCGGGTGGAACGCATGATTCCATTGTGTCCATCATTTCGACGGATCTACTGCTTAGTTAATTCGATCTGCCGCATCAATTTCACCACCACTTTCTTTTACTCGATTATCATAAAAAATGATAGAAAGAGAGAACATGTATTTATATATAATATATATAAACTTCAAACGAAAAAGGTGACAAGTGTTATCACAGATAACGATCAACTCATTTGGTGGTAAGTAACTCTCAGGTTAAATTTTATCTCTACAGGGAAATAAGTGCGTGTTATATAAAGAAGAAAGAGATGAAAACGAAAAGAAAACCAAATAATGAGCGGGCTTTGTGTTTTTGATGAAAACATGCACGTACAGAGAGAGAGAGAGAGAGAGAGAGAGAGAGAGCTTAGCCCACTTTGATGTGCAGGTTTGGAGAAATTAATGGACAAGTAGAGGTATTTGCTAATGATGTTCGCTTGTGCTGGCGAATGGTATAATTGATACATCAACAACGGGGTCTTTATCACAATTTTATAAGTAATTATAAAATAAATTAATTAACTATATCCGTGCTTAATTAAGAAATGAGAGAATTAGGATATGATAATTATCCTAGTTCTTAATTAATAATAGTACTTTAATTAATAATTATTGAGAATATATATATATATATATATATATATATATATATATATATATATATATATATATTAGAAAAATATTAAACGTCTCAAATGATATATCATAATTACATTAATTGAGTAAATTTATTGTAACTGACTATATTATAAAATATTTTTTTATCTTATTCAATGTTTTATACCTAATAAAAAAATTTGAGAGTAACATTACCTACATATAGATTAATTGGCAAAAGGAGAAGCTAGATAGGCGGATGACGTTATCCAAATTGAGCACGCGTACGTTTGGGTTGAAAGAGGAAAAAGTTGAGAGGAAGCAAAAAGGCGACCAGCGTTTCCAAGCCTGGAAGCTAGAGGGGGGCCTGCAGGAAAAGCAAACGAAGAGAAATTAAGAAAAAGAGAAAGACATCATTCTCTTCTAGTCATATCTTCTTCGACGTAAGCGGGGGACTTTTGCAGGCTTAGTTTTAATGGGCTAAATATATATATATATATATATAATCCCTGGACTGGCAAGAAATTTGAAGGGTTTTGATAATTTCCACAATCGAAAAAAACCATAAATTATAAGTGCAACTACTGCTCTACTAGTTTTCAACTTTATATTGGATTAGGAGTTGTCCTCTCATTTTTTCCCACTTTCTGAAAAGCTGCATCTGTTGTACACGTTGTACAGATGCATTCATATCCGAACATATACAAATGGAGCTAGATATTATATATATAGAGAGAGGTTAATGGGATAAGTAGTTTCATGGTTGGAAGAGAAACAAGTAGTGGTGAAAGCAAAAAAGAAGATGAAACAAGTAGTGGTGAGTTAGTTTGCTATCCAATATTTTCTTTATGCCTTAATATAATATATATATATATATATATATATATATATATAAATATAAATATATATATATATTCCTTCTGACTAAAATCTGGAATAGACCTAAATTAACTGATCATAACTCATACTTGTGTTGATCGACGATGATAAAATACTATAAAGAGGAAATTTATGCAGCTAATAATTAACCTTTTGCTGAAAATTAATGCGATTAGAATGGGATTCTATTAAATTTCCCACATCAGTTGAAAAAAAATACTCTGCAGAAAACTAATTTTGACATGATCCTGCATATAACAGAAAGGGAGTGCTAGCTAGTGGTAACTGCTATATAACATAACAAATTAAATGACAAATTTGAGTAGGAGCTAGTCATATAATGAAGAAGAAATACAAATTAATTGTATTATGGAAGAAGATGGTCTATATATATATATATATATGTATACACAATATATGCATGCAGATGGAAGGTAGTGCAATAAGTCTTAATTAATTAATTACCTTTTGGGGAATAGAGTATAATCCCTAGACAAGTTAGGGCATTTGGTTTTTTGTTAACAAGAAGACATGCAGATCTAACGAATTACCAAGAACAAGACAAAGCTACCTGGAATTAAGATATGATTTCTCTGGTTAGGGAAAGAGAGAGCGAGAGAAGCAGTCGAAATTGTAATTAATAGGTCTCTACTTGGGGGATGGGATTATGAAGGAGGAGGAAGAAGAAGAACGAGTCGTACTAGTATTATATATAAATCAGTTAAATAAAATATAAAAAGGTATGGAGAAAGAGGACCGCTCATTCGCGCATGGGTTTATGCTTGTCCCCATTCATGACGTCACTACGTACCCCAATACCAATCCCTGGCGAGATGAACCTGCTTCAATCAGTAATTCATACTCCCTCCCTCTTTACGCTCTCCCTTAGAAAGTTTTCATATATATTATTTTAATTTAAGAAATGGAATAGATTTTTTTTTTAAATGTATCAAGTATATATTGTGTTTAGTTGGTGATAGTGGTGATCGCTTTGATGGGGTGATCTGATAGGATGATTTTAAGGAATTTAGAATATCCGAAAGTCAAATTTTTTACTGTTTTATATTAAAAAAAGAGGAATAAATAAGATAAATATTGTTTTAATTTTAAATTTAGTTATGCAAATTTTAAATTAGAGATAATTTTTAAATAAAATATAGACATGAAATTAGATATCACGATAATCGTAAAGAGAAGATAAATTTATTATATAAATCGATTGAATCTAAACATTAAAATATGAAAATCTGTTTCTATTTATTTAAGGCCTATTGCGTGAGTTAAATCTCTTCATTTGACTGTTGGATCGTTATAAATTTTGGATATTTTATACTTATATAAGTTGAAAATATTTTCATCAATTTTGAATTGTTAAAGTTAGGTATTTTATTTATTTTGAATTTTAGGAAGTGACTGGTCTGAAATTTTTGTAGCGTAATTTTCAGTAGTGAGCTCTAATATTTAAAAATAGATAACTTAATAATTTTAAATACGAGTTGAGTGATTATTAAGGCTAAATTGGATTATTTAAAGGCTAGTTTCCAAAAAAATTAATTAACTAGAAAAATAATTATAAAATCAGATAGATATAGGTGATATAATGAAATGAGTTTTTAAGAATAATTTATCGTATTGGGGTTTTAAATTTTTTTAACTTTTGCTATTAATTTTTATGCTTTGGGGTATTAATAAATGATCTAAGGCAAATAATTGAAAGCACATTGAATAGATTAAAAAGTGTTTTGCAGTTGTTAGTTTAAATTGTATACTTAATTTGAGATGAATATGTTTAGGTGGTGAAAGGTTTCATACTTGATATCTTTGGCATTTGGGGTTAAGATTCTATGGAATGTGCTAAAAGTTGATTTGATTATCAAGTACGAATTTTGTACTCCGCTCCTTTAGTTAATTATTGCCAATGTTTTGAAAATCGGTTCGGAACCGGTGATCGGACCGGTTGAACCGAGAATCGATTCACTTTCCGGTCCGGTTCATTCAATTTGGTCAATAATCGGTTGACCATCGGTTTGACCGGTGGTTCAATCAGTAAAACTGGTTAGTTGAACCTATTTTGAAGTTTTTTTTTTCAAAAATATTTTTAGCAATAATATAACATAATTTAACTATATTTTAACTTATAAAAAATTAGATGTTTTAAAATTTTATTAATTATTAATAATATATATTTTTATATATTTATGACGTCACTGGTTCAATAACGGTTCGACCACTGGTCGAATCAGTGATCTATCCACCCGGTACCATTTTCAGTCCGGTTATGAAAACATTAATTGTTGCATTATCTATATCTCGTGATATCTCGTTATATTTTCGTTTTTTCTTATATTTTTGTTAGCACTTGTGAATAGAAGTTTGTTTTTTGATACCTTGATTTTATTCTGTAATTTAAACTCTCTTTTCCTTCTATTATAATTTGAACAGATTCTATAGTTCTTCAACGATACAATCACTATGTTGATTTGTCTATTTTGTTAATTGTTCATAATTTGGTACTCGCTTAATTGTTTCGTTTATATTCAAATCCTTATTTTGCTTTATTTTGGTTTAGATTCCAAATTTTGTATTTTGAACTATTTTGAATTTGTTCTTCGTGCATAGAACTTTATTTGTTGATCTTTGTAGAGCTGTACATTTTGTTATCTTCTTTTGGAGATATTATATTTATGATTCGATTTGGTTCAACACGTACGTTTAGAACCTTTTTGTTAGCATTGTGTCGCATGTATTGTGACACTATATATATCTTTGGTAGAATAAACGATAGAGTATACCTGAGTTATAACAACTTGTGGGGGTACCACAAGCATGCCTTCTTGGCACTAAGGCATAACACTTTTTGTGGTGGTGTAATCAATCACAACGTATCCTTTTTTTGTGCTCTAGGTGTGAGTTTTTACTATTTGATACGTTTGTTTAGGATGTATATGGGTTGACCTTAGATTTCTGTTCTGTTATGTGGTTTGGTGATATTGTGCCAAACACACGTTTCAATTTTACATGCATTTTAATTCGTGATCCGATATATATGTGATTTGTCTGTGTGACAGTATTTTAATTTGCCTATGTAGCAAGATATATTTGTTTTATTTTAAGTTTTGTATGAAATTACAACTCAGTCACTTTGTTTTAGCCTTCTATTTGATTTTATTAATTCTGTTGATTCAGTTACACTCTTATTTAGACTTTGGAGATTTTAGTTAATTACTATATTGGTATTTATATTTGAGCTTATCTTTCGTAATCCGTTCAGTTAGTTTTTTATTTCAGTTAAGTTTCTTTTATATATCTTTATCCGTACTAGACATTTGACTGATACTTTATTTTTTTTCTTCCTGCAGGTTTGTAAGGGCAATTTAGGGTTTTGTGAAGAGAACTTACCTTTGACCATCTAATTAAATTGATTTAATTTTAGGTTTTGATTAATTGTGTAAATTTTGTATAATTTTATTTGATTCATATTGATGTTTAGATGATTAAATATTTAAATTAAGTTATTAGTGCTCGATTTATTTATTAGAAAATTTGTTGTACTTTGAAAGTGACCTCCCTTTACTATTCGAAAAAGGGGTGTTATAGACTGTATCTAATACAAGCTTTTAAATCTTCTATATTATATTTTCTGAATTATATATCCATCTCAAAATTCCCCAACATATATATATATATATATATATATATATATATATAGAAAGGATCAAGAGCATACCTTTTTATTTGACATACCAAGCATACCTTTTTTAGCGACGGACCGAACGACGGTTTGGTCCGTTGTCATAAGTTCGGTCCATCACTATAACTTTGGTTCGTCGCTAAAAACTATTGTGACGGATTGAATCTATAGTGACAGATCAAACCGTTGTCCGATTCATAGCTAAAAGGAGTATGCTTTGTATGTCAAATAAGAATGTATGCTCTTAATTTTTTTTTATATATATACTGCTTTACATGGAAGATCAACCAAAAAGGGCAAAAGTATCAACAAATATGCCAATGAAGCAATGACAGTGGTATGTCTTTTAGAGTAATGTTTGGGATTTTAAATTTTTACTCTTAACTAATCTCCCAATTTTAAAAATTATTTTTTATTTAAACAATACTCAGCTAGATAATAAGATCAATTTAAAATAATTATATCAAGTAACTTTACTAAGTTTCTTATATGTATGGGAAAAGGTGTATATGTCACTGACGAACATAAGTTTCTTCGTGTTATGTTATATTAACATATTTCATTAATGATACTTTTAGCATTTGTATCAATTAGAACACAAGTTTCTTTGTGTTATGTTATTTTATTATATTTCATTAATGATACTTTTAGCATTTGTGTCAAATCAAATAAAACTGCGTCCATCATGTTAAGGGTAGAAGTAGAACTCAACATATATAATTAGCTTGTATATATTTAACACATGTACTCCATTTTCCCTATACGTGTATATGTCTTAAATCTATTAATTCTCCATGCACATAACGAAATCAGTAGACTTGCGAGCACATTATAATTGGAGACTTATAGTATATATGTAACCTCTTAGCGTACCCAATTTTTAATCATAGGAGTATACGCATGGCGAATTATATAATAATTAAGCAACTTGGGCTAGTCTTATTCTTCTCATCATCATTCTCATAATTTTAGTCTGCGCATGCATGTTCTCATCTTCACGCACGTACGGCTAGCTTCTATATATGTAGTTACAAATGAG